>VZSV01000247.1:795617-850693 GCA_013398735.1 Nothocercus julius | reverse complement strand
TTGCGGTGGCCCGGCGCCCTCCCGAGGCGCGGGTTGCGTGTCGCAGCTGTTGTCCGCCTCAGCTGTGCCCTGCTCCCCTGCCCGCAGATTTTAAGGATAACCTCAATAAAGTGTACGAAGCCATTGAAGAAGCGGATTTCCTGGCCATCGACGGGGAGTTCTCAGGTAATGGCGCCTACGTCCTGCGTCCTCCCTCCCCACAGAAACACTCGAACTTGTTAGTCGATTCCCCGCTGCAATTGCTAAAGGCTTCAGAAAAAAAAATAAGCTTTGGGGTATGTATCCAAAGCTGGAGGCTTGGGCAGAGCAGGAAGGGCCTGCAAGCAGCCTGGCAAGGAAACACCATAGTGCGGGCGCCTAGTTCATAAAGCCCCAAGGATATATGTGTGAAAATGCCTTAACAATAAGTATTTCAGCTTTGAGAAAATGGAGCTCAGTCAACCATGAAACGCAAATGTGAAATAAATAAGGCTGTGTTAAATGTGTTGTAGATGGAAATGCAGCTAGTGTTAGATGTTGTCAATGGTGGCCAGGCCATGTGGTAAAGCAGCAGCCACTGCTTTGCCTGTCCTTATCCTGCCTCAGAACTTGTCTTGGGCTGTAAAGGTCCATCAGTATCATGTTACTGATAGAAGATGCTTTTATGTTACTGTCATGTAGGGAATAAGACTTTTGTGGTAGAACCTTGCTGCTAGAATGCTGCAATTATTATTTTACCAAACTAAAATAAAATACAGGAGTATTGTGATGATGCATGCTGCTATACTCTAGAAAATCTTTCTCAAGTGAAGTGTTCTTAGCATATGTTTTGAGGAGAGTGTTTCTCTTAAGTTACAGTTTTCTTTTTTGTGGCTACCTTTGAAAAGGTTATCAAAAATAAAATCCAACCTGCTTTTTCAGGGATCAGTGATGGGCCTTCTGTTAGCGCATTAACCAATGGCTTTGACACACCAGAAGAAAGGTATCAGAAACTTAAAAAGGTAAAATGTTTACACTGGCTATAATTTTGTATAACCTGTAGCAAATTTGTTAGGAGAAGCCCAGACAAGATGATTTCAGTGACAACCTGATTTCTTTCTGCCTGCAAATAGAACTGAATAATTCTCTTGTTTGCATTTAAAAGGACTGTTTGGCCCTCAGCAATGATCAGTTCTCCTAGTGAAATCATGGCACTTATACAGTGTTTCCTCTTATGTGTGAGCAAGAGATGGAGAGATGAATCTTCCCTTAGTTCCTGTGTTTTTAGGGAATGAAAATGGGAACTGTGAATCTCCATACGATGAGCAGGAAGATGTTTACATGAAAAGCTCTAATATATTGAATTAAAAAATAGTGTTAGAATCAACAGTGCTTAAGAAGATCACGGTTTTGGTTAGCTTCAAAACCAACAGAAATCCTATTCTTTCTAGGTACGCTTCAGCTTTCTTTAAATGTGCAAGATTTTTATTCTCATGCAAGATTTTCCTTTTCCTTCCAGCATTCCATGGATTTTTTGCTCTTTCAGTTTGGCCTTTGCACTTTTAAATATGACCATGCAGAAGAGAAGTAAGTTACTCTCTTTATTCCTTGTGTTCCTAATTGAGTAATTTCCAAGGTGGTATTAAAAAACTGTATTGACGTGCAACTCATCTTTTTCACAGGTATATAATGAAGTCATTTAATTTCTATATTTTTCCAAAACCCTTTAACAGAAGTTCACCAGATGTCAAGTTTGTCTGTCAGGTTAGTAGAAAAAGAGATTTTTGTTCTGTTTTTGTCCCCCCCACCTAATTAAGATATGCCTGTAGAAGACTCTCAGGAGCAGCACACACAGAATGAAAATGGATTTGTTCCTTTAATTTCGTAAAAGGTAGATAAGCATAAGGTTTCTCAAGATTTTTTCCTTTTATGAAAAAAGAAATATGAGTTAGGATTACTCTTAGAGCAATCCCTAAAAATGAAGTTAAAAGGGCATATCTTTGACTTCAGCTTTTGGATCCTTATACGCATTAAATTTTAGCCACCATGGTTTCTGTAAGTGGAGATAATGTTCCAAATCTAGCAAAATTATTCTGTTTCTTTTTTTTTCTGATGTGATTTCCTGTTTCACTGCTTCTGTTTGATACTTTATTCCCAACTGCTTATTTCATTTGTGCTGCTCCCTAGACTGTTACTGATTTTTTTTTTTTTTTTTTTTTTTTTTTTTTTTTTTTTTTTTTTTTTTTTTTTTTTTTTTTTTTTTTTTTTCTTTCCTCAGATTTGTTCTCCTTAGCCATGTTTTGCTTTCTCTTCGGTTTCCTCCTTTCATACAGTTCACTTTTTTCATCCTCCTTCCTTTAAAGTATCATTGTTCCCGTATAAACAAAAAAATTTTAGGACATTAAAGCAAAAGTTACAGTTTGAGGAAAAACTAGAAAACTGCTATGTGTGTGTTTAGTCTAACTGAAGTTTGCAAATAGGTGAATTATGGAAGCTTTTTACTGCAGGTTGATAAAGTTCAAGAGGACACCAGAGATAATTACCTGAAAGATTTTTTTCTTGCTCACTCGTTTTCCCTCTGTTTTGGAAAGGATGCTTCTGAGTTACTACCAATAATTCTGTGGGTTTTTCTTTCCTTCTGTATTTTGGCAAACATCTTTGCTAGATGCAGGCCATGTTTTGTCCATTCATCTTGCAACATACTGTCTCAAATGATTACCCCCAAATAAACCTGTCTGTCTGTTCTCTACGCAGGGATGTTTGGCTTGATTTTTAAACTTAATTGATCTTGGTGTTGTACTGATAGTCTTGCTAATCATAAAGCTATTTTCTTTTGTTACAGAGTTCAAGTATAGACTTTTTAGCAAACCAAGGATTTGATTTTAATAAAGTTTTTCGCAATGGTGAGTTTTTATGATAGCATCTTCTTTCTTTGCTATTTAGGAAAGAAGTCGTCGTCCATTCATGATATTCTCACATATAAAGTCCTTATAATTCTTATCTGGTTTAATAGTTATTGTACTAGTTATTATCTTTCCCAAATTCCTGATAAAGAATTCTATCCACTAGAATTCCTGTTGAATAAGTATCTAGCCTCTTTTTTTTTTTTCCTTTTTTTTTTTCTTTCTTTTTTTTTTTTTCTTTCTCCTCATCTGGCTAAACACAGATAAGAGAAACCAGCTATATAGCTGGTAATGGAGTAGTAGTAAGGTCTACAAGTACAAGCATCTTGGAGGTATCAGTGCGTTGTAATGGATGCAGCTGCAATCTAATATTAAAGTATTGCAGATATCAGGGAAGAGAAATGTTCATGATCTACAGCTCTACAGTTCTTAGGCTGATGCACTGTCCAGATGAAGCATATAGTTCTGAAGAGGTTAAAGGTATCGGCTAACTGGCATATGCTAAGAGAAAGCCACTATGCTTGCAGATAAGATCTAAAAGAGGTGGCTGAAAAGGAGGGATGTGTTTTCAGGCTTGAGTACTGTAGCACTAGCAAATGTGTGGTTAGTAGTCAGACTTTGCTGATTTATGTATCACTGACTTGTTTTTGATCATGATATTTTAAATGTCTGTTTTAGGAATTCCATATTTAAATCAGGAAGAAGAAAGACAGTTAAGGGAACAGTATGATGAAAAACGTTCGCAGGCCAATGGTGCAGGATCTCTGTCATATATTTCTCCTAATGCCACAAAATGTCCTGTGACAGTTCCTGAGGACCAGAAAAAATTCATAGATAAAGTAGTGTAAGTAAAATTATGTAGTATCAAATGAAGTTTATTACGCCTGTGGTGATGCTACAGGTCAATCATAATTTTACATACTTCAGTCTCAAACTACTTACCTATGATAAAACATCAGTTGAAAGGAGAACTAATTTGAAACACAGTAAAGATATAAGCAGAGTCATTTGTTGTGGAATTGTTTGTTTTAATTAGGAGGTCCCTGTCTTGTTTTAGACAACTACAAGTGCTATTTTAAGATGATAATGATAGCTATAGGAGCAAAATATCATCTATTTAATCTGTTCTTTTATTTTTATTTATTTATTTTCCCCAGGGAACAAATAGAAGACTTCTTAAAGAATGAAGAAAATGAAAATTTAGAACTGGAACCATGTACAGGGTCAGTTTCTGGAACTGTGTGTCTCTTAAAAAAAAAAAAAAAAAAAAAAAAAAAAAAAAAAAAAAAAAAACAGAGAGAGAGAGAAAAAAAAAAGAAAAATTGTCGTAGGAAATTGCGGGAGCGATGATAAGGGAGATGGAAGAAAAATAAATATTTGTACTTGCAGTTTTTGCTAGTGTTAACTTGTTTGACAAAACTCTGAAATATGAGAAAACACAATGGTTTACTTGGGTGTTATGCCCTCTTTAAGGGCCTTAATTTCTGCATGCAGAGTCAATATACTTAAGTATAGTCAAGAAATGTCTACTTAAGGAAATATTTGCTGTTGTAGAAGAGCTCTATAAGCCTCGGATGTGCTTTTTGTAATAATTTTGGTTAAATCTGTTGAGCTATCAGCTGTCACGTTCTTTGATGCTGTGTTAAAATAGTTTTTAATGGGTGTCTTTTCAAGGTCTGTTTTGCTTTGAAGTCCAGATATTTGGAGCTTAAAAAATATAAGACTTAGAAGTTCTAGAAAACTGTTGAGCTGGGAATAGATTGTATAAACTGTATGAGTACTCTTATGAACTAATCATAGAAGAGACAGAATGTTTGCTTTATCAGAAGAGTGGTATGTGGATAACTGCAAAATGATGTAAACACCTTTACAGCTTGACATCTGGATATCAGAAAATAGCTTTCAAACCTGTAGGTTTTGGTAGCAATGACATATGCTTAAAAATATATGTCCAAAAACTAGTGTGGAACAGACTTTAACTGACTTTTATTGTTTTGAAACACTTATGTAAAAAATATTAATAATGCAATTGTCTTTTACTTTTAGATTTCAGAGGAAATTAATTTATCAGACCTTGAACTGGAAGTAAGTTACAGTAAGGAAGTATTATCAGTATCTCTTTAGTATTTCTGATAAGAAAACCTGGTAAGAGCTGGTCTACTTAACCTCAGAGATGATTCATTTAGGTTTTTGTTTTTCTTCCTTAAGGGAAGATTGTTTTATAATGATGTGAAGATAAATTTTGTAATATTGACTTTTGATGTTTCATTCAAATATTTTAAAACTCGGTGTTTATTCTCATGTAAAATCTGTGAACTGAACAGCACAATATGTGTCTGGAGTGATTACAAAGTAAATGCAGGATGACAGGTTTTGGTAAACAGTAACTGAACATTTTTGTGTATGTTGTGGGATTTACTTCAAAAACTAGTGTTATATCATGTATTTTCTGTGTTCTATTTGTACAAGTGATCTATGTGTACAAGTTTAAGCATTTCTGACTTGAAGTCATATTTGTAGTAGCCATTTTCTCCCTTTTTGGCATATTTCATACTTTTTTTTTTTTTTTCCTGCCTAAATAAGACCTTAAGGCCTTAGGAGAAACAGGAAGGCTTTTGGAATAGGGCAGTAGAGGTGAGACTTTGTTCTGACTGTAGTGGTATACAACATATTTAATTCAGTGTTGTAGTAGTATCTAGGCACTTTGTTACTGGAATTGGAAGTAAATAAAATAAAACTGCTGTCTATAAAGAAGAATTTAAAGTAGTAGAGCAGAAAGAACACAATTCTGCTGTTATAGTAGTAGCCAGTAGTAATGGCAAAGAAAGATGCTAGTTGTGGGTTGGTTGTATAGTTGTCTAGTTTATGATATTGGGAGTTTGCGAGAAACAGCTGCTTGTTAAGCAGTGGAAGATTATACTCTCCTCTAACCTTGCCAACAGTTCATGCTGTGCAGCAATGAACATGGCAGGATTTTGGTAGTTAAACATAGATGTGGTAGAGTGATGCAGCTCAGTAGCTGCATTTGATTTGATTTTTGAGTTCCTCAAAAGCTGCTTGTAAACTGTGATGAAATACCTAATTGATGATAACTAGTTTAGTTTTATTGCTAAAATAAGAAGTTACGGATTCCACAGCCATAGCAGGATGGCAAGCAACATTTTCAAATGGATATTAACGTTAATAATCATTAAAATGTTTTAAATATGTAAAAAATTAACTAGTAAAATTCTCCAATATTTTAAATAGTCACATGTCAAACTTTTCTATATTTTAAACTGAGTCACTTTTAATATTTCTTTTGCATTGATGTTTTATAATAATCTTGAAACATAACTTCACCAAGTCATTTCTGTAGCTTCAATACAATAAAATTCCAATTTAATAACTATTTATATTTATTTTTCATTTGTTTTCATGTAGATATCCAAAAGGTGTCCATGTTGAAACTCTGGAATCAGATAAGGTAAACTAAGGCACTAAGTGCCTGTGACGTTTGCTAAACGCTTTAAATAAAATGCAATTAATTTGTTTCTAATCATTAATTCTGACTGAAATATGAAGTGTAAGCATGTTTGTGTGGCTTAAACATTTAAAATGTAGTGAATCTCACCTTCAGTGTTGATGAAAAGTTAAGTCTTGGTCTTAAGACAATGGTGGTGGCATGGCATGCTGTGCTCTTGTTTTCCGGTGTAAGTGTGGACTTCAAAAAGCACTACAGACTTATAAGTACTGTTTTCTTCAGATGTAAAAGGTGGATATAGTGTAAAGCTTGTATTAAGTCTATTCGTCAAACTTAAGTTTAGACTTAGGCTTTGGGAGTGGGTGATCATGTTGTACTTAAGAGTTATGTTGCCAAGTAGCAACTCCTAAGCTATATGTGTTGCAGTTATGATTTTACTTTTCTTTACAATCTAAAATTAAAAAGCTCACAGATCTTATCATTCCTTGCATAACTTATACATTTTTGATTTTAGAAGGAGAGATATATTGTCATTAGTAAGGTAAATGAAGAAGAACGAAAAAGAAGAGAACAACAAAAACAAGCCAAAGAACAGGTAAATATTTGCAGAGAACTTACGGACAATTAATTTAAGGAGGAGAGGGAGAATCAGTGAGTTTTATTTATGCAACATAGTGTGTGATGAGGCTTAGTAATGCTTATTCTTGTTTTGGCTACGACTGAAAGTGATCCTCCAAATTCTGCATAGTTAAATTAAGCTCTAGAATGTAGCAAAGAGAGTACTGCAAGTTACTTTAAAGAATGACTAATTGCAGAATGATTAACTCTGAGCAATGATGCTTTCCTATATTGAATCTGCTGTGTCAGAGAAGCAAAGCCTAGTTATAGGAAACATCAGTTGACTACAACTGCGTGTATTACTGCTGTTTATAGCAATACCCATGACAAACTTCTGCGAACTGTCTTGAGAAAATTTTGCACTACTTGTATTCACAATCTGTCCTTGGAGTAGCATTTCTATTATGAAACTTGTTTTTTAGTTGTATCAATTAACGTATACTGTGTAATTATAAATAACCTGACTTTTCTTAATAGAAAAGTGCTGCACAAACTACTGTAGTAATAAATAGACTGCAAGATCATGTGTGGTATTCAGGCACTCAGTATTGTTGATGGAACTTACCTTTTTTTTGCTTACTGAGCCTGAGATGAATTGCAAGAAATTGTAAGACTTAAAACAGGGAATTTGTGGTCAAACTATTTGTATGTACACAAGGAATTCAACCTGGATGGAGCAAATAAACTCTTTGCCTGCAGAATGCTCCTTCAAGAAGGGAAGGGCTATGTAATACTGACCGTAACTGAAACTCCTCTTGTCAAAAGCAAATTAGAAACAACTTATTGGTACAGTGCATTTTCTAAAGGACTCTTTAAAGGAACATTGGTCACTCAGACTAGTGGTGCTAACAGTTGAACAAAGATGATGATGAATGCTTTTTTTTTTTTTTTTATTGTTGGTAGAGAAAAGAGAAATCTATTTTATGTAAGGTAGGAATTACTTCCCTAGACTTAAAACAGAAAACTCTGTTACAAAAAAATTGTTTACAGTGCACCTAGATAGATATTGTAGTCACATTCCTCAAAATGCATTCTGGGTCTCTTAAAATGTGTAACTTGTAATCCTTGTAAAACTTGTAATCAATGTAGAACTTTTTGTGCATTGTAACGGTATTTTTAACAAATAATAGCTTAAATATTTAATTTAAATGCTGGGTGTATCTCAGATGCAATTCTGACAGTATCATATTTATATTTCACTGATGCCAGAAACTCTGATTTCAGGAAGAACTGAATGATGCTGTAGGATTTTCCAGAGTTGTTCATGCCATTGCTAATTCTGTGAGTTTATATATATATATATATATATATTTAAATGTACCTTTAGTTGTAAAGAGAAAAAAAACTTACAATAAGCTATTTTGCTTTTTGAGAGATGAGATGAAATGCAGATTGAAGAGTTTTTCTGTTTAAGTTGTATACTTCGTGGTTTATGATGATAGAGTGTGCTAGGCTAAATAAGCTCATAAGCTAATGACATGAACTACCTCATTTCTGTAAGAGTCAACAATAAAAAATTTCTAATGGCAGTTAACAAGATTCTGTGGAGTATAATTAAGCTTTCAGTTTTTTCTCTATTCTAAAAAGATTGTTGGTTTCTGTTGGTGTTATTTTGTTGATGTTTTTTATTTTTTTTTGAGGGGGGAGGAAGGGGAGAAAGAGTAACCCAAGTCTCTTCTATTTGTGCACTTAAAATAGGCTATAGTTTGATATATGTCTCCTTCACCCTTATAAGATGAATTCAATTTGATTATTTTGGTAAGACAGCCTGCTGTTTAGAAAAAAATGGATGCACAATGTTTTTTTTTTTTCTGACAAGTGGAGAGTGTAGGGAAGCAGAAAAGGTTATTGTGTTAGATGAAGCAGAGTTGACATTAAGAACTTTCAGGTGCTTTGCAAGAAGGAATTTGAATCTACAACATCTGGTATGTGTCAGCACAAGGCTGACACCTGTCAAGTCCTCAAAACCCCTAAAGAATAAATTGTTTTTTTATGATACAAGTTGTAAGTTAAAAGGTAGTAGATTCACAAATCACTTCAGGCTTAACTAGATTATGTCTGGAAACAAAGTTGTAAGTATCTGTTCTAATATATCTCCTGCTTGTCATAGTTTCAAGCTGCTGCTGGAGGTGGTGATAAGCAGTGGGGAGGGATTAAAGGAAAGAGCAGGGGTGGCTGTCCTGAGAGACTGAAAGAAGCTATGGGCAGGTTGAGAGCAAGCGTGGGCATATGACTTGGTTAGTTCCCAATTGTGCCCAGCTGGCATCTGGGGCAGGTGCTTTTCACATACTGCTTGTGCTGAGGCCACAGTTGGAGATATAATGAACATTTAACCTTCTTTTCACAGGGCAAACTTGTTATTGGACACAATATGCTACTGGACGTCATGCATACTATACACCAGTTCTATTGTCCCCTGCCTGATGTAAGTGTCACTACTCACATGATGCCATAAATGTCTCCTAACAAAGTATTAACTTTCAGTCAAATCTCTGAACTTTCCTATGAATGGAAGCATACTGTGATCTATTAATGCTTGACCAGTGCTGCCTTTTCTTAAATCTACATCTATGGATGTAGAAAGCTCAATTGGATTGATTTCTTCTCTTTTACGTTTTGAAAATGTTCAAATTAAATGTTGGAATTGAATTGTGCTTTCTGATCATATCTCTTAGTCCTTCAGCCACTACTTGGATAATGAGGTAAATTTGACTACCTTTTTTGTTAAGATCCTGGCTTAGAGCATTGTGTGGTATTTTTGTGCCCCTGTGGCTTACAAAGTGGAAAAAGGTGCATGTGTGTGGGGGGTTAGTCATACAGAAAAAAATTCATAGAAAGTAAGAAAGAGAGCAGAAGAGCAGAAATTTAAGGTAACGTTCATTGAGTGAAATGGGAGCGTATCAGGATAACTGAGAAGGAAGAAGAACATCTTTTAAGAGGTTTAAACTGGTAGACTAAGTAATCTATTGGCAGCGAGGACGGTGTCTGAGGAGGACCAAGGTCTGGTTGGAGAGAGATACATATGTGTGCATATGTTACTTGTAAACATCAAGGCTCATGAGTGGTATGGAAATACTTGATTATGAGGTGGGAAAATATAGTTTCAGACCTGTTTGGACTGTGTTAAAACATAAGAAGTTGGCACTGGTCTAAACCTGTAAGTTTTAATCAACCTCAAGTAGCACCTGCTCACCCTGAGTGACTATTTATGTTCCACTGACTTACTAAATGCTGGGAATTTAAGATACAAGACACAGCTGCACAGTAATGCAGCTGGTGTTGGAGGTAGCATAAAATATAATATAATACTGAATATTTGCATTGGTAGAACATTTTTTCTTACAAATCATGGACAAATCAGAAGTAGTTTATAGTTCGGTAAAATTGCTGATGGTATTTAAAGTCGTTGTGACTGAGCACATCTTTTATGATGTGAGATTGCAGTCATTCAATTCTAAGAGCTGTTTGGGTAGTAGTAACTATTGTTATCAGTTTATCAGTCTCAGGCTGGTAGATAACTTATCTGGAATTTATCTTCTGGATTTTAATGTCGATTTAGGACCTAAGTGAGTTTAAAGAAGTGACATCATGCGTATTTCCCAGGTAAGTTCTTAGTTTAAACCTGCATGTTGTTCAGTTTTATTTTATCAAGCTGATACTGTTTGTCCTAGCTCAGTTGTTCAACTTAAATGAGTTGTTAACTGGAAGTAGTATTTGGACCAAGTTAGATAAATTTAGCTTAAAAGGCATTCTGTAACATTTCTTTTCAGAAGAACAGTGTTATTGTTCAACATCTTGACAAAAGATACTGCTCTGCTACCCTCTTGCTTTTGACAGGATATTTTAGGTTTGGAATCTGTACTATATTAGGACAAGATTTATTTCCTACTTATTGTTTGCTTTTCTTACTGTTGTTTAGTCATTGTGTTGTTTTTTTGTTTGTTTTTTGTTTGGTTGTTTGGTTGTTTTGTGTGTGTGTGTGTGTGTGTGTGTGTGTGTGAGATATGGGCAAAGCTGAGGAGAGCTTTGGCCATTGAAGAGTAAAGTTTCAATAATGTGAAATGCTGTGAAATTAGCTATTTCACAGCTAATATACAAAAACTTTTTTTTCTGATTTGGCAAAATGGGCATTATTCCATTTCAGCTTGTTTAACTCTTTGTTTTTAGGCTATTGGATACTAAACTGATGGCCAGTACACAACCTTTTAAGGTAAATAAAAATTATGGAAAGATTTGACAATAAAAATTTATCTTAGTGTGTGTATTAAAACACAGGTGATGCTTTTGATAGAGGAAAATGGCTAGCAGAATATAGTTTTCTGTATGGATGATGCTTTGCTTTGGTTTAAGAAAATCTTACCCATTTCGTATCTAAATTTCAAAAAAATAAAAAATCGGTATATACATTTTTACCAATATAAAATACAGCTGATTTGCAGTTGTTGAAAACAGACAAGTTACCTTCACATTGCAATTTCAAATTATGTTCATTTTTTTGCTCTTTAAAATGCAACTTATAGAGACACAGAAAATCGGTCCTGGAAGTTGTTTATTTATCAAAAGCTGTAGAATATTGTGAATTTCTGATTTTAGTTTTGTCTAGAAAAACTGGTCTTTAGATATCATGAGGTTCTATTGTACCGTGTTTGGTGGATGGTCTACAGAAAAAAAAATTATTATAGGTTTCTCTAAGTTGTTTCAGAATTAGTTTTATCCTCTAAAGAATAAGCACTAAGTGCTTATTCTTTCTTGCTTTCCTTTGTGCTTTATGGATAAATGAGTTTTTTTCAAAAAAACCCTTCTGTCTAGCATTTCTCTCTTGACTGACTTTGCAGCACTGCCCAACTGAATACATCATTAAAAGTTACTTGGGTGTTTTCAGGTTTGTCTTGACAGTATTACTGCTATTACTGTAGTAATATAGCAGTCCCTGTATTCTGGAAACTAATACATCATAAGTTTTATATTTGTTCAAGTTATGTTTAAGTTATGTAGATACTTGTATTTTTTTATGTAGCTGCTCAGGTTTTAGGCTGTTGTTACTAACTGGGTCTTTGGAGTGCCAATATGATGCTTGCTGTATGGAGTTCTAGATACAGTTTAGACCATAGAATTGATTACAATAACTATAAAGAGCTGTCTTTGGGAATCAAAGTGAGCTTTCGTTCAGAGAACTTTCTTTAACAAGGGCTGTACTAGATTTTGCGTTTATCTTGCTGTTGATTCTGCACATTTTTTCGTTTAACTAATTGCCAAAGAAAATTCACCAAGTTAGGTTTGGCTTCTGGAGAAAATAATAATAATCTGTCTTGTTACGGCTTTTTATATTCATTCAGTAGCGCAACTCAACCTGAAGTCTAGGATTTGCTGAAATACCCCAGTTTTCAGATTGCCAGGTTTCTTTTGCCATCTTTGTATTACATTCCTAAAACTATTACTAACAATTTATATAGCAGAAACTGCTAGCTCAGTCAGCAAGCACTTCACAGTTCTCACCCCAAATGCCTCATGTTATAATCAGTGTTTAGGATGTTTTGCTTTGCTGTTTGTGCCACTTTTTCCCCTGCGTGTACATTACGTAAGAAACCAAATCCAAGTTAATGCAGAATTCTGAGAAGTATTGCTAAGTGCCTGTAACTCATAAAAGGTATGTTGTAGACAAGGCAAGCTAACTTTTAAACTTGATGGACATCTCTGGTGTATTAGTTTGAAATGGGGTTATGCATAAAATCTTAGAGGACACAAGGTGGCGGCAGTAAGTATCCATATTGTCTTGTTTGATGTCAGTTTCCAGGGAAAATGTACTGGCAGTTAATGCTGTTCTTCCTTTCAGGAGATCATTAATAACACATCCCTTGCAGAACTGGAAAAACGTTTAAAAGAGGTTCCATTCAGCCCTCCTAAAGTTGGTAAGGATACCTAAAGATGGTCTGTGTTCTAACATATTAGCTTCTTTTTTTTGAGAGGGAAGATTGTTCTGGGCCTGGAATGGAAATTTCCATGTTAATATTATCATTTTGATGACAAGGATTTTAAATGTGAGCCTAGGCAATATGGATATAATGCAGTTATATCCAGTCAGTAGGAATCTCTGTATTTTATTTTGGATCAAATGATAGAATAATGAAAGTATTTCAGAGAATAATTCTGTCATCTTTTAGTGGTGACTTCTTTCCCCCACCCCCCCCCTTTTAGATTAGATTTTGGAGAGTAATTTTTTTTAATTATTTTTGTTGGAAGATTTGGATTTTAATAGCATTCAGATCAAAGACAGAATACTCAAATATGTACTTTTAGAAACAAAAGCAAGAAAATTTACATAGCAGTGACTGTGAGTCGTAGAAAATAGTTAAGGTTCTTTACGGCTTACTCTGAGGTGAATGGAAAGATGTTTAATCAAAGAGTCTGTTTGTATCAAGGTTCTGGAATTTATTTCTTGAGCTCATGATTTGAAAAAAAGGAGAGTAAAATTGAACAGTAAAACTGAACTTTGGAAGGAGGAATCTGTATGCTTAATCAAAAGGAAGGTGAATGTGACTTTTTTTATATTGTTGAATGTGCGGAGTCGGTATACCTAAGCTGCCATAAAAGAGAGAGGTAGCAAAATGGATAGTCAGATTTGACTTCTGTAGTCTTCTTCGGCAGTCAGCAGATGCCTAGACCTGAGTAATGTCACACATCTAGGGTGGACAGTAATTCCTATCTTTTAATGGTGCATCTACACAAACTTCTTCTCAAAATGTAACGTAATTTGGTGTGTCTCAGGTGATTTTGTTGGTGATAAAGCTATTTTATGACCTCCCAAAGTTTGGTTGTTTTCCTGAGTAAAATGTGACTATGAAAGTTGTTAACTCTGAAATGTTAACACATGACATGAGATGGTTAATGTATTTCAGAACATCTAAGGCAAAACATCTTTTTAAAATACTATGTTGCAAATACTTCTGCTAACTGTTCGTTTACATTTGTTTTTACATGTGGATGTGCATCTGTAAAAGAAATAAATAAAACTGAGAGCTAATTATCCTTCTAAGCTCAGCTTGCTTTGATTTTTCAAGCATTCCTCTATTACTTATACTTACTGAGAGACACATTCTCAAATACTTCAGACATACCTGTTAAGGTTTCCACTTTGAGGTGAATCAAGCGGTACTTCTTAAAGTCTTTACACAGACACTGAATATGGACACCTAAGTTATCAATAAAGACACCTTTAATCACTCTTTTTCCTTTTCATTATTGAAATACTTTAAAAATCTGGCCATAGGTCAGTTGGATGCTTAACAAGCAAATCAGTAGTAGAGCCTGAATGTCTGTTCTCTTAAGTGCAAGACAGAGGCAAATATGCTGCATGGGAAGTGCTGCTCTTGTTGCATTAGTATTAGTGTTCCATAGTAGTTAGAGGTCTGGGGGAGTGAACTGCCTTACAGAAGATTAATCCTGTTCTTAATAGGAAGGCATTTCTATCCTATGAACCTGTTCCTATGAGAAGTACCCTTATTTATTTATTTTTCTTTTTTTCCTCCTCAGAAAGTGCAGAAGGATTTCCAAGTTATGATACAGCATCTGAACAACTTCATGAAGCAGGTTATGATGCTTACATTACTGGACTGTGCTTCATCTCCATGGCTAATTTTCTAGGTATCTATGTTGTCGTCTTCAAATCTATTCCTTAATGCTATCAGTAACTGCATATTATATGCTGGATCTCTTCTTTATCAGGTTCATTCCTCAGTCCTCCGAAAAATCACGTGTCTGCAAGATCAAAACTCATCGAGCCATTTTTTAACAAGTAAGTAATTGCTGTATTTAAAGCCTGCTACAATATGGAAACATAATGCTCAGAATACCTAATTCAGGTTGTAAAAGCAACCGCTGATGGCATTTTTCTTGACACTTCAGTCTTTAGTTTTCTGGTTCATGCTATTAATGCTACAAAAAGGCCAAAATTTGGAAAGTAATTTTTTTTTTTTTTTTTCCTTGTGCGGAAAATGCTTTTGCCTTCCACTAGCTTGCTAAGGGAAGTTTGGAAGCTGAATTGCTTTGAATATGTCCACATGGCGGCTGTGGAAATGTTGGGAATATATTAACGATTTAGAAAGTATTTCTTTAGAAAGCTGGAAACAGTAGAACTGAAGAGAAAAACTGGTCAAGTGTTCTTAGTGTTGGAGGACACTGTGGAAAAAAATCATGGTAGTTAAAACTGAGCACACTCCAGTAGTCTAGAGAAAAATAAAATATACCTATTCAAGCAGCAAAAAGCTCTTAATGGTATCAGGAAGCATAGCAAACATAGACAAACGTACTTGGTTTATAGGATGATGCTGTGATTTTTACTTTTGAATTGTATGCTCTGGCAAATATTTCAGCAGATTAAAGGAAGCTTGTAAATTTGTCTTTAGAAGCTTTGAAAGATAGTATAGCTTGTCGTGTAAAATGAAAAGCATTACAATGAAGGAAAAAAAATGCTAGTATTCTATTTTTTTGTTCCAATTCTGGAAAAGCTGAATCCATTCAAATCCTACTTATAATGTAGGAGCTGGAGAAAAATGGTTGTTGCAGCTTCAGCTGGTCAATACAAAAATGGAAGAATAACCATGGCCGGAGCCTTCAGTTTTCTTTGGCCTAGGAGCTAAATGACTATACTGTTATCAGCTAGTTAACTCTCTTGACCCTGAGATATTTAAGACAGTAACTTCCTATGTTCTAGGCATCCTAAATTGTATTTCTCAGATTCAGCGTGGACCTTTATGGACCACTTCATTTGAATGGGAATACCCATTTAAACAAAAGATGGTGACAGAATCATCATGACTTTATTTAAAGATGGGATTTGGCACATGCTCTTTTCTGTAACACCAGGCGTTATGTGCCAACTAGTAGGTACCATCTGAGGTAGTTAAATGTATTTATATTTTTCAGTTATTACCTAAATTGCTTTGCATTGTTTCCAGAGATGGATATCTGCAACAAGTACAAACTGAGGCTACTATAGTGCTGTTACAATAATGGATTACATTTATGCTTTTCAGGTTTTAATTTGAGCACTCTAAATGTAAGTTCTCTAACTGTGTCATTTCAAAGTCTTTAAGAGGAACTTGGCTGTGGACATAAGCCCTGCGGGTAAAACTGCTGTGTTTTTGGCTTCAGAATCAACACTGCCTAACAAAAGAGAAAGTTAACAACCAATAGTAGGGGAAATGGCTGAAGGTATTTGTGTGCATATTGGGTGGGGGAAAAGAAATGAAAAACTACTGTTTATATGAAAGGTGTTTATCTACTGTATAGTTATTCAGAGTTGGTAGTTTCTTACAGGAAACGTATGCATTATTTTTAAATCATGGGAATCTAGTAGTCATGCTGCATGATACTTTTCCATGATGTTAGAAGTCTTTGCCAGATCTAGTTAGTCTGTCATCTGACCTCAGTTGGATCTTGGAGATGAGACTCTCACCCTGTCCTTCCAATGAGCAGGCCACCACTTCTGTTTTTGCAAAGCTACCTCTTGCTAGAATAAAAAGTAACAAGCCAGAATAAGGCAACTTCATTTATTAAATAATTAAAACGAGTATCAGAAGTTAGATCTGTTAGATACCTAGGCATATGAGTCCTCTGTTGCATTCAGTACATCCTTGCATACCAGATCTCTCTTTCCAGCACTGTTTAGTGGCTGTAGGTACCATCCAGGGCTGGACAATTCTTAGTTTTCTGCCTGTAGAAAATATATTTTCTGAGGCTTTCTTGTAAGTGCTATCTGGGCTGCAAGCAGGCTTCATACTACTCTTAGTTTTTTCTAGCTTGTGCTCTAGAAGCTTTTCCTAGTTGAGCATCCTCCTTTCTCCTGGGGAGAAAAAAACCTATCTTCCTCCTTCCTCCAGAAGTTCTACCTGATCCTGTGGGCAGCAGTCAGAACAAGGAAACCTTTTCCTTTGTGCTGTAGTCATGTTCTTCAAGCAAAACACAAACTCCAACATGCAAACAGTAAGCTGAACAAATCAAAGTTGCATTATTTGTCACAAAAGTTTCTCCTGAAAGAAGCTGAAGAGTGTAGTTTCTTGGTTTTAAGGCAATTATTGAGAAGCATCATTCTCAATTTCATCTATAATGAAGGTAAAGTTTGGAAAATGTTCTTTAAAACAGACAGTTCTTTATGATTCTTTGGGTTGCTTATAAAGGCTTAAGTTCAAGTGGCTATAATTAAAAACAATGGACATATCCGACAGGATTTTTGAAAGTGTTTTCTGTTCAAATAGAGCTTTTATTAATGTGAGTAGTGGGAGTAAAACTGGAAATGCAAGTGTTGATTTTTGCAAACTTAGCATTCAGAGGAAGTGGGGGTTTGTTTGCTTGGAACTTTTTTTGGTTGACCTTTTTATGTCAGTACTGTGACGAAGCTCCTGGCTTACCGTTTAACCATGGTGGCCAGCATATCCTTTATAGGTTAAGCAAGAAACATAGGTAAAATCTTTTATTTCATCTTCTTATTAGACTGGAACTGACTAAAACTGTGCTTTGCCTTGGAGTTGTTTGACTCTTCTAGGTATAGTACAGTAAGTTATATGGTAAACAAGGCAGCAAGACAACAGTTCTGCAGGAATACATTTCCTTATTTCTAATCTTCATTTTCTATATACATTTTTTGAAAGTCACCTATCATGAATAATCTTTCTGTTCTTGATGACCACTTAATTTGAGATGAAGGTGCTTCTATTTTGGTATCTAAAACTATCTAATGCTTGCATTAGGATGTTAAATGACACTGCATGCTTTGGAGCTTTGACTTATATGTTTTATGCAACTTTTTTCCTCCTCCTTTTCTGTTCTGCACCCTTAAAATAGCCTTGTAATTTTTAATGATACATCAAACCTAAAGGAAGTTATCTGGGAGGTGGGAGGAGAGGAAAGATGTTTAAAGGAATGAGAGCACCTTATTAGAGTGAGCTGAGTAATGTTATGTTCTATAGAAGTAAAAATTAACTTGGAAATACATTTTGCCTATGAAGAATATCAGAACTGAAGTTTGAAGTATGTACTAATAGTTTGGTTTTGTGATACATTTGTGAATAATGTCTTACCACAGATCTAGATTCTCTAGCATGTATTGCAGATCATTTAATTTCTCTCTGTTCTTTTTCTATCTGAAATTAATTTTCTTGGCCAAAGAAGGATTCCAGAAGACTCTTAATATTCTTTTCTACAATTTCACAACTAGCTTTTCAGTTGCAAAGTAGGATTAAACAACTGCTGTCCTGGCGCTTTCAGACATAAACCTCTGCTACTTACTGAGCTGGATTGGTGAGATGCCCTGCTTTTGAAAAGATCACTTGTTCTTTTTCAAGCTACATCAGTTTCTTTAGCCAGTTCTCTATCCATGAAAGCTTTTTTTCTGTCACAGTGCAGAGCAGCCATCTTAACTAATTGAGTCTGCTCATGTATTGCTGTGAAGTGGCATGGTCATAACCTCGCTTTACATATTTCAGTTGAGTTGCCACAAAAACAATCCTCTTTCAGGTGTCTATCTGAAAAACATCAAAATTCTTAAGGCACTGTCATATTTTGAGAAGTAGATGTCCTTGTCCACTGATTTTGTAGTCTAGCTGTAGCCCCTAAGCAATGTAGGAAGCACATTTCAACATAGGAAAAACAAGGCATAGTTAGTATAGCTTTTACAAGTAAGTATGGATTAATGTAATGAAAAACAACCTCACAACAACAATGGTATGAATTAAGCTAATGAAAGCTGGGACTGTGTTGTCATACAGAGCAACCTTATTAGTTTAAATTATCTGTAAATCGATGAGGAATCTGGCAGCCATAATTATGGATGCTGCTGCTTTGTGTTCAAAATCTGTGTTAAAAGCTATTACTAAGAGATGAAGTCATTGCTATAACATATTTTAAATGAATTTAATATTAAAATTGGTGCTTATGTACACACTCTAAAGAGGGAGTATGTGTGTATGCAAGTGCTGTTTCTTTGACTGAACAAATAAATACAGTATTTGTGCCTCAGAGGATTTAGAAAAACAAAACCCCCAAACCTGATCTTGATTAATGTGGCTTTTGGCATAAGTCTGTTCTTGCCATCAGTTACAGTATTAGCTTTCCTAAACATGATTAATCTTGGGGAATATATTTTTACTATTATTTGCCTGGACCTTTTAGCATAATTTAGTAAGCTTCATCTGTAACAATGAGTTTCATCAAAGCTTCTATCTAGGTGAATCTAGTTATTTTTGAGTACTTTTTATAATAGCAAGCTCTGACAATTCTATGAAAACTTTATTCATAAAGCTAAGCATAAACAAACTTTCTTCTTTTTTGTTGTCTTGTATGGTGATTGAAGTTGCAAATAGTGAGGGCTAAACTGACTTGACTGACTAGCTGAAATACTGTATGCTGTGCTTAACCGCTTAACCGCTACACTTCTACACTGGAGGGGTACCAAAGCAGTACAGCAGCCAGCAGAGCTCATGGCCAAGGTGGTCAGCAGCATCCACCATGTTGATGAAGGTGATCCTTCCTCCCTTCTCAGCCCTGCTGAGTGCTGGGCTTCCAGTACAAGAAAGGCATGAAGTCTTCTCTGGAGATCTTCCAAACCCGCTTGGACGCAGTCCCGTGCCACATGTTCTAGGTGACTCTGGGTGTGCAGGGGGGTTGGGCTAGATGATCTCTAAAGGTCTCTTCCAACTTTAAGGATTCTGTGATTACTGGAGTGAGTTCAGCAAAGGTCTGGAAAGATGATGAAGGGATTGGAAAATCTGTCACATGAGAAAAGGCTGAGAGACCTGGGAGTGTTTGACCTGGACAAGAGAGAAGGCTCAAGGAGATCTTAGGTGCATAAATATCTGATGGGGGGGGGGGGGAGGTGTCACTAGGATAGGGCCAGGTTCTTCTCTGTGATGCCCAGTGACAGGAGGAGAAGTAATGGGCACGAAATGAAAAACAGAATTCTACTTGAACATAAGAAAACATGACTTTACAGTGAGGGTGGCTGAACGCAGGAGTGGGTTGCATGGAGAGGTGGTGGAACTACACGCATGGAGATATTCAAACCTGACTGGACGTGGTCCTGGGCATCCTCCTCTAGGTGACACTGATTGAGCAGGTGTTGGACAAATAGTAACTAATAAACAGAATTTAGTATTTTTATACAGCCTGAAGTAAAGCCCAACTTAAGGCTGGTTGGGTGCGTCCCTCTTTGTCTCTCTCCCTTTTTTTGTTACATTTCATTTTGAGCTAGAGTGTGTGTTGTGCTGTGAGTATTGTATTTTCTTATCCTGGACCTTTGGGGGATGTCAAAGTAATGACATTTATCTCTGGTTTCTTGTGGAACTGTGTTCTGAAGCTCGCTTGGTTGTCAGGCTCTCATCCCTGACCTTTTTTAGGTCACCCTGTTTAGGTGATGGCTACAGGGAAGCCAGTTGTCACCTAAGGCAGAAACACACACTCCTAGAAGTGTTTTCTAGCTTTCCAGTTAACAAGATACATTTCATGCACGTACCTGTGACAGGGTTTTTGGGCTACTTGTGATTCTTATTCTGGGGAGGGTAGTTTTGTCAGCTGAACTTGAGTTTATCTTACTTGGTAAGTATTTTTTGAATGTAATTACATGTTAAAGGGTGAAACACTGTTTTTTTGTCACCATGTCGTGGTGGCTTACACAGTGTTGGGAACTTTAAGATTCATTCTGTCTAGAGCATGAAGCAGTGCTTGTAAAAAAAAAAAAAAAAAAAAAAAAAAAAAAAAAAAAAAAAGCCTAAGTGGGATCTTAGGTGAGATGAGAGCTTTAGGTATTTCTACAATGTAACTGGCTCTTGCTGCACAAAGTTACTTCTTAAATGTTCATTTCTCCATTTTATTTTATATTTTCAGCTGTATGAGTGTTTGAGGGGGAGGAGGTGGTTCTTGTGTTGTTGAATCAGTAGAATTACTAGCGTAATGTTAAATAACTCTTAAATCTGGAATACTTGTTAAACTATGGATTGATGGAAGTGGAAGGTATGTTCATCTTCATATAGCCTAAAATAAAGTTGAAATAATTATTCTTCTAATTACCTTGAACATACGGTATATAACTACATAAAGCTTTTCAAAAATTCTTTAGGCATGAATTTGCTTATGCTGCATTTCTGTTTTGCTTCAGGCTGTTTCTTATGAGAGTAATGGACATACCATATCTCAATTTGGAAGGGCCAGATTGTAAGTATTAATTGCTAACCAAATTTATTTTCTGACAATTTTTTTCTGAAGGAGAAATTGTGGTGGTTCATTGTCTTGCATCTAAAATATGTGATTTCAGCTGTGGTTAGGTTATTTAGCACTTAAGAAATGGTAAAGATTTCTTTTGTTGTTGTTGCCTTCGAATGAAATAGCCAGCCGTAAGTTCTTCCCTTCAACTTTGAACGGACAGTCTACATTACAGAGGAGACTGAATAGAATGGATTAAACTCTTGAAAAAAGTGTGGTGGCATTGAGGAAAACGTCTTTCTGTTGTGTGTACAGGAAGCGGCCAAAATAAAGGTGATGCCGAAATCAGACACTGCGGAGTGAGAGGAGGGAGAATTTTGCGGTAAATACAAGATGCAAAATAGTGAATAGTAAATGATCCTGAAAATGATTTTGGCTAATGGGTTTAGCTACCTTGCTTCACAAACTGCATGCATTAGTACCTGGACTTAACTTCAACCAAAGCATCATGTTTTTTTGCCACAAGAGATTGTGATAAGATAAAACAGAAAAGTACTACTTTTTATTGCTGATGTTATTTCAGATTACAGACCTTGGGCTGTAACAGATTGCTAATATATTTAAATGAAAGCAAATTTTACTTATGTAAAGAGCCTTACTCTTATGGGGTGTTACAACACAAGGGAGAAAATTTTGGATGAGTGTTACCACTTACATCTTGGTTTATGAAAACGTGAAGTCTTACATAAAAACTTGATTTTAGATTAATGGTAAGGTACATAAATGTCTTTAGTGTTACTTTCAACTTAGTGTCATTTTTACCTGAGGACCTTTTTCTACTCTATCCACTGAAAAGCTTTACCTGAAGAACAGCTCCATATAGATAATAGATTAATAAATCTAAGTTAAATAGTAGTGGAATGTGTTTCTGGAAAGGTGGAAGTAACTACTGGAGAGGAGAATGTGTGCTGCAAGGATGCACATTTAACTTTTAAATGCAATACACAATTGCATCATCACGCCAGTGCTCTGCAGAGCTATTGAAATGGTTGTCTATTTTTGCTGCCTTATTTCTCCGACTTTGTGCTGAGTGGAAGGGCAGACATACTTTGAGTTGTTGAAAGAATGTCAGAGCTGCCAAGCTGTAAAGATGCTACTTCCACTTGCTACCCAATTCGCCATATTTATTTTGATAGATTGCCAGGAAGAGGAGCCAAAAAGAGACTATCTAGAGAGTGGTATTTATCAGAAAGAGGCGCCTGTGGCAGACTGACACAGCTAGGCCAGCAGGGTGAACCAGGAAGGCTTTTGAAAATGCAAGGGGGTGGCTGTTTTATGTGCAAATGGGTGCATTTTGAAAAAGGCAGGTGCAGTTAAGTAGGTGACTACCGTAAGTTTTGCTGTATTGTCATTTTTTGTTCTGTAATGTTAGAGAAAGTTTGTGCAACTTTTGCAGAAATAATGGAGTTCAATAACACATTGTGTTATGCAGTACTAAACGTATGAAAGTGACTTTCACCCTCTTATTTGAACATTGTGAACACTGAACATAAGTCCTTAAAAAGAATGCAATTGCTGCATATAATGCCTGAAAAGCATATTATGAATCAAATATTTATGACCCTTTTAGGTGGAAGACATAGAGGTTTGATAGGATTGCAAATGCGGTAAAATTAGGAATATACTGATACTGGAGGAGTGTGAATCTTCTAATGTGAAGCAAAATAATAATTAAAATCTCTGCAAAATTAGGCCTACATTAGTGCTCAAAGCAAAGAAGATCACAGAGTAGAGACGTTTGTAATTGGGGGCGGGGGAGAATAAAAATTGGGAGGGAAATTCTCTAAGCTAGAAGTCAGTCTAGCAGTTAATCTCTAAGCTTCTTCTATACCCAAAGAAGAGAGAAGCTCTTCCCGAAGGTGCTTTTTTGTGGTTAGGTAAGAATTTTATATTTTAAGGCTGTATATATTTAACCCTTATGTCACCCCTTAACAAACTGGAATAGTAAATTAAGACACTCCAATAATTCAGCCTCTGTAGTGTTTAAAGTAAAATGATAATACAAAGCCTAGTGAGGCATCATGTATAAAAACATACCACTCTGCAGATCCCTGTGGAGAGACCAAATTGGTTATCAGTAAGTGGAAAAATAGAAAACATTCCAAGTTATTTGTTCCTTAAAATATAGTATACAGTTCATTTTTAAATATGACCGGAGTTCACAGATTATAAAAGCTCAGCGGCCAGTGAAAGCTCACTTTCCTAGTGAAAGAAATTTCAGTTTTGACTACTCTCTGATGATCTACCTACACATGATCTTTACTGGATGAGATTAAATGTGTCTCTTGTTCAGCATCTTGTCCTTGATGACTAAAAACTGATGTATAGAGAAGGTATATAAAGTGGCAGATATATAGTGCAGATTACATGCTGTTTTTTACTAACTCCATTAACTTGTGACTTGGAGATATCTTTGCAATTCACAAAAACAAATGCATTTTTTTATTTTGCAGTACAGCCAAAACGCGATCATGTTCTTCATGTTACGTTTCCCAAAGAGTGGAAGACTAGTGACCTTTACCAACTTTTTAGTGCCTTTGGTGAGTCAAACAGTCTGTCCTTTCTTGTATCTTGTTCTTTGTCTCTGGCGAGTTCTTCTGTGTTCTAGGTTGTTCTTCATCTGTGGTAGGACTTACCCCTAGCTTGGGTAGTGATGAATCTTCTTCAGTATCTGCTTCAAGGAGTCTGACGGGCTTATAATTATGTAACTATTAAGAGCTTAGTTGGTTCACACTGATTTCCTGATACCCAGCTCTTACAGCAGAAGGCTGTGGTCCAAAGGAGAAAAATAAAGAGCTTTTACATAGCCCTGTACTAGATGTTACTTTCATTATTTTCATTGCAGTTTGTAAAAATCATAAAAAAATCATTTAAATTATGTAAGACATAAAGTACTCTTTTGAAACATTGTCTTATCTATTCATAAATGAAGAAATAAAAGGTTTTAGTTTTGTTTAGTTTCCTTGTTAAGAATTTTGTTTAGAAAGTAAAGAAATCATTTATTTTGGGCATAAACCGAAACACAGGAAATTCTTTCCATTTCTTAAACCATATGGTGGTGTGTTGTTGTTGTTGTTTGCATAAAATGAACGTTGGTGTATTGCTATTAAAATAATTTTTTGCTCGAATTTCTAGATATATTTTGCTCACCGGAACTTACTGAAAACAGCTTAATATATTATCATAGACACCTATGCATCTTGTCTGCCTGAAATTCTGTAAACTAGACTTTACTGTCAAATTTGAATAGCTGTCCCTTGGCATCCTTTGTTGTCACTCCTGTCCTTATGAATCACCATGCTGCTTTACATAGTGATGATTTCTTTTTAAAAATTATTATTATTATTATTATATTGCAATTCAGTGGTCTATTCTAAGTCTCTGGGTGCATATAAAATTGATACGAAACTCATTTCCTTCCAACTTTCTGTACTTCGGTATGATGCCAGTAGAATGCTGGACATAATATTTGGGGTTGGCGTTCTAGAATGCAAGAGTGGAAAAATTATGAAGGCAAGACATATTACATCTTGGACACTGTGTGGGGGTTATTTGTTTGTTTTTATGGGTACTCAGCCACGGATCTTGAGCTTATTTATGGATACTCATCTTGATCTTATTTTAACAACTCCTCTTTAATGGTGGCTTGAAATGCAGGCGCAGATCACACCACCAGAGGTCACACTTACATGTCTGAAAACACTATGGTTTTCTCACTTGTACAGATTTTAATGAACCGAATATTTTTAAACTTTGATTTAGAAAATGGTGGTATTTGGATAGGATTAAATTTAGGTTTTATTTTAGGTCTTTTTACATGAGGATATCAAAGCAAAACACAGATGCTGGCTCCTAGAGTTCTAGGAATACTCATGCTGCTTCAGTTGTAGATGGACAGAGAACAGGCAGCATGAGGTTCAGTGATACCCTAAAGGCCCCCATCCTGGCAGTGGCAGCCATGAATTATTTTCAAATTTATTATGCTAGCCAAACAATTTTTTTTATATTCAACCTTCTTGTCCAGATTAAAAATCAGTTGTTAAAGTGAGTAGCAATAGTAAACTGATTTTATAGAAAAAATATTTTGCTCATTAGTCTAAGAAGCACTGAAGCAGAGTTGTTATCTTCCATCGAGCTTCTAATGAAAGCACTGAAACAGCTGAAGGGGTTGCAGTGTTAAACTTGGAACTGTTTTACATTTGCTACTGTAGAAGGGGGCGCTCAGGATTTTGAGGTCTTTCAGTACTGCATACCAAGTGGACACCTGTTCATACAAGATGTTGTTACAGTCTAAGGGCTGAATACAGTTTCTCCATATAAGTTTCGCTATCCCCTCAGCGTGATACAATGCAGTCTTTTAAATGCTAATTTTAACTAAGTTCTTAAATTTGTGTAGGTTATTTAGTCACGTTGATAGAATTAAAAAAAAAAAAAAAAGTGAGGGTACTTAAAACTATTTGGTGTAACTCATAGCTGCTGGTGTATTCTTTACTGCCACTTAAATGCTCATTTATACCTCTCTTAGGATATGATGTCTGTGTGTCTGTGCTGCAGGGTCCTGCAAACTCACTATGTCTAACATGGGGTGGGGAGGAAACTCTTTCTTTTCCCCCATATGAAAATAACCACCTTTTAGCTATAGCCCACTGTAATGTAACAAGTGTTTGCCAGTAGCTCAAGCTCATCTAGAGGTGCAAATTCTGAGTGGGTAACTTGCTTTTTACTGTAATCTTGCTTTTCTCTCTGCATTTCTGGCCTCTCCTCCCTCCTCTCATGCCAGTGTTTCCTCCAGCTGTTCTTGTTTCTTTGCCATTCTGCCTTCTTGCCAGAAGGACTGAAGGTCTGTTAACCCTCTCGATTATTCAGCAGGCAAACGATGATTTCATATATTCTTTATCCTTTGCTCATAGAATAAGCTCTTTCTGTTGTTTGATGCAAGGAGTGTCCAGAAACTGTTTGTGATCTTCTCATGGTGAATTAATGTATTGATCAAGAATTGTAAGTGTGGTTAACTTTTTTAGTATAAGAAAGTAGAATAAGCTAATAAGCTAATAAACTTTTTTTTTTTTTTTTTTTTTTTTTTTTTTAATAATAGAGGAATGTCTGTGTTATACTGATATCCTGTCCTAAGGGTTAGTTGCCAGCAGATGTTGTTTAGGAAACATTTAAGAACAGAGACAAATAAAACAGCTTTCCTGCCTTGTAACAATCTGTAGCTTAGGGATTCATGAGCCAGAGGTCACACTTGCCTCTTTTCGTTTAATAGCCTTTCACAGGATATTTCTATAAGTCCATCTAAAATCATTCTTTATCCCGTATATATTCTTGTCGTATGCAACACACGGTAGCGAGCTGTAATTAAAGTGAGAAAAATGACTTTAAAACTTCTCCATACTTTGAGATGTTCCTTAGCTGTTTTGTGAAGAAACAATGAATTTCTTCTATGTCCTTCATGCTACTTCTGTTCTTTTATTGTGTCTTTTCTTCAGACATTTATAGGTGTTGTCTTCCTTTCTAGATTCTCTTTTGAATGCTGAGTCCTACTTTACTTGCTCTCCTCTACAGAAGTTTCCATACTTTTGATCATTCCAGTAAAAAAGCTGGAGAAAAACTTACTTGAATGGTGAAATTCATCAGTATCACTTTATTATGTGGGGAAAGGCTGAGAGAGCTGGGGTGGTTTAGCATGGAGAAGAGGTAACTCGGGAGCAGGGGGTGTTAGTCCCCCTTCCTTCAGTTATTTTTGCATAGAGCTCTCTGAAGGATGGAGAAGTTCTCTCCTCAGGATCCCAGTGGCAGGACAAGAGTAACAGCTGCAGATTGAAGCACAGGCCATCTGAATGTAAAAGGTGTTTTAATGAGAGGGTGGCTGAGCACAGGAGTAGATTGCCCAGAGATGTGGAGCTCCATCCTTGGGAGATGCCCAGAAGCCCATCGGGATGTGATCTTGGGCAGGCTGTTCTAGGTGACCCTGCTTGAGCAGACACTCGACCAGGTGATTTCCAGAGGTCCTTCCCAACCTCAGCCATTCTCTGATTCTGTTAAAGTGTGGAAAAAGGCATCATCTGCCTTATTTCTGTATAGCTGGTATTCTTTGACGTTACTGAATTGTCACATGGCTAAGCTGATTGCTACATATTGTCCTTCAAGTCCAGATGCATTTGCTTTACAGATCCTTATTGACCTTTCACCATACTTGTGAAATGCACAATATTTACTAGTGCTTAGCAATCTTGTTGGATGTTCTGATTTATTAATCTTGTCTCTAAAATTCCTATTTCATAATAATAATGAAATGCAACATAGTCTGAATAGGCTATCTATTAAGCATGAAGAACTGAATGAAAACAGCATTTATTGCAGTTCTGTTCAGACTGTAGTCCGGTGCTTAATATTTGAATATTTGTACTGCCAAATGCACTGTAATTTTGAATTAAAATAGTCATCTTTGTCTTTTTTATGGGTTTTGAAATGTTAAGTTTATCATGTTAGTGTTAATGCCTGTCAAATGTTAATGCCTGTCAAGAGCATGTTCGCTACACCGTAAAGGCCCTTTACCTAAAACAGCAAAGATCTGTGTTCTTAGAAGTTTGAATTATTAGAAATTGAATTTATCTACCTTAAGTATTTATGAAGTATTAAATGTTATAACGAAATATAATAATAAAAACGTCTAACACTTTATTTCTCGTATATTGTCTTTATAATAACAGACTGGCAGGAAATCATACTGAATTAACTATGGTTTGGCAATGATCAAAATGATTAGACTTTAATGTCCTAAATAGCTAGCTGGCTACTCAAATGTAAAGCATGTAAACTAAATTTATCTAGGCTTTTATTTTTTTTATAATTAAAAAATCTTTTTTATTATCTATTTGGATTTCAGAAGAGACTTATAAGACCTCGTAACCTGTAGATGAAATTGGATTTCAATAGATTAAATGTCTGAAAATAAAATGCATTTTAAGATGGTTTGCCTCACTGTCTAACCTTATAATGGTTTGAGGTTAAATGGTGATGTAACGTTATGTATAACTTGATTTCCTTGTCTGCCAGAAAAAAAAAAAAGCACCTATTTTCAATCTCTGAAGTGTACAGACAGTAGAGCACTTAAATGAGGATAGGAAATGTAAATGGATTTCTGGCTGTATAAAGACCGTTTGTGTGTGATGGGAGCCTTTTTCTCCACTCTTGCTATAGATTGTAATTCCCTCTACTGGAATTCTTCGTCTGGGGGTCTGCCCTAGTGAGGGAGGAGTGAGTGGTAACCGGAACTAGTCTGTGCTGTCCTTATGAAATACTGTTTTCCTGAAGGTCAGAGAGATTTTAAACCTCAAAGACCTGTTTTTGGTTTTTATGCATAGGTGAAACTTCTCAGGAAAAAAAATGCCTCAGTTATTGTTGCAGGATTATAAAGGAATACCTAATCAGTTAGTTAAATCCTGTTATATTTCCTCCTTTATTTATTTTTTTTTTTTTTTAGGTTTCTGGGATTTAGAAAGGTATTAGATATGTTGCCTTTTGACCCTCTCTCTAGTGGGTATTTTCTCTGTTGGAGTATATAGGTCTAACATGTCCTTTCTGAACAGCTCCAGCTCGTGTACGACTGTGTGCCATGCAGTTTTACGCTGGATTAAGCTCGACAAGAGCATTCTGGGCTGAAGTTACTGTTAGTTAACCTACTTTCTTATCTGTCATCAGACAAAATATGTGAATCAACCTAAGGCAAAAGTAGTCATAATTTTTCTTTTTTCTTTTTCATTTTCTAGGTAACATTCAGGTTTCGTGGATTGATGATACATCAGCGTTTGTATCGCTCAGCCAGCCAGAACAAGTTCAGATAGGTACGTGTTTCCTCAATTACTTCATTATGAGCACTGGATTTGAGTGGGCTCCTGTAAAATTCTCCAAGTCAGTGGGATGGGTGATCCTAGCAGCAGAACCACTGAGTTGGTCAAGAAGCTATAGGAGGAATTAAACTTTTGTAGTATCAGTGCGTGTGTTGCCGCAAAGGCAACCATCCCAGTTGGACTTTCTCTACAGCTTGCTTATTAATTGTGTGATCTTTCCAGACAATCATTTTTTAAATTTCATTTGGACCCCATTTTATACTCACTCAACAGCAGGCTTGACATCCAGGCTACCACTTGGCTTTTCACAGGAAGGGATAAACTGTTGTGGTCATTTTCGTATCTGCATATGTTCTTTTTAACTGTCTGCATGAAAGACTCAGATTTACACACACTAGTCAGACATGTGATGACAGACGAGGTAGTATCTCATGCTGTGAAAATTGGTAAGATTTCATATCTTTTTTGAAGAGTAAAAGGAAATGACGGAAATGGGATTAAGTATCTTGTAGTGGATAATGACAGCTTACCTGTAAATAAGAACTATGCTAGTGGAGTAATACTTGCATGGATGAATGGAGAGTGGACAGCTGTCTTGCTGAGTAAGCTTTTAAAGGCAAATTATCAAGTGCTGAATTGCTAGGCTTAGTTTGAACATGTTTATGGCTGTTTTGATTTAAATTTTCTAGAGGTTAAAAATGAATGTGGCTTTTATGGCTCATGATGATCCTATAAACTGTAGTGCACTACAAGTTCCATATGGTGCTTGGCATTGCTTCTCTTCTTTCATGTGAATGGAAACACAGAGGCACTGGTGGCATTCTGAATTTATTGAAAATGCTGTAAGCAGTTACGAGGGAAAGGAATTAAGTATTTCAAAAATATTTTTTAGTTTTAGATTTGTGGTTGTTGTTCAATGCACAAGGCCTTAATGGTTTCTATAGTGCTTTCTTGGTGTATATTTGAAGACTTGATTCTGTAGCAGTCAGTCACTTGTGCATGATCTTCAGTAATAAGTGCAGCCTTGCAAGGCTAGAGGCAATAAGCTTTCATCTAGAACATCTTCAGTAAAAATGTACTCTGATCCAGGCATTTGTAAATGACATGCTTGTGAAGCAGCAACTTATAAAAAGCTTCAAGTATTTCAGATTTCAGACCTGGTAAACCTTACTCAGAGTTTGGCTTCATAATGTCAGATATAGACTAAGAAAGAGTGGTGTGGGTTTTGTTTGTTTTCTCCTCTCTCTCCTGATAATTTTGTTGCAGCAAATATATATTGTGGAAAGAACTGAACAGTTGCAGAATATTGAAAATCTACTTTTTCTGGCACTGTTACTTCTTTATATATATGCTTTGATGAAGGTGGAGGCTTATTCGGCAGGCTGTTTGCTAGGGAACAACTTTTTTTTGTTTGTTTAAAAGCTTAGGTGATTATGGTTTTTCATGGATTTTTATGAAATAAAGATAGTAAAATCTCACACACTGAAAGTACTTGGCCAACCAAGATGATAAACTGTAGCAACCTCAATTACCAAAGAGCTATGACCATTTTTACTGTAAAAAGGCTTAAACTTCCTGTTTCTTGCTATAATAAACTCACCATAAAGTCAATTCTATTATTCTGTTTCCTGCTTTTAACTTCTTTAATGAACTGCCTTGACAATAAAAGCCACTATTTGTACTTGTGATTTAGTGAGCAGTATTCAAGTAGAGAACCTAGGAGAACTAATTGTGGTCTGTTTTTAACCTGTTTATAGAAATACGTCTGTATCTTCTGGACTGTATAAAAAGCCCTGGAGAACTGTCAAACAATACGATGCAGTGCAAGGTGTTGCTGTGGGTGTGTGTTTATACTTACCTCTTAAAGCTGTTGCTGGCTTGGAGTTAATATTAATCCATGTATTAAATAAAGCATGCATGTGCAGCAAGAACACCTATGGAAAATAAATGAATTAAGAATGGTGACAGTATATGAGAGATGCGTCCCTGGACTAGTAGGGTGATCAGATTTGGCTTCATCTGAGTCTAAGCATTGCAAAAATATTCAGGCTTATTTTGCAAGCTTTTTAATAAGAGACTGTGTGCGCAAAAAAAAAAAAAGTTTGGTAGTAATTTGGGAGGAGCGTTAACTGATGGAGTACTACCAAGTTTTTGAACTACGAATTTAGGTTTTGGGAGGTGTCTTATTTTTAAGCTAGAGCAATGATAAAAACTGAATAATTTACAGAAGTAATGTAATGAAAAATGGAACAGCAGATCATTTAAAGAGTAATCTGCAGTCACAGGGTTCATACTCGGCATAACCAAAGCTGATGAATCTGATACAAACTGTTCTCCTGTGCCTGTTTCTCTGCTGGGCCTTGTAGGTGTTAAAACAGAATTTGAGAAGAATAATTAGTATTAGTGTTGTCTAACAGTGTCTTCAGGGTTTGAAAGGTGCTGCATGTCAGCCTTCCAGGAGGTAGACAATTTTTGGAGGAAGGATTTTTTTTTTTTTCTTTGTTTTTCTTTTGCATTTTAGATCGATAAACTAATAAACTAATGGACTAATAAACTGTGAAGTCTTGTATAAGCTGTTCTGTGCTGTTTCTGTTGCTTCTAGCCTCTTGGCTTCGAATGCTTTAAATAAACTCAAAACTTGTTTGCACACTGGGAATATGTTAAATTTCTCAAGTTAAAATGCATAGAAATCCATTGTGAATACTTAGGTAACAAAATAAATATGTTCATCCTAGTGGTCTTTAAAGCAGTGTTCCTGAATTACATAGTAACATGGACAGTAACTGTTAAGGCCTAGTGAAAACAGTTTTATTTTCTGATCAGGTTTGCTCTTCAAAGCAGATAACTAATAAGCATTTGTTAAGTGGTCGATTCTCCTTTTCTCAGACATACTGGAGAACAAATTTAATGTTGCCAAACTGTACTTAGTTTGTTCTTGATATTTCTATTGAACATTAACCACCTGCTTGTTAAGTGTGTTAAGATTAAAACAATATGCCCTCTTATAGTTGGTAAGTAAAAGGAGCTTGCTTCAGAACCTGCTTTCAGTGTGGGGCTTGTGCCTGTTTGGACTGCAGCTTGCTAAGTGAGTTTGCTTTTGAAAGCTCCTGGCTTTGCCTGTTTATAAAGTTGGCTTCTCTGGAAGGTTGGTGTAAGTACATCCTGTTTAAGTGTTCGTATCTTAGAGGATTCTAGACTTCATACAAATAACGTGGAAGTGGCGGGGAAGATGGAGAGAGTTCTACTTGCCTTAATTTTGAAGTGGAATTGGTATTTTGCTTCAATGGAGCTTCTGTTGATATTACCTGAAGTGTTTCAGTAACTGCTGTGAGCAGTTAAATAGTGAGCTGATGTTCATGAGTCCTCAGTTCAAGCAACCTAGATGCTCTATATCGATTTTGTGCTCCTGTTATTCATGATTCCCTCATTTTGTTGTCTGCAAAGTGTCAGGAACTCCAAATGACTGGTTTAAAAAGAACCAGAAAGCCCCCATAGAAGTGGGATTTCCTGAGATGTCTGTGTGCTTATGGAGGTTTTATAGGCCACTTAACATGTCCTCTAAAACATTTCCATTGCTTGAGTGGGGGACAACTTTAAAATATGGAAAAAGCCTTATAAAATGCTAGATTTTAAAATGCTTGAAGGTAAAGGAGGGTTTCAGTTCTGAGGCTTTTGAGTGTTGAAGAATCTCCATGAGTCTTCTGTGCTTCCCTAGTTATGTGTTAATAGTAATGATTGGCAAAGTTTAGTGATAGCTGACTAGAAAAATATATGTGATTTGTTTGTCCTTAGCAGTTAATACTTGCTTGCAATTCTCTTTAACAAGGATTTAGGCACAGTTTGACCAGATGGATGTTCTGTTTGCATTTCATATATCTATATATCTACATATACATATATTTATGAAAAAATATAAATACATATACTTATATATAAAAATATTATGTACGTTGTATAATACTTACATATTCTATAGTTACATGTATTTATATTTTTCCAAAATCACTGATTTGCTTTGAATGACTTAACTTTGCAATCTTATGTGAATTTTCTCTTGCTGTGTTAAAATGTAAGAAATATATTGAACCTGAACTTCGATACACACGAAGAGCAACTGTTTTTCATGAATGGCAAGCATTGAGTAATGTTAACTTGTTCCATGTGTTAACGCCCTGATACATGAGCTCACCCAGAATTTACTGCATGCCAGATATCTGCTTCCTTTAGGCCCTGGCTGGAGCAGTGTGTTTGGGCAGCAGGGGAGCAGTTGAGGAGAGCAGGTGCAGCAGCTGAAGCTGCAGTAGCCTTTGAGGTTGTGTGAATATCAATTTCTTCCTCTGCAATTTGGGGAAATGGTAGGGAGCATCTATCATACTCCCCAGGTTGCTTGAAAAGCTGTGTTGTACGTGACTATTCTGACCATTCAGGTAGTGTGAAGTTCCCTTCAGATGCTCAGGGTAGGGAGCTTCCTAAGTGAAGTGCAGCATAGCTGGAGTTCAGCTGCGGTTCATTTAGCCTCTGTTACTGGAGGTTTGCTTTTTATTCAAACTCTCTGCTCTCTTGAATATGGCTCTCTACTTTTTTGTGGCTTTTTTGCATTAAGTTGTGGATTCTCAAGATCCACAAAGGTCTGAGGCTTTAGGAAAGCTTAAATTAAATTTTTGCATCATGAACACAGCCACTGACACAAATTTGCAGTGTTGACTCTTAGGTTATATGAATATCGTGTACTCAAATATATTTATAGATACATGCATTCATAAAACTTGGTAGTTCTAAACTTCTAACTTTTTGAATTTTTGTTGCATCAAAATGGAACTTACTGCAAGAAGACTTTTGTAATGAGATATATTCCTTATTGATGTGTGTTTTTCTGTTATTTTCATCAATCAGAATGCAAGGTGTCTTTTTTTTTTTTTTTTTTTAAATGTACATTGATTTTATAAAGGAGATATCAGAAGTCACTTAGAACTTTTGAAAAGCAGGATATGCTGAAGCCATATTTGCAAGGTAAGGGCCAGAGTCCCTAGTTTTAGTGGGAATTCTAAAACGGACAGAAACAGTTTCGGATGGCTGTAGGTTTTTCTACTCCTCGGGGGTAACAAGGACTGTCAGAATGGAAAAGTTACCAATTTGTTTTCTTTGGGGGGGATTGTTTAGAGGGGGAGAGTATAAATGCACTTGTTTGCAGTAGTGAGTATGTTAATTCTGGCAGCTGGGCACAATCTTCACCGTATCTGCCAGTGTAAGGAGGGAATTCATCTGGATAGCTACTTTTGAAGCATCTGACAATGACATATGGGACGTTAATAGGCTTGAACTGACAGCTTCGATGCTAATAACAGGCTCTCTTCATCCTGCACTGTCTTCAGGATGTCTCCAAGCTCTGTTCACTGGTTTTGTGTTCTGAAGTTCATAGCTGGTGTCAGAAGTGTCACAAGATTTTTGAAGGAGTGCAGCTCCTGCATCTGCTCAGCCTTAGCTGAAATATTTAGCTTGATGGTATTCAAATACCTTTAGTGGTCTGTACCAGTCTTAAGACTGCATGAAAGGGATGATTTTTCCCCTAACAGCAGCTCTCTCTGCTTTTGTTTTGCTGATTCAGTGTTTGAGGGAGAGGGGGGGAAAAAACTCCTGCTGGTTCAGAGAGGTGAATTGGCTCGTGAGTAGGTCCATAAACACCAGAAACGCTGTAGGGGAGCTTGGAGCAGCAGCCATAGAACAAGGAATGGGATCTCCTGGTTAGTAGCAACAAGCTGTTAAATCAGCTGTCTGGCCAGACTCGGCTCTGCTGCTTCCTAAAGAGCCTTTCAACTGGGAGGTTGGAGCACTCTGAGTAACAGCAGACACCGAGGCTTCCCATTGCGCTGCAAGGGAAGCGTTACGCCCTTCATAGACTTCGGTTTGTAGATGAGCAGATGTAAACATTTCATAATCCTTTTGGAAAATAAAATTCTCTTTGTGCAAATACTGAGAATGAGGGGAAGTCAATTTCTGCTCAGGAGATCTGGAATTTAACAAAATAAATTGCTGGTTGATGCAGTCTCGTCTTGGTCTTAGAGGAAAAACCTGGTATAAATCCTAATGCAGATAGCTTTATGACTTCCAATGCTTTTGATACAGAATTAGGAGACAGACTATAGACTTGTCCTCTGGTACCTGCAGCCATATTTTCTTCAGTTAATAAGTAACACTTTTTTATATCTTTATCCTATAAATTTGAATACTTTTCCCCTGCCCCCCCCACCCCCCTTCCAATTTAATGTTGACTCTGTTTTGACCATCTTTTTGTTTGACTGAGATTTCTGGGGAATAGGTTAACACTTTTTGGCATTTGTATCAATTACTGAGGTATTTAAACAAGGTATAAAGGTTAAATGCATGAATTCTTCCAATACTTAAAGACCAGTGTCTTTAAGAAGTTAAAACCCTTTATAACAATCTCTCTATGTGTGCAGAGTGAAATGTCTCGGGGGGACTGTGCCATCATCTGCTTTCCCTGTCAAGGGAGATTTCCTCCCCCTCACTCCAATAGCTCCCTCTGGAATGCCAAAACATTTCTCTCCAGTGCAAAGCTGTATGCTGTGCAAACTGCACAAATTGCTGTGCAAAATACGAATGGGGCTGTACTTTTTTTTTTATTGATATTTGAATATACATGTAAACAGTTCTGAGTCAATGACTGTCTCCTGGGTTGGTTTGTCCTGCGACTAACCCCACCAGCTGAGCATCCCTGGCAAGGGGAGCGACTGCTTTGTCACCATGTTGCTACTACTCCTGTCACCTGGGTTCAAGTGTCAAAAGACTTAACAATCTTCATAAAAAGATGGTCTCTTTTAAAAGTGTATCTCTAAACCTGAAAGTCTATTTCTAGTTATTTCTAAATCTGTATTATCACCTCTTGCTATCTTAGGCTAATATAGGAGAGGAAAGGAGAACAAGTGGATCAGCACAATGGAAATTCTCGGTTTCGGTGTAGCTACAGGTAGTTTGTAATAACGCACAATTTGGAGACTATAAACTCAACCAGTTAAAATCCTTCTGCTCATCAGTCTCTACTCCATAGGTTCCTTGGAGCAAGGGGGTAGGTCTTCAACCATCCTTAATTGTGGTTTTGTGCAGTCAGCATTCAAATTAGGAAATTAGATGTGTTAACAAAATAAGCATGTTTTATTAGCTTGAAAAATTTTAGTTCATTGATTTGTCCTTCAACATTTTGTACTTAATTCTGTACCTGTGTCTTGGGATAATAGCAGTTTTTGCAAGACTTTGTGGACACCAAGGCATAACTTTAGGACCTTACCTCAGTGGATTATTTTGAAAGAAAGTATTTTAGGCATCTAAATTTCTAAGCATGTGAGAATGATCATTCAAGTATTGCTTGCTTTATTTTAGTAAATGCACAACAGATGATTTTAAAGGACTGTATTAGTGCAGTTTGAACACATTGTCTGTGTTTGTCACAGTGATTAACAAAATTAAGTGCTTTGAGATTTGGTGCTTTTGTAATATAGCACCTTCTAGTCTGGTTAGCTTTTGGGACACAGGAAAAGGAAAGTAAGTACAGAAGTTTAATAAATCTCCTTTCATTTGGGGAGGGGAGGGCGTGTGTGTGAAGCAGGCATGTTGAAAAATGAAAACTTGTTTTCCTAATAGCTGCATTAAGACTGCTTTCCTTGTACCTGAATAAAAGATAAAATAAATCATCTGATGGTATCTCAGACAGTGAAGGCCTGTTATATTTCTGGAATTAGGTTGAGTAATTAATTACTTCTAAGTTCTCCAGGGCTTTTGAGATCTTTCAAAGTGGTGCTGTGATCCAAAATTACACTATGTTACAGGTTTCTACCAATTAGCTCCATTTTCCATATAGCTAACTATGCTTTTATCAGTTAAAAAAAACACACTTTGAATGAAGTTTTACTACCTCTTGACCCCAAAGCAAGGCCTTCCCCTTCATGATGCTTCAGAGTAGGATGATTCTAGAGAGTCACCCATAAGATTGTGGAGCCTTTTTTCTAATTTCTAGTTCTTTGTCAGCAGTAAGGTGTGTTTTGTTTTTTCCTCCTCTCGTTTAATTTTCCATGAGGGCAAGGACCTTGAAACTCATACAAGAAGTGTCAGTATGTTTGTAATTCTCTGCGAGTTTGCTGTAGTCACCTTGTTATGTGAAAGACATTATTTGAATGCAGCAGCACAGCTTTTAGGCTCGTGGAAAGCTGTTGATTAGACTTAGTGGACATCACTGAAATATTTTGATTTGGCTGTATTGGAAACATACCTGTGACAGATACCGCCCTTGAAAGTGAAGAAAAGTATTTATAGCATAAAGTTTCATCTCAATAAAAGCTTTTAACATTGAGTATCCTGAATGTATCCAGCTTAGAAGATTACTAACCTTCCTAGTATGCTATGATGATCAAGGATTTAAAAAACCTATTTTCATGCATAGTTATCTTATTCTGGTAAATTAATATAGTGGGGCTTTAGATGGATTTGGTCAACAGTGTCTTTTTTTTTTTTCTTTTCTTTTAAATTATCCTTTTGTGAGAGCTAAGAATAACATATGTACGGTACATATTCCTGGACTAGTTCTCTCCTGCTAAAGAAATGTAGTAGTTTTGTAGTCAGGAGAATCTGCCACGTTCCTGTGAAATGTTGAAAATCATCGAGTGACTAATCCTCTTTGTATTGAGTCAACACTAGCAGCTATCGGCAATTTTCTTAATTTATGTGGAAGAGGTTGGTGAAATGCAGCTAACATTTCTTCTCCAGCTACTTAGGTTTGTCTTACAGTAGAGATTTTCCAGGTATACTGCAAATTTTCTGGAAAACTGAACGGAAATTGCAGAAAAGAACATTAATATTGGCAAGTATAATTTCACTACCACTTAACCTAACACAGGTGGAAGCATGGTTCTGCGCTGGTAGAGATCGCAGGCGCGTGTTCGCATGCTGCTGCTTTGGGACTTCTCTGGTAATATCTTAATAGAGTTGTGCAAGAACCCAGCTTGACTGAATACTTTGTGCAAGACTTATTTCTGGTTCTAGGCTAATTTAAAAGACGCTCTGGCCTCTGGGGTGTTAAGTCTTTACCACTTTGTGTTTATGACACAGGCATAATAGCATTGCTTCAGCTCATGAGCTTTACTTTAAAACACTGAGGAAACATCATGAGGAAAAAAATGTACATGCAAACTTCTGATTTTGAAGCAGAGCATAAATAGGCCTAGAAGTCAATAAGATGGTGGAACCACGCACTGAGTAATGCCAATAAAATGTTGAAATAGCTGCTCATAATTGAACGTTGCTCATCTGATTGAGGAAGTGTTCCCATATTTTAAGTTGTGCATTATCAGATGAGTTTAACATATAGTACATATGCATAGTCTCCAGAGTGGCCTACTAGAAGCAGTTTAAAGCTTCATAAATGAATTTTTACTTTAGCTTTTCATAAACTTGTACTTAATATTGCAGACTGTGTATCAATCCATGTAATTCTGTGTGCACATGTAATTTATATTTACTTTTTCTATCTATACAGTGCATTTATGCATTTGTCTCCCTAGTAGACTTGATACCATGGCCATGTGTCAGAATTTCATTCGGTGTAAGACTGGTGACTTGGTGAAAGAGGATCTTTTCACACATTTCTCCTAGATCACTCAGCCTCCATCAGCCTGTTTAATAGCTCGCCCAGTAACTACGGAAGATGCAGTCTAGAAATGTTCTTCCTAAAATAATATGCAACTACAATTATTCTATTTTAAGATAGATACTTCATGGCAACTAGTGTAACTGGGTGCAGCCATGGGGTTTTGGTGACTAGGTCAGGTTTCTGACAGGAAGATTTGTCTTCTCTCAAGATGTAAATAAAAAGGCTACCTTCTCTCTAGGTTGTCTTGGTTCACAGTACATCTAGCAATATGCTTCTCTTGGCAGTGCAAAATGAGAGCGCTTCATTTGGTTTGTTTGGCAATATGGAGAGTACATCTCATAAGAGCTTCAGAGAGAATGTATTTTCAACTCCTACAAGAACTATTCTTTGGTTCAAGACCACACAGGATTGATTTATCTGCAGGGCTCCTTAAAATCATCCATGTGCCTTCATCAGCCCAATTCATAAAACAAATTGTATTTTTGAATGAGTTGCTCTAAAATACAGGCCTTTTTTCAAGAAAGTAGAGTTGACTCTGATCAGAAATACAACACCTTTTTTAGTTATTACTTTTTTTTTTTTTTTTAAATAAATTCTTTAGGCTGTGCTTTAGGCTTTTTAGGATGATCTTTTCCTTAAACACGGGCAAAGTTTGTCAGGGAATTAAATGGAAGAGCGATGTCTTTGGCTCTTCATTTAGGTCAAAAGAAATGAATGTGATAACGATGGCTGTGTTTTTACAAATTTCTACTTATCAGATGATTCGTGGTAACTATGTGTTTGATTTTAGAAAGTAAAAATGCCCTGGCGGTTTAACTAAGCAAATTTTACTCCTAGGAATGTCAGCTGGCATTCCATGGTGCAATTAAGCCTCATTAATCCATTCATGAAGCCCATACTCTAACTTCAGGGGCAATAAATATATTCCTAGTTTTTACAGACAGATGCTGTAAGTTTATATTTGAAAGCAAATACAAGGAGTGTGGAAGGAGGGTTGTCTAACATCTCTTTGGTTAATGCAACCGTCTTGTGAAACTATTAATCAGAAATTCTGCTATTTATTCATGGGATTACAGGTACAGGTAATTCCTTTTGCAGCTAAAAAACAGCCAGCTCGTTTTTTTCTGTACTTAAAAAAAACGGTGTTGTTGGTTAGTTTACAATACTTTCTTTCAGTGAATTAAGCTGCAAACAGCAGAGGACCCCAGCTGGTATAATTTGCTGATTCATCTGTTGGAGCAATGGCTTCAGGCCACAGCTTGGCTTGCACGTTAAAGCCTGAGAGCTGCAAAGATGATGGGACTTGAAGGAATGCTGGTAAATTGTTACTGAGTGAAAGTAGTGCAAGTGTTTTTATAAGTGATCCTAATTTTGCATTCACAGAAATCCTTCTACCTTGAATTAGCAGTCTTTTTCAGTTAAGTGGATACCTGCTGTTAAAAAGATGCTAGGATTAATTAAGGGCTGCTTCCGTGGGTGTCTTGTGCAACAAAAAATGCAGCTCAAATAAGCTTATGTTTCACAGTAATCAAACAAAGTTTTGGCAACAACTTTACAAATGTTGTCTTTTCCTGGCAGACTTGCAAAATAAACCTGCTGGTTTAAGTAAGGAGACTTAAAGGGAAAAGATCCAGGAAATCTTTTCTTGCCAACATGCAATCTCAGAGAAGGTTATGAGTGAAGAATTGATGGTTTCCAATTTAAAAGCAAGAAGTTTGGGTAGAATTAACCCTTTCTTTGTATGCAATCTGACTGAGAAGTGTTTTGAATATGCAATTCAAAAATACCGTGGTTAAAGAGTACAATTTTTTTTCTTTTTTCCTTTGTAGCCCTAGCTAAAGTACTTGAGGTTGCTTATATGAACAGAACAAATGAGTTATTTTGAAAAGCAGAGGTCAGTGAGCTTTTTCAGGAGAGGAAATACTGTCATTCAACAGTGTTTTGTATATGATGTTGCTCTTCTTCCCCATAGCTGTAAACACCAGCAGGTATGCTGAAAGCTATAGGATCCAGACATATGCAGAATATGTTGAGAAAAAACATGAAGAAAAACAAGCAAAGAGAAAATGTACGGAAGATAGTTGGAAGGAGATGGAGAGAAAGCGGTTAAAAACTCAATGCACCCCTTATGTTTCCCAGAATCGATACTACTGTGTTAACAGGTGAGACGTTGTTGTTGTTGTTGTTGTTGTTGTCAACTCTTGCATTTTTATTGCATTGTTATTGCCAGTCTATCAACTGTGGAGTAGTTAGGTGGCATTTTTCTCTATATACTGCTTTTTTGTTAATCTGCTTATAAATCAGTGATGGTACCTCATCTGTCTTTAGGTTATTGGTAGAAGAGCAGAGAGGGAATTTGGTCAAAAACATGTTTAGACATCTTGCAAGACTGTTGGGATTTTGGGGATGAGTCAGCTCGCAGCTTCTGAGCTTGGCCTAATATTGTTTCTTAAACAAACAAAACAAAAATGCTTCCTTTAGTTAGTTTGCCCTTCCAAGTGGATTCTGTTGTTTGGAAAGTTCGATGTTTGCCTTTCAAATAAGGCTGAGGGCTACTATAAATTTGTAATTCTGAAAATGGCTGAATGAAACTTTGAATGAGTTCTTTTCTTAAAGTTATGGTATTCCCCCATCAATTGTCTTCCTGATTACTTAATCTCCTTGAATAATTTCTGTTTTTATGCAGTTGAAAAATCCCACATGATTTCTTGGCCTACTGATACATGCAGCCTTGTTTTTGGGTGATCAGCATCCTGTTACTTTGGATAGAAATCTTTATTTTGTTTATAGGTGGAACTTTTTTGTTATTTAATGTTACATGTTGTAGCTGGTCATATATAATAGCTTTATGTTACTGCCTCCTTTTGTTTATTTACTAGAAAATAAATGTACTGCATCCATTTCTGCTAGGACAGACAGCTATAGAATAGTCCATCTTTTCCATGGTAGGAGATAGACAGATATGTATATTTGATCTGCTTTGTTTTATTCCTTTCTATTTCCACCCTCTTCTCCTTTCTTCCACTTATATTTCTTATAACTAAATACTGTCTTACATTAACAGATTGAAAAGCATATTGTGATGGATCTGTCATACTAAGAAACTACACTCCCATACCATACTCTAGAATTCATTTCAGAAAATACAGTATAATAGTATTTAGTAGTAGTTGCAAGGCAAAAATAATTTGTACTTGGTGTATATATACCACCTGCATATAGCATATTACTACTAGAAATCAAAAATGGTATTAATGAAAAGTCATTCTTTGAAGAAGAAAAAAAAAAAAGTATGCCTGATGCTTAGTGTCAGATAGGGAAATGGTGGAAAAAATGATGCATTTAACAATACTTAAGTAGTTAAGCTCTCCTCCTCTAAAACCCAGAACCCTTTTTAAAAGGGACTGCATCATGGATCATTCTAAAGTTGGACTCGTGCTTGAAGGTCTTTTCCAACCATAATGATTCTGTGGCCCCTTGTGCGTTGTGTAGCACCAAGTACGTTGTGCTCCATCAGGAGCTGCCTGGTCATCTCTGCCATCTCAGGTAAAGATCTTTTCCGTGGTGAAACAGTGTTAAACCATTGCATGGAAAATGAGGTTAGGGTGTGGGTTTTTTTTGTTTGTTTGTTTGTTTGGTTTTTTTTTTTGTTTGTTTGTTTGTTTGTTTTGGTTTTTTTTTTTAATTTTTATGTAAAACTTGATATTCTGCTCTACTTGCACTTGCTTATTCTAATTTTCTTGATCCTCATCTCTAGCAAATTAAATAAGTTACAAGCAAGAGAATTATACTAGTTAAGTACAGAAAAGCAATGTCACTTTGCCATACCAGTTTTCTAGCTAAATCGAACGGCTGCATCTGCTACTTGTAGCAGCACTTCCTTGGATGCTTGTCTCTTGCTAAAGATCCTTTATCCTGAGCTTGTGCTGGAAGTGTGCATGCATTTCATGCATTTGGAAACAAATTATAATATTCTAGTTTTTTTGTGCTACTTGAGGTGATTTCATCTGCTGTTAGGCAGAAATGGCAGGTTATTAGGATGGGCGCTCACCCATCCACCCTCTGTTGCTCAAAGGGGTGAGGAAACAGGATCTAGATTCCGGTTTAAGCGAGCTGCCCTTGAGACTGGAGGCCTGCACGTATCCAGTACAATTCCAGAAGCTCTGCCCAGCTGCAAATAAGCGGCCCTTCAGAGCAGGCCAGCTTCTTCCAAAACAGCAAGTGGTTAATGCTGTTTGTCACCACTGTTTTCCCCCTCTTCACCCATGCCACTTGCCAACTCTTTTGAAACAATCACTGTAGCACCAGCCTGACTGCTGCTCTTTAGCTGAAATGACACTGTAAAGTTCACGAGCAGTTGAATCAGGTAGTGCCAGCAGAGAGCCTTTGTAAGTCCGCCACATCCTGTTGATTCATCAAATTGTGCTTAGCACTAAGTTGCTAGTCATACTGCTGGAATTTCACAAAAATACCATGTTCTTCGTTTAATCTTAAACTTATTATGAATGGAAATCGAAAATAAACTCCACATTTTGTATTTTTACTGTCCTCCTCCACTGACGTTTATCGGGTCAGCTGTGTCTGAAGGCTGAAGTGAAATGAGGGCAATGGGAGGAAGAGGTTGGGGTGGGACCCATGTTCCTTGAGAAGGATGAGAAACCCCACCTACCATCTTCTGCCTCTGAACTGTATTGAGCACAGAGCAGCCTTGCCAATGGGCAGCTCCTCTCAAAAACACCTGGCTAATAATTTTAGAAGAAATGAGAGCAAAAGTCTGTTTCAGTCTGCAAAAGAAGTGGACTCCTTTAAATATCTTTAAAAAAAAAAAAAAAGATTGCGGAATTGTTGTTTATGTGTTTTAAAACTTTGTGGAGTGCTGCCCTTATAAATTGTTGAATTAAGTCTAAATCTCCAAGTATGCTCCAGGTAACACAACAGTCAAAGATCCTAAAGCAGTATATCTGAATTAAACGCTTTTTTTTTTTTTTTTTTTTTTTTTTTTTTTGTACTTCTGCTTTGGTTAGTTGTTTCTCAACAGAGAAGGAAAATGAGATAAAAATAGGGACATATTCCAAAATAGCTGGTGTAAGTAGAAAACTGAACTTTGCTCTGAGTAATGCCATAACTTGGGCATATTTAACCATACTGCTTTGCTACTATTGCTAAGTGAATAATGTTGCTGTAGACTTTGAATCTTCTTTTCTGTTAAAGAAAAAATGCTGTAGAACCCATGCAATCAAAAAAAGTATATAGAATGAAATTAGTATTTCAGACAGAAGCTAGCAGTTTCTAATGTACAGTCTCTACAGTTTCTAGTCTGTAGTTTATAATCATAAAACACCTGTACTGGACTGTGCTGCTTCTTAGTCTTTTAGTCTTTCTGTTTTTTTTTTTTTATGGCTTTTAAAGGTATTTGCAAGAAAAACACAAGGCCTAAAATTAATTTTCTTACTTGGTAAGCAGCTAATCACGTGCTGAAGGTGAAGAACTTGTTCTTCCTTATTTGCAATAATTTCCTGACAATCTAAGTTGGGGAAAAAAAAAAAAAAAAAAATTGCAAGTTCAGCCCTTTCTCAGAAAGGGAGCATATTCCTGCAGTGAGAGCAAGTTCCTTTTGTAAGAGCCAGGTACTCTTAGTTTCCTTAAGAAACCCTTAGAATCTTTTGTATTTGCTCAGTATTTCTTCCTTGGGTACTTTTTCAGAATACCCTTTCTGAAAGAGGATTTCTTACAGATGTTTTCTTCTTTTCCATATAATAGTGTTTCTTCGTTTTCTAAAATACTTATTTCATTACTAGATGTCTCTTCTGCCACCACTATCCCACAACCTGGTTTGTTTTAGCGTTGAGGCTGAATATAGGAGAAGCAGTTCGGTATCTTTTTGGCTTTCAGCTTTTTATTGGTGGCGGTTGTGGTGTGACTCAAAATGCTCATTTGTAAGAGACTGTGGCAGAAGGCTGCCTGTGTGTGAATGTCTGGTGGAATAGCCAGCAATTCATCAAAGCAAATGCTGTTTGTGCTCCTAAAGTGGAAGTAAGAGCATGAGGCTAAATCATGTGTTTCATTTTTGTTTATTGCCTTTGGACATTGCAGAAAGTGCCTGTTTTTTAAATTGCAAAATGTTCATCTGAAAAAGCTCCGTTTCAAAGCCAAAACAATACTGCTAAATTAACAACCCCATAGCTGAAACCTTAGTGAAAGGCCTATTTCCCTGCTATTACTGATTTAAAAAAAAAAAAAAAAAAGCTTGTAAATTTTTTCTATAACTTGATACTGATTTCTATTTATATATAAGAAATGGCTATTATTAATACAGCTATGTTGTCTAGTTCTTGAAGAGATACAGTAATTTTATGCTTTTGAACCTTTAGTTTTAAGTACATTGTTCTAAAAGAATATTAAATCATGCACTTAAAGAACTGATATTCAAATACCTGGAAGCCTGTAGTGGGAACTGGCTTTTGAATTAGCTCCTTTGCTACTGCATTCTTTTTTACATTCCTATTTAATTGATTTAATATTGTCATTTGGCATTGAAGAAAACTTGACAAACTTGACAAAACTCGACCTGTGCAGCGTCACTGCTGTATACTGAAGGAAGTAGAGCTCTAAGTGCCATGTTAGCTCTAAGAGCTTTGCCATGTTGGTCAAGCTTTGCTCAGACATTCCCTACAATTAAATGTGTGCCGTTTTTCTGTGCTTTTGCTTTACCTGACTGATAGGTCAAGGATCTTCATTTCCACATCTGATTTGAAGTTCATTACATGGAGCTTGATGTTTTTCTACTTCTATGTAATATTTTTAAAACTACATGCAGATGAAGAGAGAGAATGAAGTGGGCATGTATAATGTCTCAATGTCAAGACGTGTTTGAGGTTTAACAGTTTAAGATAACTTATTATCTGCCTATCAAGAATGTCCTATAAGAGCTGAAGACTGTTATGAAGTGAATAAAAATTAAAACTCAATGGAGAACAACTTTATACACTGTTGAGCAGAGTGATTTAATCAGAATAGTGGATAAGTATGAATCATCTGTACCAGAAAGGATGCTTACCTTCATAAGGTGACACAGTAGATAGCATATTTATAGAATATTAGAGAATATTATAGAAGGGCTAGTCAGCTCTTCTAGGTGATGCCATTTCCTGGTGTACCACTTTGTAGAGGATTGATTCTACTACTTTCGTAAGTATTTAATTGATGAACAGCAACTAGCACCTATCAGGTATTCCTGGTTTGTTCATAGTCATAATTCTTCTGTATTTCAGTTTTACAGGTACAAGTACATTGGGAAAGAGAAGCATGAGTCCTATTCAGGAAGAAACTGGTTCTGATGATATGGAAGAGGAAGACGTCCAAGATGTAGAAGGTGATCAGACAGACTCCTGTGCAGAGTCTCTTCCAGATAGTAAGAAGAGAGCCAAGAAGTTCAAAAAGATCAAGAAAGAACAAGTTCCAGCAGGTAAAAGCACTGTTACTACTTGCTTTTTTTTTTTCCTGTTTGGAAATGCCCTAGGCCTAAGCAGAATATAATTTATATAATTTATATTGAATCTCTCAGCTTCTCTGGGCTCTTATGACTGTAATGGAGTAAATCTTCATATTTAAGTTACTTCAGATGAAGATTGCATCATACAGAATGTCAAAAAACAAACTTCAGAAACTGAGTCTGATCTTCTTGGTTCAATAACAGAAGGAACCAAGAGGCAGTTAACTTATTTTGAGAAGGAAAGCAATCAATAAAGCCATTTGAATATTTTTAGCTATTTTAAATCTTTTTCTTTGATGTGATTTTTTTTTTTTTTTTTTTTTCCAGCTAAGGTTACTTTTTTTTTTTTTTTTAAGTAACCTTTTTTTTAACTTTTAAAAGTTAAAAGAATTCTGGATTCTAGAGTAGACTTTCCTGTTAATTCAACAAAAGTTTATCACAAACAAAAAGACTTACTGAATGTAGGCTTTTTGCCTTGAGGCTGAATGGCTGGTGTCACTGCTGAATTAGATGCACACATCTTGCCTTGGCCTGGTGGGATGTGTGCCACTACCCAGTTGTTGTTTGCAAATGAGCCCAGGCTTGATAAACCTACCTGCTACCCTGAAAACTAATATGTCCTTCTCCCTTTGTATTTGGCGCAGACCCTCGGCAGGCTGCACCCTTCACCTCTCTGCATCATGTGGCCTGCTTGCCAGACTGCTGTTTTAGGTTAACTGCAGTTTGACCCAGTCAGACTCCCTTGATAAAACTAGGCTGCAACTCTACCGATATCCTTGCCTCTCCAGAGTGTTTTCTGAGCATCTGTTGATCTTTCTGAGCCAATTCAGTGAAAGAGGAATATCCAGACAAATGCTAATCTGTTGGACTCTTAAATTTATGCGGGTTCTTTAGCTTTCTGGGTGCGCTCTGCATTTGTGAATTGCTTTACTGTGACAGTGATGAAAAATGAGAATGTTTTAAAATCCCTTGCTGCTGTGAACAAGTGGATCACAGTCACCCTTAGCAGTTCTTGTAGTCTACGACACGCTCTGAGTAAGTTTTTGTTTATTAGAAGAGCTTCCTGGAGCACAAGCAGACTGTTCACATTTCATGGAGTGCTAGTTATAGAACCTTGAGGAATCTTGCTTCCAGGAGATGCAGCTTCTGAAAAGTAGAAGAGATTGTAGGACTTTATAATCAACTGCCAAGTTGTAGATTTGCCCAGAAAATAAAAAACACTTTTTTCTTCTTCTGTATTTTATAAGTCTTCTCCTTTTTTAAATCTAGTTTCAAACTCAAGATATAATGCTTGAAAATCAAGTGTTTCTAGAAGAAATGAGAAACCCAAATAATCTTTTTCCTGTATTCCATGTAGTAGTGTAGGCAACAATTCCACAGTGTTTTGTTATGACGTGTATATAACTATGTTCTGTGTGCTGTTTCTGCACTTTTTTGTTCTAATTTGGTTAAAAACTTTTCACCTGGGTGTGTTTTAGACGACCTTAAGACATAAAGGTGTTTTTAAAGATTCAGAACTTTGTGTGATTACAGCTATTCCTTTATTCATCTAATATTTTTGCTATGTTGGACGCGTTGTTGCAGCCTGTACAAAATAATAATATTTAAATAACCGCAGGTAATGTGAACCACGAAGGTGTGTGTGTGTTTGTTTTGTTTGTTTGTTTGTTTTTTTTCTTGATCTATTAATTGCTGATTCTGTTTCAGTTTTTCTTAGTATTTACTTTTGGAAGTGGATTAGTATATATTAGGTAATTCAAAACTCTTAATTCTTCGTTGTGTGGAGCACTGTCTGTATTTAAGTGTATTCAAATATCACTACTGTGAGCTAAATTTTCCTTTCCATTCCTGTTCTAGTTGCTTTTTGTTCAGAAAGTGATACTATGTACCAAGCATCATTTCTCCAATCTTTGGTGTACAGCAAATTTCTTTAAAAGCTGGTTCAAAAGATGAGACTTTTTTTTTTTCTTTCCCCGGTGTTTTGGTAGGGCAATTGTTCCATTTAAGTGTTTGTTATAGAACAACAGCACAAAACTTGTGGTTTGTACTTGACATGGTGGAAATGCATATGTCAGTGTATGTGTAATTGATCTTTCTAAAATTATTTTGTGCTCAAAATATTCTGCAGTATTTTAATTTTTTTACCTACCACTTTAAAAAAAATAATAATAATAATAGAGAGCATGTTTTGGAAGGTAGTATTATATAACTTCATATTGTGTATTGTAAAACACAATGTGTGATTTAAAATATTGTAAAATATATTATTTAGCATTTAGTTAAGAAACTTGAAATTGACTCTTATCGCTTATTTGTTCATTGGTACATTCAAACTAGAATTTACCTTAATGAATTTTACAAATGAATTTAACTCTGATTTTTGTATTATTATTTTACCTACTCATATAAATAGTATACTGGGTTCTTTGTAAGTGCTGACTTGCCAGTAATGTACATCTATGTATCCTCAGTCTGGAGGAGAAATTATGCCTTTTATGCTCTGAAAGAATCAAAAAGCTGATTGATTTCTATTCCTATTCTTTCCAGTTTTTAATATATTGCTCTGTGGCTTTGTCTTGTAGGAAGCCTCACAAGCAGTTCCACTGAAATTTTTGAAGTCCCTGAAACATGGTAGAAAACAACAGCCTTAACAAGTGGGATTGTTTCAAAGCAGTTGCAAGAATACACCTCTTGGAAGCCATACTTTATTTAAATAAAGTGGTGTTAACAAAGCAGTATGTGTCCTGAAAATCAGTTTATTTTTTTTAAACTGTTTACTGAAAAATCACTGTCAATTTTACTTGTGTGTATATTAACTAGTTTACAATTCTGTTGTCATGTGAAAACCTTGCTGTTGTAAATGATGTTAGATTTGAAAAGCAAGACTAATTGTGTTGTGGTCACCTACTTTGGCATGCTGGCTATGAAATGTACACAAGAACTGGCACTGTATAAATTTTGTGCTAGGCTGTTTTCTGCGCTTGAAGGGAGTTACCATAAATCTCCTATCTTTAGATTTGTTTCAGGCAATATCAATATGCTGTCAGCATTCTTGAGACAAGGTGAATTGCAGTATCTCTTACTGCTTTCTACCAGTTACTTCATCTGGAAATCTCTACTTTTCCATTTCCCTCCTCTCTCTCCCTGCCTTAGTGCAGCTAGTTGGTATCTAAATACCAACTTACACTTACTCTGTCCTTTCAAAAAAGAAACCTGTAATTTATAAGTTCCTCAAATGTGAATGTCCTGGTGGGAGGTGATATTTCTTTTTCACATCTATTGCTGTTTTCACTTTTAAGTCTTGATCTGATTCTTCCTTCCTCCTTCCCTGGTTTATGGGGTTTTTGTAAAAATGTTTTTGGTACCTGTGACAAACCTGCTAATTGCACCAGCCCTTTATTTCTTTAAAAAAGATCTACCATGATAGATTTCCGAAAATGTTTGATATTTAAGATTTTTGTATCATGGAAATAAAAACAAAATATGTATTTCCATAAAATGAAAATTAAAGAAATTTTCTTAGGATCTGACTTGTTTTTTTGTTTTGTTTTGCATTATTTTTCTGAAAACTGAAATGTTTTTCTGTTGGTGCTCTTTTTGCTGTTCATAATATGGACAATTTTTTGTCTTCATGAAACATTCAGCTTGTGATTAGCAGATCCTTTGGGTCTGTGGACTACTATGAAGAGATCTGTGCCATCTAACCAAGAGAAGTAAACTCGTTGTCTGAAGCTTCAAATGGCTATGTTCCCATTGGAAGGGGAAAAAAAAAAATTCAGTGTTCTGCAAGTCAAAAGGTTTAAACCCATTGCTGTGGAGAGTGGGCAATTGTGGAGGCTTCATCAAGTTGTATTCACAGTGGAGTCTGAAGCAGTCATTTAAGCTATATAATAACCTCTTTGAAGGTATGTGAAAATATTGTGTTCTTTTTAAATGTAATGAGTGCTATCTTGAGCTATCATTATAGGGGAAAGATTAAGGGCCTCAGATGTTTAAAAGTTTTATCTCTAACTTGGGAACCTGTGGGAGATAGTGGAAGTAGTTTTCTGGAGTAGCATGCAGTAAGTAAGAAAGTCTTGTTAGCAATGCAAGGGGGAAGTACAGCTGAGCTCTTCTGCTCTCAAGTGTCCAGGCTTTTCTTCCCTGAAACGTGACATTTGGCGTAAATACTTAGGTAACTCTTCATCTTGAGTACCCAAAAATATACAATCACATTCAATTTTCAGAATTTAAGCAACAGATTTTGTTTTCTTAAGAGGAAAGATGCTGTGATCTCTGCAAGATGCAAAACCATGTAAGGGACTTTCAGAAGCAGAGGTTAAAATGCAAGCAATTTCCCAGTCAAAAGCAAGAGAGCCTTGCCCTGTTGCACAGAATTCATCTTTGCCCTGAGGCAGCTCGGATCTTCATGGTGTACTGATTTCAATCATTAACAGTCACGCTTTTCTACCTGCTAGGGAAAATAACAGCTTTAATTGCATTACAATATAGAACCTTAAATTCTTCAAAAATACGTTTCTTTAGAGTAGGCCAAATGTATCCTTGTCTCAACTATGAAGATTTTGTTCCTTGTGCATAAGACACTGAATCTCCGGAGTACACTGGATTTTTCAGAAAATAACCTCTTTAAATACTTTGTACAAAAGTTAATGTTCTTAGACATTTTTAACTATTTCTACATTTTCCCTTGACACTGGTAGTTTTGAGGAGCATAATGTTAATAATATTGTGTGGACTGTACAGCTGTAGTTGATGCCTCTTAAGAAACTAGTGCTGTTTTGTTCCCTTGTATGGTGGTTGTGTTAGCAGTTAACATGTAGTTAAGCTAATAAAATATGATCGGAATGGGGTGGAAAAGCGCCCAGGGTCACCAAGAGCTGGTGTCCTAGGGCAGGAGCTGACCTCACTGGTATCACAAAAGTATTATATTCTTTCAAGTTCATTTCAAGCGTTTCTGGAAGCCTTAACTTACATCGCAGCGTGGGCTGTGGGAGTTGCGTGAGGAGGAGAGCTGCATGGCTGAGAGCAGCAAGGGCCAACAGTGACCACCCACAGCGTGGGTTTGAGTTGGGGACAGGTAAGAAAGAGCAAAGCCCCGGGGAGACTTTTCTGCACCGAGGAAAGTAAAGATTTCTGTTAACTTGCTGCACTGCTAGTTGTAGAAGAACCTGGTTTTGATCTCCGTTTTGGGTTGAGCTGCAGACAGTGAAGATGGTGGACTAAATCCAGCCGTCTTCACAGGAGAGGGACTGAAACAGGGAGAGAGCGCTAAGCTCCAGACGCTCATGGGAGGCACGAAGACACTGAGCTTCATCTTAGCGAGGCAGGAGCAAAAAGTGAGTGCTAATTTACCTCATGGGTCCCCAAGTTGTCGTGTGACATGACGCTGAGTTCCACTTGTGCAGTACTACAGCAGTGCTTTCCTAGAGTGTGGCTGTGCCAGCTTTATGTTTCCAAATCTCTCTTAATGGCCTTTCTTGTTTTATTTCTGGAAAATGCTGTTTATCGTTTTGCCTATAAGAGGTTAAATAAAATAAACTGGTAGATGATGCTTTCACCACTGAATAAACTATTTTTGTTTGTTTTTGGCATAGTCTGTTATATATTGCTAGAAAATAAGGCTTTTTTTTTGTTGAGGATATGGAAAATTAATGTGTTATTTGACCAAATTTGAGACCATTCTGTTATGTGTGTTATTGTTTAAAGAAAAAATAAATAGCTTAAGTTACAGCATTACCAAACTTAAGATTTCCTAGGCACTTCATAATGCTTCGTGTTACTTTTGAAATTATTTAGTAATCTCTTCAATATGTCTGCAAGCAGCTGAAAGTTTCTATAACTTTAATAGCCTCAGTCCTTATTACAAACTTTCTAGTTCATCAAAAGGTTTCAAATTCATAACTGACAGGAAACCAAAATTCCCTAAAAACAATATATGGAATGTTCATTTTTTGAATTCGGTATTGTACTTGGGATAAAGATTCTCAACTTCTCTATACATTTTCTTTTTTTAAAGAAGCAGACTTAGTGGTCATATGTTTAGTGCTTTTCTCCTAGTAGCATTGCCATGTTGTTGCAGCAGTGGTAAAGAAAGGCATGTTCCAACTCTGTCTTTCCACTTTGGATTCCATCAAGACGTCCAGAAAAATGTGGTACCCTGAACGTGTTCTGTATTTTTAAATCATGGTAAATGTAACAGACAAAAAATGGCTTCTGCAGCTGATCTTCAGAGCATGCACAGGATGACTCCTCATAATCAAAAGTTCTTGGCTTCTGAAGTCTTTAGACTATTGCCGGCTGCCCAGATGTGTACACTGAAGAAAATTCCTCAAGCTATTCCAAAGTACGTTTACTAAATGAACATGCAATTGCTTTTCTGTATTACAGCTTTAAGCTGACACTGAATTAACATTACCTGTGTGCTTTTCAGAGAGACTGCATACCATCGGTGGATGAAGAGCCAAGCATGGTGGGTTAGGCTGGGTATAAGCTCATTATGCTTGAAATTAGGATTTTTTTTTGCTTTAATAGGTCTGCATTGCCCTCCTTTACAAATACTTTTTTCCAGAAACATAATTATATCAGTAGCCATGTGCTTACATGAGCACTATAGAAGATCAGGAGTCAGTCACAGCTCAAGATGAACTCACACAGAAGAGATCTTTTTGTAAATACTGTATAGAAAACACCGAAATGAACTGTGAAAGGTTGCATTTTTTTGCCTTTGTTTTAGGCATTTTTTGATAATGACTGATACCTGTAAGTTCTTGCAAACAATTAATACCAGAATCACACTGTAAGTTTTGGCATTGATTTGGCATTGGCTTTGACACATGTAGAAAGCCAGTTACATCTTGATCTTTAATCTGCTCACCACCCAGCAAACAACAGAAAACACCACTGTCTTAGCACTAATTACTTCATATAGTCAACTTCTCATGCGAGCCTCACTTTTTTTAAATCACATAAGCAGTTACTGTGATAAATTTGATAATGGTTTGATTCTGATTTATTTAACTGGTATCTTGAATATCTTTCACATTTATTTTGAACAAATGATTTTGCACTTAAACTAAATGTATTGAAAATCTTTATTGGTCATTATATCTATGTACTCAATTATCTACATTTTTTAAATTAGAAGTTAAATCTTATTGCTCTTTTGCTCTTTATGTGAGAGAGCAATTGGAATGCATAGAGCTCAACCTGGGGGTGGATGATGAGCGAGTGGAGAGCTTGTGGGTAAGGATTAGAGGGCAGAGTAATGTGGGAGACACTGTGGTGGGCGTCTGCTACAGGCCACCTGATCAGGATGAGGAGGTTGATGGGGCCTTCTACAGACAGCTGGAAGTAGCCTCGTGGTCGCAGGCCCTGGTTCTCATGGGGTACTTCAGCCACCCTGACATCAACTGGAAAGACAACACAGCCACACACAAACAGTCCTGGAGGTTTCTACAGTGCGTTGATGATAACTTTTTAACACAGGCTGTGGAGGAGCCAACGAGGAGAGGGGGGCTACTGGGCCTCGTACTACCAAATAGAGAGGGACTTGTTGGGGATGTGAAGGTGGGGGCAGCCTCGGCTGCAGTGACCATGAGCTGGTGGAGTTCAGGATCCAGCGAGGAGGGAGCAGGGCTGTAAGTAGCCTTGCAACCATGGACTTCAGGAGGGCCAACTTTGGCCTCTTCAGAGACCTCCTCGGAAGAATCCCATGGGCCAGGGCTCTGGAAGGAAGAAGAGGGGCCCAAGAGAGCTGGTTAGTTTTCAAGCAGCACTTCCTCAGAGCAGTGCATCCCGTGTGTAAGAAGTCAGGCAGAGGGGGCAGGAGACTTATGTGGATGAGCAAGTTGCTGCTGGCAAAACTCAAATAGAAAAAGGCAGTGTACAGAAAGTGGAAAAAAGGACGGGCTCCTTGGGAGAAATATAGGAATGTTGTCAGGGAATGCAGGGAAGTGACAAGGAAAGCTAAGGCACAATTGGAATTATATCTGGCAAGGGATGTTAAAAATAACAAGAGCTTTTTCAAATATATTAACAGCAAAAGGAAGATTAGGGAAAATGTGGGTCTGCTGGTGAACGGGGTGGGTGCCCTGGTTTCAAAAGGCACAGAAAAAAGCAGAGTTACTGAATGCCTTCTTCACTTCAGTGTTTACTAAGGGCAGCCCTCTGGAACTCCAGGCCCTAGAAACAAGAGAAGGTGCCTGGAAAGAAGAAGACTTGCCCTGGGTTGAGGAAGACTGGGTCAGAGAGCGCTTAGGGAAACTTGACATCCAGAAATCCATGGGCCCTGATGGGATGCACCTCAGAGTGCTGCGGGAGCTGGCGGATGTTATTGCTAAGCCACTTTCCATCATCTTTGGAAGGCCCCAGAGAATGGGGGAAGTACCAGAGGACTGGAAGAAAGCCAATATCATACCGGTCTTCAAAAAAGGCAGGAAGGAGGACCCAGGCAACTACAGGCCAGTGAGCCTCACCTCCATCCCCGGAAAAGTGAGGGAACAGCTCATCCTGGCAGTTTTCTCCAGGCACGTGGAGGACAAGAAGGTGCTCAGGAGTAGTCAGCATGGATTCACCAATGAGAAATCATACTTGACTAACCTGATCGCCTTCTATGATTGAATGAGTGGCTGGATGGATGAGGGGAGAGCAGTGGATGTCATCTATCTGGACTTCAGCAAAGCTTTTGATGCCGTCCCTCACGGCATCCTCTTGGGCAAGCTCCGGGAGTGTGGGATAGATGAGTGGACAGTGAGGTGGATTGGCAACTGGCTCGATGGCAGAGCCCAGAGGATGGGGCTCAGCTGTGCAGAGTCTAGTTGGAGGCCTGTGGTGAGCGCTGTCCCCCAGGGGTCAGTCCTCGGCCCAGTCCTGTTCAATTTAT
>VZSV01000247.1:741303-794585 GCA_013398735.1 Nothocercus julius | reverse complement strand
TTACTTAGCTACTTTCTCTAGCCACTTCCTGGTCCAAAGGGACCACTGAAGGCCACTCATATGAGGTCTTCTTTGCAGTTATTTTCAGTTTCAATAAAGAAATCTTAAGCATGAACAGGTAAGCAAAAGTGTCACAAACAACTTTTAAACTTTACTATTATACTTGTTACAGTTTCTTTGTGTGTATATGTGTGTATGTGAATTCACACACACACACGCACATATATATATATATCTTTATCTCATTAAAAAATCATGCTAAATTATGGGAGCATTGGACCCAAGAACAAAACCCAAACCTTATGAAAGGTAGAGGAACTAAACAGCTTGCATATTTTTCGTTATCTGAGGAGAAAAGAGATGACTACTTTTGCTTTTATTTCTTAAGACTACCTATTTTCCATTTTATTTGTTGTATTTTAGCCCTTTTTTTTTTGTTATTGGGTTAGCATTTTTGCCTTCAGGGATAAAGAGCTCTGTTCTCATTTTCTTTACTTTCCGTAATGTTTGACTAAATCTTGTCCTTGCAGCTGTTACAGAAGCAGTTTGCCAGAGTCTTCAGCCCTGGCTGGCAGGGATCCTTTGCTCTGCTGGTATGTGGCTTTTCAGCCATACATTGGTTCCATGCAATGTGTTAAATAGTCACTGTGCCAATTTATAAATTTTATGTTCCATTTCATATAAATATTCTGTACGTGGAAATGGAGTTCACTATCCATTAATAGACTGAGACTGCACAGATTGCCTGAGTCATAAAACAAAGTCTGTGAGAGGTAAAGAAACTACAGTTTCAAAACACAGGGATAATTCCAGTTCTTGGAATGGGAAACAAACTGGAATATATTTGCCAAAATGAGCAATGGAGATGTAAACACTGATTAGAGATCTCAAGTCTACCTTAAATTGTATGTCTAAATTGGAAATGGCACACTCTGTTCAATTCACAGGAATATTTATATTCCAAGTCATCTAAACTTAAAGGAAATATACACACTATATGTGCTGTAAAATATTCAACTTTTTTTTTTTTTTTTTTTTTTTATAGAATTCTGAATGAGTAGGTAATACTACAGTGGAGTGTGTATGTCTGTGTGGCAGTTTTTGACTTACTTAACAGATAGGATCCTTTTAGTAAGTAGAAATGCACAGATGAGAACATGGTCAGCCATTGTTTAGTTGTGTATGTACTGACTGAGACTGTTAAAATGTGTTTGGGAAGGAAAATAGGGAACTACTTTTACTTAAGAAATTAGGACTCAGAAAATATTACTACTCTGTCCATTCTAAATTCTTTGTAAGAGATCAGAGAATTCTCCAAACAGCTATTTTAAACTGGGAAGACATCCACAGTAGATTGGAAAGCATGTAGTGGTAGAAAAAATCTCGTGCTCCATTAAAATTTACTGATGTAAGTTCATGTTTTGGCAAGATAGATTAAGAGAGCCTTTGTATTTTATGTATTATGTATTTTATGAAACTGGAAGAGATGCATAAAAGCTACTAGCTCTTGCTCATAATACGAATACGTTAAGATTACATACCCTATGCACAAATAGAAACCAGGTAAGCTCTCTCTTAAAACCAGACTTGAAAAAGTTTGTGTATTCCATCAGGTCTTTGAAAATTGCCAGGCTGTATCTGGGAGCCTCTTATTATAAAGTTTTTGTTTTTGTTTTTTTCCCCACCCATGAATGATAGTGCAGCTTCCTCAGAGAAATGCTATTTTAAAGTAGCATTTTAAAGCAGCAGTTATACAGCAATTGTATCTCTTCTTACAGAGCCCTTGGCAGGGGGCAAGGAGGAAAACTTCACTTCCCTAATATTACAATGGTACAACTATGAAAATGTTTTATATACAGCATTATTCTGTTCTTCAGAATTTTATATTTATAAACCCAATTTGTTTCTTAAATCAGAAAGTTTCTACAACAGCTATTATAAGGTTTTAATACAAGTTTCATTGCATTTGAAATTTAGTATGAGCTAGTGCTAACTCAGCATATTCGTACTGGTGGCACAAGTGTTCAAAAATGTCTTTCAGAGCAGTTCTAAGGGAAATTTAAAGGAAGTTTAAAATACTGTTTCAATTTTAATTTATATTTGGTCTATTTTCTTTTCTATTTCCTACAAACAAAGAGCATCATGAAAAGATTGACAGATACTAAATAACTAATTCTGCCATTGAATTGCCCCATTTCTTTAGGCATATCCTTACTTGCTTCAGCTAACTATCCATAAACTTAAATTATTGTTTCTTTCTATACAGCTGAGCCATTAGCATTACCCTGTCACCCATGAGCATTATATCAGTTGTTATTTTGTATCTATATATGACATATTGCCCTGTGCACTTAGCGTTGCCTATAGACAAGGACCTAGTTAAAAGAGCTCCTGAACAGGCCTGTTTGCTGACGTGTAAGGAGAGGCTGTGGAGGGAGAAAAGGTTCTTCCATTCAAGCCTACTGAGCACATACCTCAATTCTGATGCTAGACACATGTAGACATATATTAGATGATCAGTTAAACATGAGATTCCTATTCTTGGACATTATTCCAAGAAAAAGCCAGAGTCTCAAACCCTCCTCCTTGCGTACTTGCCCATGGACAGCACAAATTATTATTAATATTTATGGTACAAACACTTTCAAACAGCTTGGAGTTGCAACCCTAAGAGATGAAAGCATATTTCAATTAAGAAAATCATTTAAAGCCTTTACGTCATCGTGATCAGTTTTAGGAGAATGAAATATTAAACATTTTGAACAGTATCTCACTGATTTCCTGAAATTTACTAATATCAGCTTAATAACTTCCTTATAAGCTTTATTTTGTACCATCATATCAATTCCTTAACCTATTTCAGCAAAAATTGCTTTGAAAATCAAAAACACTGTAGCACTGTCAAGCAAAATGAGTTGTTATTCTGTAGGCGAAGAACTCCAATGACATTAAAAGCAAAACCTACTGGTTGATCATCTATCATTATTATTTATAAATTTAAGTTAAAAGTTGTTAATTAGTTAACATTATTAGTTGAAAATAATATGCTTTTGATAGTTGCCATTTTCAGTAGCTCTATCTTGCTGTAATAAAATCTATTTCTATTAATAATCAACAGGTGTTAAAGAGTATCTTAACTGAGGTTAAAATCACCATACAAGACAGTTAAATGGGGAAGCTGAAATTCAGACTTTTACCAGAAAATATGGATGGCCAATTTGAAAGTGTTGTGAAGTTATTAGCAAATATGTATTAAACACTTATTTGTTGAAATGAGGCAAGTAACTTCTATAACATAAGAATTTGAAATGGCAGACATGTAATAGACCTTGTTAAATTTCATAAGGCTTCTCACCACCAAATGATGCCAAAATGACAGAATAAACTATAAAAGCATATTCATGTTTTGATGCAAAGCATGGAACTTTCCATTAACACTGCCTGTATGTTTTGAGTACTCAGTTCTCTGGTGCATAGGAGAGAAATGCCAACCTGGGACCCAATTTATGGTTGCTCATTAGGTGCCTTATCCTTGTTAGGATCGTTAATAGGACTGGTCATTCGCATGTTCATTGGCTGCTTGTAAGTACATAGAAGTTCCGCAGTTACTTCTTACTTGCCATAACCTTTCCTTTAAATCTCCCTATTGTGATATTTATATCATGTCTTTACAAAGTGCCCATGTGTTTTATGTTGCACAAATAATTTGCAAACATGTAGTCAAGCAAAGACACTAGAAGGTGGAAGAGCCAAGTACATGGTTCATATTATAATTTGATATGGAATTTATATGGATATGGAAAACATTCAGACCATGTAAATAATATTATATTTGAAATAAGCCTGTTCATAAGTTGGGTATGACAGCAGTCTCACAACAGGAAAGTGTTTGGTGAAACAAGTTTTTGAATAAAAAGTAATTATTAAATATGACAACATGAAAATGTGTCCAGTTTGGGGGCAAGTTTTCAGCAGACACTTAAAATGAAATTGAGAAGTCTTGAAAGCCTGCATGATAGTGATACTTGTCTTTACATTTCTTTCAAACAGTAGCTAGAAAATTCTATAAATGATACAGAGTTTCTCTAGTTTTCTGCTTAGTTTTTCAATTTAAAGATAATGACTGAGGGCTCACCAGCTTTTGGACAGAGATGTCACTATGACAGCACATACATGTCTTGTTTAAGACAACTCTAGCAGTCTTCTTTCAAAACAGTACTCAAATTTCTATTGTGTTCTCTTTGTTTTTAATCTGGGCTTGGCTATAGGGCAAAGTCCTAAAAAGAAAATACAAAACTGTGCTGCCTACCTTTAAAGGCACAAAATTATTTGATGGCTGCCATCAAAGGAAGATACTGTCTTACGTATGTGAGCATGAAAAGATGTAATTTTTGTGACATCAACAAGAAGAATAAAGCTAAATGCTGGCATCTCAATATTGTGGGAAGCAGAACAGAGTAAACAATATTTTTGGCCTGTAAATTTGACTGAAGTTATGTTCACTAGCAGTCCAACTGTAGAGACTTCCTGGCAAAAGTAGCAGGAAGGTGATGCTCGTCTAGTATTCAAAGTAACTTAAGTGTTAGCTAACTCACTTTTAAGTTTTTTTTTTTTTTTTTTGGTCTTTTTTTGCATGTTAACTATATTTGCATTTCAGCTTAATTTACATTGGTGTATGACACAATCAGACAGTTTTCAAGTTTAGTCTAAGGATAAGTAGATTGCTCTAAGTTCACTACAGTCTAACCTTAACACCCAGAAAATGAGAATGTTTACTGTGCAGGGGCTTTTACTAAATGAGAAAAATTAGCAGGACTTTTTCTCATTAGTGTGTACATTTTTTCCATTGCTGTTCTTGCTCTGTATATTCTGAAGCTACCAGGCATAGATGCTTACTCTGCAGATTAGAAAAACCTTACTGAGATCTAGCTACATTTAAAATAAAATATATATATCAAACTGACTTTGCAAAGCTTTCAGTACAAGCAGCCCAGAATTATTGCTGTAGATAATAGGCTGACAGGCCTCTGCTGTATTCCAGGCTTTTTCTGCAGAATAGGAATTGCAATGAATGATCATGAGAGCAAATCTGAACTATGCCACTGATCCCTCCGGGGGGAGGTGGATCTGTTTTAGCAAACTCTGGCTGGCCTTTAGGTAACTGAAATTAGTACTGGAACCCAGGATGGAAAAAGTGGGTAATGTAAATAAGTTAAAGCATCCATTATCACAGATATGCAATATCTGCTTAATAATAAAACCAAGGCAGAAATGTAATGACTCCAATAAAATTCCAGGAATTCAAACAAGAGTAGCTGGAGAATTTACGTAGTTAATTTGAAAATACTGAGTGCTTTTCTTATATTTCATTAGAAGAAGGTAGTGGCTTAGTGATTAGATAGTATTATAACAAACTCAGAAGCAGCACAATCTCCTCCTCCTCCCGCACTTCCTGAAGTTGGAGCCCTGTCTAAATTGCTGTAAAACTGCTTGGCACTTCATCATAATCAGTCCTGCCAGTTCACACACTTCTCTGGGCTCCAGCTCCATCTCACGTGTCTGGAACTGTCTCACACCTTCCATGCTCTGAAAGACTTTTTATAGCACGGAGCTGACAGGGGAGCCTCGTAGCCTGGGCAGCTGCACACGGTCCCTGGTGCAACGCCTGTTTCTCATGCGTCATGTGCTGCAGAATCCTAAACTCGGCAAAAGTGAAAACCTGTTAGAAATCATTTGTCTGAAACTATAGCCATTCTTTCCTACCAACTGATTTGTCTGTATTCTACCTTGGGATATTCATCTGAATTTTAATGATATGCTATGTGATATGATACAGTAGTTGGTGTGAATCTGCAAACATTTGGATCTGTGATTTTTATATGCCCTCACACCATATTCTATTACAGATAATGGCTTTTTCTTCTACTGTAGTCCAGCCATGTTTCCACAGCCCTGAGGAAGATTATATAGCAGCACGCAGCTTACTCTGAACAGTCCACAAATAGATTTTTACATTTTATCTCTACAGGATAAAATATGATGCAACTTAAGGAACTCTCTACTTGCCTATGATACTTGTGACTTGTGTGGCTGCCGTATTTGAATACCCACACGGTGCTTTTAATTCTTGCAAAATAATCTCTTCCTTAAAACTACGAATCTTCTTCGGTTGCTGGAAGCATATGCAAAGAGCTATAACTGGGGGACTTGGATAAACTTGAGTATCTTCTGGAAATACATACAGATTATAGGTAGTATTCATGAAGAACTAAACTATAATCAGAGATATTGTGGTTTTGAATGCAAAATTTTTCTCCTAGTGCTCATGAAACAAGAAGATGTATTTTGTATTTAAAAAAGATCAGTCATATCGTAGAAAAAAGAAAAACTTCTCCAATCAAGATTTTTTTTTCTGGGATATGTATACTTAGGTATAGAGACAATGATGAGTAAACACAAACTCTCTCCTGAAAAATTTGCACTGTTATGTTCCTGTTGCTATAGCAAAACTTGTTTAAAGTTAAGCTAATTTCAGATGTTTCGAAGGCCTGACGTACTTTCTTCTGGTCAAATGAAATTTCTCTGTCTTTAACTTAACTTTGCAGCTTCTGAGCTATATCTAAAAATGTAGGTTTATGTAGAGATGGTGAAGTGCAATGAATAATACAGAGCTCCTCAAACCTTGGAGGTCTACAGTGTTTTGTAACTTGAATTTAATATAATATTTAGCTAAAGATCCTCTAGGTGAAACCAGTTCTTAATAAATGTGCAAAACTGTATGGCATTGTGAGAGGAACCTTACAGTACTTTCTCTTCTTCCTGGATTTGCATGAAAACTGGTGGTTCCAGTTTTCGGTTTGCTATTATATCAGAAGAAAGTGACACATTCTCCCCACAAATGAAAATAACAGAAAAATAGTTCGATAGATCCCTTGGGCAGATCAGCTTCAATACTCAATCTGCTTAATATTGTAGGACTTTTTTACTGCTGCCAAGACAGAAGATGTTCTACCTGATTTTTATGGTTCACTAGTGTAATATTGATGTATTCCGTTGTTTTTGTTATGTTTTTTCTTTTCCTTTACTACCCACCTAAAATGAACAGCCACTGAAATGCTAAAAATGAGGATGAATGACATATTGTTGGGAAAGAGGCTGTAGGCCAAATTCCACACATTTACACTGCCAGCATTTATCCACAATGTTGGCTGAGTGGGCTAAGTGGAGAAACACTTCTGAACTGCTCTGTTATTTATGAAACAGATAATTCCTCTTTTTTTTTTTTTTTTTTTTCCTAGTAGGAAACAGCACTGAGTAGTCTGATTTTTGTCACAGTTAACTTGGGCATCAGTTGCCAGTGATTTTGGGCCCCACTTTATCCCATCTGTGTCTCAGTGTCTCCATGTGTAATGTGCAGTAATGTTTGTGTGAATGTTCCTACTGCTCAGAGTCTGAATTCAGCTAAGGTTCAAGAGCATATTGTAATTTTTTGTGAGATGTTACATATGAAAAGATCATTACTTATGTGAATTTAATCAGTATTTTAGCTATAAAAGCAGTACACAGTAATAAACCATTTCCCCATCTAATAATAAGTTTTTGACAAAATCAGATATGACAGAAATTTTCTTTGATTTAATTTGACAGATTTGACCTCGCACAGTTAAGATGAAATTCTGCCACCACTGTCTACCCTCCTGAAGTCATTCTAGGCTCTGATATTTTACCTTCTTGGACTTCTGCCTCCACTCCCTCTTCCCAGTGTTATAAAATAAACTGTATTCTGTCTTTATATGTAGGTGATCAGTATCGTATTATAAAGAGTCCTAGATTATGGAATCTTTTTTTTTTACCCTTTTTTTTTCTCTGCAAAGGCATAACATGCATCTTTCTCTGGTGCTGTGAAATCCCCAGTGAGAGCTTGGAGTTATGCCCTCTGAATTGCATGCATTTATGTTAACTCAGCGAGAACAGAGCAGGGTAAGTCAAGTCCTGATGCTCATGTGATGTCATTAAGGTGTAAGAGGTCGGATACACACCTTTGGTTGTTCCTGTTGGAAAAAAAGGCACATTCCTACTTCTTTTTGAAATCCCTTCACAAAACTCTGCAATCAAGGCATGGCTAATCTCAAACACACAAATGTCCCTGTAAAGGCAGCCCACGTTGTTACGGTGCCACGCAGAGTGGTGAGTTCTGTGCGACTGCCATTGCTGTGGGTGTGCAATTCAGCAGGGAGGAGGCAGTGGAAATTAGGAAAAGGTGAAGGAACAAGTAGAATAGGTTTTCTTTCAAATCAAGCTCCGAGATTTCTTGGTTACTGCTAGGCATGTGTTTGTGTGGAAAGAAGGACTGCTGGGACAACATAATTTTTTCTCCTTGATGTTTGTAGGAAAAGGTCTTAAAATTCCATCTTTATAGATCTCCAAAATCACCTTCTGGTGACAATTGTATCTAGTACTTCTCTTCCAAAACTCTTCCTGATGCAGTTTAAAGCATCACATAAGCAGAAGGAAATACCTTTAGCCTCTTCTGTATGATCAGTGCTGTTGAGCTACTAAGTTTCCTTCAATACATAGGTAATGCCGCTAGCCTTCTATAGCAAGTAGATCTATACGCTGCAGTTCAGTCCACTTATTTGGATTGTTCTGATTAATTTAAAAAATGGGGAATGCTGGATCTATGTTGTTGGGGTTTTGTTTGTTTGTTTTTTCTTGAGTTCAGCAGAGTGTATCTCCTTGCAGCAATGTTATTTGGCCTCCTTTTTGTTGCTTCTGCACAAATGTGTGTGGAGCAGAGCACATAGCAAAGAAGAAACCATGCTTCAGGATTATGTAATTTCAGCTCCTATTTAGACTCTCTTTATATCTTTACAGTTTTATTTTGGGAATGAAAATGTCAATGCTCTATTTCACTTTAAAGATGATTTTATTTTAAAGTTTCAACACTGTAGTCGTGTTTATTTTATTTTATTTCAGTGCAACGTTTGCTCTTGTGCTTTGCTTGGAAATCAGATGTTGGAACTGGAAACTTTGTCCTTGTTTTATTTTTGAGGCCTTATTAGGACTTTTTAATTAAAACTTCACATATTTTCTGCCAATTCAGAATATTGTTTGTGAGCCAGGTATCTCTAGGACAAGGCTTATAAAGTCACTTACAAGCATCTGAGTTTTAGAAAAAACATGTGGTATAGAAACTAATATAATTCACAATTTACATAGAGATGTAGAGAACTTTCATTCCCTCAGAAAGCCCCAGAGAATCCTAGAAAACATCTGAATCCTAGAAAAAAAGGCACCAAACTCTGAAAGTATTTTTCACTCTCTCAGAACATCTTCTCTAGTGTTTGATAAGCATCATCTGCAAATTTCACTTGGTAATAAGAGCACAACAAATAAGTAATTTCTTGAACTTATTTTGTTCCGAAGTAATTAATTTAGCCAGACTGATTATACATAAGTCATTTCAATATTTTACTGTGACATCCCTATTGCATATAATAGGAACAGGATTTTTGTATTTGAAGATTCCTTTCTTTTTTCTTTTTTTCTTTTTTTTTTTTTTAACTGTGAGTCTTAGATTCCTGCAACAAAAAAACACCTTTATACACAAAGACAATTAAAAGCTTTTATTTGAAAGCTTTTGTAATCTTTGTGAACACTGTGATTTCCATTTAAAAGGGGATCAATTGTGAAGTTTCTTCTAGCTGAAGGTTTGTACTTGTTCCAGTGAGAACCTCCCTTTGGAAGATGGTTGATCCCAGCCTAACACAGGCATTACTGTCTGGGAAGGAATAGCTCTCTGCCCATCAACTGCAGAGCAGAAAGCAGGAGCAGGGGAGGCTGAGCTCACCTTCAAATCGCTAAACTTAGGTGGGATGAATCTCATCCAGGTCATCCAGACATGGAATTAATCTGAAACATTTATTTTGGAGTAGCATTGTTAAAAATCTTAGGTCTCACAATCAAGGATTTTAACTCCATCCGTAACACAGAAGCAGTGTTTCTGTGTCTATAGGAGATCACAAAGTGGCTGTCTGGGGAAATGGGGGTATCTTCTGAGGTACTGTGGTAAACCTGAGCCACGACTGCTGTCTCACATGGAACAAGCCAGATGGTATGAGCTCTTGCCATCAGTAGCAGATGAAGAAGATAACATAAGGATACAAATACTTCCTCTCTGGATTTTGCAATCAATGTTGAGTTGAATAGACTAGGGGGAAAGAGGCATATATCACTATGGATGGGAAGTGAATTTGTAGCAGAGTGTGAAAACTGAAAGGAAGGTGCAACCCTGCGTCCCAAAGCTTTTGCGACATCAGGATTGTCAGAGACTAATGAAATTACAGACAGTGTTTTGAAGTCTTCAAGAAGTATCTTAGCCTTCTCTAAACCTCTTTTTTTTTAATTCTAAAGAATATTAAAATATTTAGTATTATGAGAACACGGAATGTTAAAATATTAAATATTTTAATATAAAATCTTAAAGTACTGAATGTTAGAAAGAGGAAGAAGAGCTTATCATTAAAACATTCACATAAGCAAAGCGTGAATAGACATGGATTAGTCCTGGATGTTTGGGGATAAGATTTGTAATTTTGTCTGTTTGCTGAGAGGCTCCATTATGTCGAGTTTCGGGTTTCAGTCTTCATCCTCATTGAAACCTGAGAGAGAAGCAGTAATGTGTGTGCATGTGGCTGAGCACAGCTGGCTGCTCCAGAGCAGGGTCTTCTAAAGAAACATTTCTTGTCCCAAAAAGAGCCCAGGTGTCCAAACTGAACCTGCTAAGGGATGGAAGTCATTGCAGGGAAGGGAGCGGGAAGCACAGGATCACTAGTTAATCACTGCAAACTTTTCTGTTTTTCTCTTCAAGCAGATGGGAAGCAACTTGACCACCTGTGAAACTTTGTTTTGCAAGAGTAGTCTCTTGTCAGTCTCCTTAAGGTGCATGTCATAAATGTGAACAAGACTTGCTCCAAAATGAGGGAAAGACAATGCCACAAAGTGCCTCGTAGGTATTGTATACCTGTTTTAATGGAAGCATTACATCTGAGGTAGACTATTGTCATTATAATAAAAACTGGCAGACTAGCTTTTGAACCATGCAGCCACTAAATTGTTTTGACTTTATGGATGGACAGACGCAACAGAATGAGTCTTTTGATTGCTAATTCTTGAAAGTTAGAGCTCAAAATCTGAGTTCCATTAAAACATCCAGGAGATTTAAATGGCAAGTTTTATTTGGATTCAAATCAGCAGACAGGAAATATTTATTTAAATCACCTATTTTATGCTTTAAACATTTCAGATTGACCTACCTAGGATATTAAGTTTCCAAACATTCACTGGTCTGACCTTTCATAAAAAACGTACTGTTAAATATTTCTAATATTTATTTCTCCAAACAACATTTTAATTTCTCTAATTTCCAAATAAAAATACTAAAGTGCATCTCTTTGGGCTTTGTATATACTAATTAAGTAGGCCGATAATTTATATTAAAAATTTCCATTTTAATAAAAAAAAACAAATGTAACATAATAAACAAAACACCTGAACAAAACATATTCAGGGTTGAGTTTAATATTACTTTTGCATAGGCATATGTTAATCAATACATCTTTCTAATTCTACATGATTGAATTAGCAAATAACCATATTTAATGACATGTTGGGAAACTAAAATCAGCTTTGACAAAAAGATAGAGTTCAAGCCTTGTACAATCAAGTGACTTGAATGGATTCGATTACTGGCATTGCTTGGGAGACTGAAAGAGACTGAGGTGGCTATTCTGGAAGGCTGCACGCAGATGCCCCAGGTGCTTCTCAGACTGATTCAAACAGGTGCAGGTTCTACCTCCTGGGGAAATTCTCTTTTTGAAGCACTATAGCTTTGCAATTGCTGTGCTTGCTGATGTTGTGTCACTCTTGGAGGATGAAGTTTTACTAGTAGTCATCGTGAATTGACTTGAATTATTTTACATATATACAATTAGAAAGGATTAAATAGAGCTTCAGTTAAGCCATCAAGCATAAGCAAAATTTGGTTTCAAGAAACCAACCGTTATAAAGCCATATGTCTGAAAATTATCTAGAACTTGGAGTATAATTTTTGTCTACATACCTGTCTTGAGTTGTTGATATCTTCTAATTAGGGGAAATCCGCTGCCAGAGACATATAAATCTTGGGATATATATACTAATTACTTTTTTTTTGGTGATTGTTTATTTGCTGTTATAAGTTATCAAAACAAAAATCAGAGAGTCTTGTAACTTGCTGTTCCCAAAAGAACTGCTATGTAGGCAGTCTCCACCATGTCCCTAACTCTCCTTAATTATTTTCTTAATTATTAAGTTAAGCAAGGAAATAATGTGCTACACAAGGCAAACTAACAAACCTCATGTTGCACTTACAGTACTTTACTATGGATGACACAGAAAGCCAGCCAGGGTCACAGGATTTTTTCTGGTGCCAAAAAAGCAACTTAATGGAAATTGTTGTACATAGCTTTATTTTCTAAGGAGTTTTTCTCTTCTCATCTGATTTAAGTTTTATATTCTGCATTATGCGTGTTGTAAATTAATGTAAATCCATTTAGCTCTCAACAGGTCTGTGAGTCTAGGTCTGTGGGACCATGAGTCTCTGAGGACCATAGAGGTCTTAGTCTCTGTGGTCCCATAGATATCAAGTGAAACACAGGTATTAACATTATTCTCTATTTTTCATATTTTTCTAGTTTTCATTCTATATGAAAACTAGCTGAAAAGCTGGAATTATCCATCACCAGTTCAAGATCAAGTCTCCATTGTTTCTGAGGGAGAAGCTCTGGCAGCTGCCCTGCTGCACGGGTCCAACCACTGGCCTCATCTCCCTAGGATGCTGCCGAGCAGGGAATGGAGATCAATCTGAGAGGCATCTGTGGTGCTGATCTTCATCTCGGGAAATGTTCTCTTCCTCCTGGAAAGAGTATGCGCAATAAATCTTAGGATTTTTTTCCTCTTTCCTTTTGGTCATGAATGATAAACTTGATTTCTTTTGAAAATCATTTAGATACACAGGAAACTTTCCTGATTTAAGCTCCTACAGGTGTCAGGTGTCTTAGACCTCAATATCTAATCAGACTAAATCTTTCTGTGGATCCTTGCTTTACTTTTCACACAAGAAATAAGACTGAACTTAAACCCAAATTACTGTGTTTTTGTAGCTGTGCTGAGCTGTGTCGCCCCCTCAGATTCCAGGAAAGGGAATAATAAGCTTTCTTTAATACCTATGAACTTTGCTAGAACTCAGGTCATATTTGGATTTAACTATTTTTCTATGTCTAAATATCTTACCAACTAATGAATGATGTTATGGATATTATCAGCTGTAAAGAATAAGCAGAAATGAGATAATAAAGCTCCCAGAATCTGCAAAGTAATACGTTCATTTGTACCTAATACACAGTTATCCAAGTTGACTAAGCAGTCTACGTGAAGGTTTGCTTAATGCTCTCTTGGAAATTATAGTGCACTTAGTGGGTTTGCATGGAAGAGAAAGTAATAGAAAGCTTTGCCCACTTAAAGCAGGCATTTGTGCTACCTGCACTGCACAGTTTTAAAATAGCTTTTGTAATTGAAAAGCTGGAAAGCAATCCTTTCAAAGTTTTCTGACTCTGCATTACTGTTCTACTATTTTTTGGATGAATTCAATCAGTAACTGATGGTTTACAGATGTGCTGGGGAGGAGGTGCAAAATATCAAATCAATTCAGATAAAGAGAGGGATGGAATAATTTAAATTAAATAAAACTGATCCTGGGCATCTGGGAATGAGAAAACATCTGTCAGTCAAAAAGCAGCATAGCCGGAAAAAAATCAGTTTCTTGTATCTTTGCAATCCATTGACTTAATTCAGAATTATCACTTACCTAAACTGACTGGCAAGACACAAGAATTCAAGTTCTTTCACAAGAAAACAAGGCAGGTAGATGTTACCTCTTAGAAATGCAAGCAATTCCATAACCGTTGCCTTCGCGTTAAGAAAAACAGAACTCTAAAAGGAAAGTCAACAATTCATTTGCAGCCCAGCAGAATAAGACAACAGCATGTTTATAAAACAGTTCACCATTAACGGGCTTGTCATTACTTTATTTGCTCTGTTAAAAAGCTTTCCTTGTTGATTTTTGTCCCTAATAAAAAGGTTCTTTATTCTTTCATGTATTTTTCACAATTGGGGCTGTCTTTATTATTCCGTTAGTTGATCTTTGCCAGTCACTTCAGAGCATGACAGCCATGATACTGATCTTTAGAAAGCTTCAAAACCCTAGCGTAGAAGTCTTTTCTGTTCAGTTCAGGTCTGACATACGTCAATATAATCTCTTTTTTTGTTACTGAATCAAAGCAGTGGGTTATGAGTGGCTGGAAGAAAATATTGCAGCCCAGGCTCCTGTCCTCTCTTGCACCTACGGGTTGCAGCCTCTATAGCCTTCTTAAACCAGCTTGTTTATTGCTCTATTTCACATAAACTGATTTGTAAGAGGAAAAATTTATTTCTTTTCTAGACACAAGCCTGGTACATTCAGCACAAATCTGGGTTATAGAGCATTTGTTTAGACAGTAGACTACTTAACATAATTGTATCTTGATAGGATTCTACTGCTAAGAAGGATCGATGCTTTGGTTTTATCCCCTTTTTGTGATGCATTGTTCAAAATTTAATAAGGATACACTAGGAAAAGGCGACATGCAATACAGATAGTTGTATATAATATAATCTTATGAAAGAATCTACTATATCTAATCAATTTGATTTATTTTAATTAATGGTGATTTATACTATGACGCATCAGTTATTTGAACTAAATGAAAAAAGAATTGGGAGTCTTACGCATAGTGCAAATATGATTTGTTATAGGTGATAGAGCTTCTATAAATGATAGCCTAATGTTACAGGGTTTAACTTAAATATGTAAAAAAATGCATTTGTACTAAGCCCACTCCTAAGATTCATTTTTATCATTCATATAACTGACTTAAAAACTACTTATTTTTCATTTTTCATTACTTAGTTTTTTAATATACCTTCTGTGGTAAACAGTTTGTCATTAGACATTCACAGCGGTCTAAATGTCTTTACTGGGTCAGCTACACTTTTTAATATCAGCACAATATGATAACATTAATCAATTCTGTGATGCTGAATAAAATCAGTGGTTATTTCTATTTAGATTTGTGTAAACTAAGCATTTTAGCCAAAATGTCATGTCTTTGTGAAATGAAACTTTATACAATTTATTGTTTTTTTAATCTTACACAATAAGTGTTTGCAGTTGTTAGTTTTGATTCACTTTAATTTTCATAGTTATTTAAAAAGTGCCTTACAGTGTGTGAGTTTGTTTTATTTGTTTTTACTTTGGAAAACCATGACAGTATTATGTAAATAGTCAATATTTTTTCACATCTCTATGGTCTCTGTGCCTGTTTTTTTTAAGTTAACTTAAAACTTACAGCCAGAGAAGTATTTTAAGAAAATGTGTGTATTTGCATGGACAGGTGTACATGGTACAATGAAAGAAAAATATAGATAGAATTAATTGGGTTTTCACTTTGCTTAACTCTGAGTACAGTAACTATTATTTGATCTTTTGCAGTGAAACACCTAGAGCTGTATCCTAGTTAGAGCTCATTTTAGTATGTTCCTCCCTCTCTTGATCTAGGGCTGGTCTGCTCTGCTTTCTCTCTTAATTAGGCTGAGGTTCTTTATTGTAGACTAAATCTTTCTACCCTAGCAAGATGTTTTTATCAGAAATTAAACGGCTAAGCATACCATCTATTCCAAGTCTGGGCAAGACCTTTAACTATTTGTGACCTATTCAGTGACTGAATATTTTTCAGGGAAATGGGGAGGGATATATAAAAATCAAAGTTTATTTTCGTCTCTTCAGATTGACAGCTCCTGATATACTAGCATGTATTTTTCCAATGCTTCTATGTGCTGCGTGTCCAGCAGCAAAGTGAATCCTAGATTTTCCAGAAAGTTTCCTTTTTCTAAATAAAGCACTCACCAGTAATCCTGATACTTTTGTGACCCTGCATGTTACATTTGTAACATAATCTCGTGGCTTTTCTGAAAAGTTTTCACATCCACCTATTTTACTTACAACATTTGAAATCTTAATAAGGAAAAAGGAATATATAGCAAATCTTACATGCTACAGAAGTAATCCCTCCATCCCTTTTTTTAACCAGATGAGATACTACCTTGATTTTTCTGACATAAAGAACTGAAGAACATCATCTCTGTGCTTCTTGATAACTCCCACGACTCGTGAGAATCTGTGTGTTCTGCTGGAGTGTTCTCTGCATTTAAAGGTATGTGTGCTACAACCATTTAGTGAAAGTAGTTGTTGTGCAAAATGATCAATTTTAGGCATTTCACATTTGGAGTTGCAAACATTTGGTTAAACTAGCTGAGATAAAAACCCGAAGAGGTATATATTTTGTTTGAGGACTTTCAGATCTTCTCATTTAGTGTGATTCCACTGACAGCCCTTGAAATATCTTTTAAAGGAAAGACAGAAGATTCATAATCTCTGTATTAGAATTTGTGATAAGCCAGACTAATTGTAGACATTAATAATTCCTTCATTAACTTTGATGTCTAATTTTATAAAATGTTAAATTTTCTATGAGGTAAGAGATGAGGTTTTTGACCTACCTTAAAATTTGTTCCAAGTAATAAGTCCATTGTAGATCTTCTAGAGAAAATTGAATGTGTTTGGGGCTGAGTTGCATCCAAGTTAAAGAGATTCATGCCTAGGCATTTGGCAAAGAGTTAGGTGTGGGTTAAATCTGTATCTGGAATTTTAGCATGAGTCACAGTGAGCAAATTATGCTTCTATATTAACAAATACTTTGGCTATATATCCCAGGTGGAAGAAAAATGGCCAGTTAGGTCTCACTGAAGAACAGTTCTATAGTTCTCTTTTGACCTTATTTTTTATTAATGTTTTATTATTTCCTGCATGGAGGGGAAAAAAAAGTATTCACACAGCTTCTTTTATGGTCATGATTCACCACAGTGGAAATCAATCAAAGCTTGGAAGAATACAGCAGGATGGTTTGCCAGTGCTTTGAAGTCCATGGCAGTCAAAGCTATTTGGACACAATTTAACTTGAACATTTTGCTAATGTGTGATTTCCAAAGTTTCTGCTTGTGGTTCTCTGCCCAGAAAACCAGAAGTCAGTATAAGACAATGCACTCTGATACTTCTATCTCAAGAGCACATAACAATGAGGGGCTGCACATACCAAAAATGTGTGTGACCCTTCTGAAAATTAAACTCGAATAATAGTTATGAGCAGGGAAGCCAAAGACAGAATTAGTTACCTATGAAGTTAGGAAAACAGCTGTGAATGCTGTACCTGTCTTTTAGAGACCTCATTCTCTGTGTATCTACAAATGGTTTGAAATTGCACTTTAGCAGCACATGTATAATTTTTCAATGTTCTGAAGAATATGCATTTTCATCAAGAACAAGCAGCTGTCTTGGTCAGGAAACTTCCCTCTGATGTTTCCACATAAATGAATAACTCAAAATTCCGGCAAAATTATTTGACTAGTGAATAACACACTGAAGCAATGAAGAGACATTTTGTAAGTATAATTGCACAAGTTTTTGCTAAAAACAATACAAATACATTTTTTATGAAAGGTGAAAATTGGACAAATGATCTGTGATTTTCAAACTGAAGTACTGAGAAGAAGCACAGGGGATGTCACAGGCGTGTTCCACCTTCCATCTCACTGGATTGCTTTGTTTCACTTTTATCTCACAGAACCCATTTACCTTTACGCTTTGCCTGATCCGAGTTGGAGGCAGAAGGTTTCCCTGTTCCATTTTGTAGTCAGGACTTTTTTTCTTCTTCCCCTTGGTAAACACAAGACTTTGCCTAGCTGTGTAAGATCCCCCCAGGATAAGTACCAACAACCGTGTCCCTACATTCCCTGAAAGATTAAGCATATATTTTCCTTTAGCTCTCATTTTTCTCACTCGAAGTTTACAATTCACCTCTTAGAAGCAGATGATATCAGAAGCAGGTAAGCACAGATGTAAAAATCCCATAAAATTGATGACTCTGCCTTAACTGGCACAAAATATCATACAGATGAGCAAGCACTAAGCATGCAGCATGTAATTCCCTGCCTTAGTTTTGAACATCATTCTGGGCTTAGTCCTTGCCCTCTGTGTCATCCATTTCAGCACATAACTTCTCTAAATTACGTTGCATGCATGTCTGTATTCTGAAGCCAGTTTCCTTCTCACTTGGCTGTCCCATGGGAAGGATTTCTCTCTGCTCCTCTTCCCCGCGTACGTTTGCTGTCTGTGATTCACTGCAGGTCCCAAAGCGGGGAGTTTCTGTAGTTTTGGGGGTCTGCTTGTAACACGTGATCTTCTTTGTAGTTTTTGGGTAAATTCCACAGCTCCAAACCCCGATTTTACTGGAAGAGTGTGAGTGACGTGATTGCTGTCTGGCTCGGACGCTCCTTTGTCCTAATATTTTCCCTCCTGAGTAGGAGCTGCTAGGCTGGGATGTATTCCACAGGCCCATGGCTGAGGCACTTTTGACTCAGCCCTGACAGCATAAGGTTGACTTCACATCCTCTGAGGTATTCAGTGATACAGCAATTTCATAACCACAATGGGGATTCATATTTTGTACACAGAGCTCCCACACTGTGACACATGCTTAGTTTCAAATGTATTTGCTCTGAGTCTTTTTCTCATAAAACGTCTTGCTGGCAGTCTATGCCTCACACAGCGCTGTTCCCTTGAGTGCTGCGTATATACAGAATGTGCAAACAGGTAGTCGAGTGGAGTACAGTATGAAAAATGACCTAGCACACAGTATAGAGGGCTTAAGGGGCTAAAAGACTAAGTTTAAATGGGATAAGCCCATCTGAGACCTTCCCCAGCAAGAATCCTCCTCTTGACCTCCAGATTCCTGTGAGAGTTAAGGGAACTCATCTGGCAGCAGATAATGTAGTGTACAGATAAGTGTTGTGCAGCTGGGCATTTACAAAGTTGCAAAGAAGAATTTCTAAAAGACTTCTAATTTTACACCAGTGTATGTCATGGCATTTCTGCTTGTAATGACATAACATTAAGTATGTGTCTTGCATGTGAAGAATATAATTAACAGAATAATAAACTTGAAGCCTCAGATTGTGCAGGATTAATGTATTGGCACTTTCTAAAGTCCCACCATTCCAATATTCTCAATAAGTATTGCATGCTGTAAATTATGTGGTTATGTAAATTATTGGGGTTGGACTAGATTATCTCTAGAGGTCCCTTCCAACTTTAAGCATTCTATGATTCTATGATTATATTGCTTCACTCAACATCCAGACGCAATAGTCTGGGATTTAGTGTGAGTTATTCTGAATGCTATAGCAATCCTTCACAAAATAGCTATTTGTGCCACGAAAATAAAATAATCATGGGCAGCAATGAATGCCTTTGCTCTTTCTGCAGGATCTTCTAGTTTTGAAGATACATTTGTTTAAAAAGAAACCATGAAACGTGAAAAACAAACTTTGACCCACTCTTTGTTTGTAGAATGATTTACATTACTAATACATTAACTATTACAAAGAAGAGAACTTAGGCTAGAAATGTTTTGTGTTTACAGTATATGAATATGATAAACTTTTTAAAAAAACTAGCCATGGAGGCAATGTGTTATATTATCCACCTTAAAAAGCAAAGGTCTGGCAACATTTTCCTTTGAAAAGCTGGAATGACCCAAAGGCTTGGAAAAGATTTTAATGTTGGCAGCAAAGTGGCCTGTCTGTTGAGCATGTGCTTTTTGTTATTTGTGTGAAAATCTACATATTTCAGTAAGTTTTAACCCTCTCAGATTTAACTCTTGATATGATCTCTGCTTGCTAAGTGTAGCAGAAAAATCTTTGCCGATTCCATTGCCTTCTTCCTCTGCTAGCCCCACACTGCCAGCAGCTTCACAGCGCTCGGGTCTGCTACATCCTCTTACAGGCCTCAACATGACTGGGCTGCAAGTAACTGCCAAAGTAGCCATGGGATCTAACAAATTTTGTCATCTTTAATTGTCATCGAAGGTGGTTCAGCCTAACCCAGCTATCTGAAGAAATCTGTTTTACTTGCCTGGATTTGGGAAGGGTAAAGATTCAGTTTAAAACAACAAAAAAGTTAAAACTATCAGAGCTGTTTCTGAAGTGTTTGGCCATGGCAGTAGAACCCTAGTAAATGAAGTTCTTGATGAGTCGCTTAAAGAGTTTACTGCATCTGTCTGCTCTATTGCTCAGCTGCCAGTGCCAGCCCCGCAGCACAAGGAGAGACCACAAGAAGTGCTAGCTTTGCAGCCACTGCAGGGCGTAGCTCTGCATGTTAAAATTCAACACGTAGACAGTAGTTTAATTTCACATGCTCAGCAGACAACTGTGCTAGTTTTCTTCCCCAATTTTTCTTCTGGGGAATTAGCATAACATGTTACAGACCTAAGCTGTGAATAGAGCTAACAGAGAGAGAGCACAGTGTGGAGAAGCCTGGCCTCATTCAGCCTGAGCAGAATTTAACGGTATAAGGTGTTTGCAGATACACAGCCTGTTCACCTGCTGTTAAAAGAGTTATGGGACACATGATTTGTATGTGATTATGGTGGCTTAAAGACCTTGGTCAGTCAGTGGGATCCTTCAGATTCACTGAACTGCACAAGTTCTGAACTTCCTTTTGATTTCTAGGTTATATTTTTTTCTTTCCCATATCAGCTTCACATGTGAGCCATCTTGTGTGAGTTGCAATAAGGTGGCTGTATAAATAAATAAAAAGAAGTAATTCACTGTGAACATAAGTTTAATATTGAACTTCCTCAGGCCCTAATCATCTTTAATAATTAACATTTTCTGTGGATAATTATTGATGATTGCTCTGTTTAAATATTGGGTTTCTTCCTGCAAAATAACTAAGCACTCTTGGTGTTTACATTTTAAACTGAGAACTGAAAGAGTTTATTTTTCAGACAAAAGAATATACAATTGGTTGAATCTTGAACAGCAAAATTCTGATTGTCTCAAAATAATATGTAAATGTACACACAAAGCTACTACAAATAGAAGTCAACTCTCACCTTGGCATGGCACCAATATCTGTTCTATAACACATAAAATTTGTGCAAATGACTAGCAGAAATACTGAGCAGAGATTCTTATTTTTTCTTCCAATGCCATGATTTATATATTTTATGCATCCTTTCCATCTTGCAGATCCCATTGCCTATTGCATCCAGATTTACTTTAAAGCTAGTAGAGGGTGTTGCTAGTTAGGGGATAGTGGGTCTGGTTAGAGGGTAAGTTCTGCAGTTCTTTTCCAGCAGAAAATTCCAGCCATTTGTTTTAAATGTTGGATGCACAATACTTGCATAGGTCTGTGTATTGTTCAAAGAAGTGCATTGTTTTATCCAAGTTTCCATCAGGTCCTTGAAAGAGTCCTAGTGCGAGGCCATAGGGAAACATTTGGCAGCACTGTTCCACCACCAGTCATTGCAGCAAATATAACACTAAATGGAGGTGATTCAGCCAGATAGCAATAGTAGCAGCCACTAGATTTCTTGAAGTCATGAGGAAAATCTTGAGGAAATGTAGTCTAGAGAAAAGAATAGAAATATATTTACTTCAACTTACTTCACTACTAAAAAAGCTAATTAATATAGACTCGTCTAGGAAAATCAAAGTCAGTTTCTACAAAATCTAAAATTATTGTGTAGGCAAAGTTCTTGATTATACTTATGCTTCTTTCTTGAATCTTCTCTCCCTGTTTCTTGGAAGATTTCTGAAGTCTTAGAGCTTTCCAGTTGTCACATTAGGTACAGCCAAACTTGAGTCTAAAATTTCTCCTTGACTTTAGCCTGGGTCTAAAAAAAAACTTCTTCTTTTTTTTTTTTTAATTATGTTCTGTATGTTTATCTTGATAAAAATGTAACTTTGAGTTGGCACATTTCTGGCTGGGACCAGAATCTGGCTTTGCTACTCTGCTCTAACCAAAGTTATGTCTTTGCTGTTGATTTCAGTTAATAGGATACCAGCGAGTTCATCTGCAAAACAGTAGATTGAATAGGTCTAAAACCTGTTGGGTTTTTATTCTTGTTTCTTGGAATGTACTAAGTTTGCCCTGAGTTTGTGCACTTCCTCATACAATGCATCTATTGAAAAGAAGCTGACTTAGTCAGCTCCTGTTGGATTTAACGTGAATCCAGCTTCAGCCATTCAATATGAATCCCACATGAGTTAGAAACCTGGTGATGATGCTTCTATACCCACAGGCTGATGGTTGCAAAGTTCTTTACACTTCTCATTTAAAACTTTGAACTGCTGAAGCTTTCCTGCATTTGTTTGCAATCTCTAATATGTATCTTAAAATGTGAACTTTTATTTTAAGTGAATTCCTGCAAGTTATCAGTGCAGTAACCTGAATACTCATTTTATAGATGAATAATTAGATTCTTTGTTTCATGTTTAACAGTTTCATCCACAATCTGCAGGACAATATCTTTGTTTTTTTCCATATCCTTGGACTTTTAGAAATAGTAGTGTTAAGTAGTGTTTATGTGTTGACTTTTCGCAATTAGGATTATGCAGGACTTTTGTCTGCTGTTGTTTTTGAAGAGGATTAGTTTTTTTTTGTTGTTGTTGTTTTTTTTTTTTATGAAATATGCAGTCTTTTTGTTTCTTTCTCTGCATCCTCCTGCCTAGTCTAGCAGGAATGTTCTTAATGGTCATGGTCTCCTCCTCCTCCAGGAGGAAATAACAATTTGAAATCACTTAAGGCAAATGTTGCTGTTAACCACTGTATACCATGACACCGGTATGGCAGTCAAGATATTGAGACTGCTATCATCCATAAACTGATTTGTAGCTTGTATTTGAAATATTTACTGTGATTGTTCTCAAGACTGTGATTCCATCACTGAACTATGCTCACATGGGGCAAATAAACATTGCAGCTAACATGCTATAGCAAAATTCACTCCAGGTTGATGCGCCCTCCGTAATGGGTAGTAAGAGGTCTCACTACACCAGGAGAAAGATTAATCCCAGGAAGAGGCAGGTGCAAGCTGGAAAAGACGTTAATTCATGCAATACAGTACTCTTGGAAACTCAACTTTCCTCCTAGGTTAGGGAAAACTGAAAATGTTACCCAGCTGTTGATAAGGCTCATGTGCTCGAGACCTTGCAACATTCCGCTGTTCTGGAAGCCCTTCCAGGAGAAATTGAGGTGGCCTGTGTTCTGTCACCCTGCTTTGAGGTGGTTGTGATCATATACCAAATGATAACACCAGATAGCTGTTATTTCATTCCATTTATTTCACTTCTTTCTTAACCCTCTAACTCCTAGTTATAGCTTCTGTTCCACATCTAATCTCTCTGAAAACTACTCTAAGAACTTAATTTTGGAAAGTATTTTAGTTTAATTTCCTTTTTTCACCTAATAAACAAATATATTTTATAACCTTTACAGTATCCTTCAAAATCACAAAATTATTTACAGGCTTTCATGCTTCAAATTCTGCTGAGTCCCAGCTGTACCAGGAAATATGGTAAAGATAGCAACTTGTCCATTTCTTTATGAAGTTGAAGAGTTTCAGGTGTGTGTGACAGGATTTGCATTTTTGTTTCACAGATTTCCTCCATTTTAGCATACATATAAAACTGAGATTCTGCAAAATGGCTGCTGTTCCCTCGAGGTGTGCAAAACATTTCTTCTTAATTACCATGAAAGTTTGCAGTTGAGAATCCTTAATACTTTGAACATCTTAAACTTAAAAAGGAGAGATAATCATCAGGGTCAAAGTTTCTGGAAATTACAGAAGATTTAAGAAAGGCATCTTCTCCAGTTTGCTGCTTTCCATTTAATTTTCTTGAATAATTTTTCTGTTAAAACATCTCTTCAGTAATATATTTTTCCTAAAAATGATGAGATAAATTTATAAGTTAAAAACATGGAAAATATTAATATATAACATATTACTGAAAATTGATTCGTATGGTCAATATATTTGAAATATCTAAATGAAAAGAAAATCAGGAAATGAAAAGGAGGTTGTGTGCGCTGTTTTGATTAGGAAAAAAAAACTTCAGCAAGTAATTATTATTCCATGATTAGGCCCCTACTCTACAAAGTTAAATATTCATACAGCTTGGTATATATTCAGATAAAATTAAACCCATTTTTTTATGGTCATAGTAATTTATGGTAGTGGGGAAAAACTGAATTTCAAATATGCAGAAATATAAAGCAGTATTTTTAGCTGAGTGGAAAAAAAGAAATCCATGGACCATCTTATCCACTGGTGGCATGAAGCAATGACTTATAAGTGACTACATATAGATTATATGTTGAATTACATTACTTCTCTTTTTCCCTGCAGATGAGGTGTTTGGGTTTTTTGCATGGGTAGCAATGAAAGAGTAAGAAAAAAAAAAAAAGTGCAGTTATTTAATAGATTACCTTCCGCTTCCTGCAGCTCACATTTTGAAATATTCTGAAGAAAAAAAAAAAAAGGTTAGATTTTAACCCACTGGCTGAATTTAATTGAGAACAGAGAATAAGAGAAATTGCAGTTACAACATAATTTATCTTGATAATCAGGGAGACTGAATCACTTACCACATTCCCATAGTGCAAATATTTGTTCTACTAGGTCTTCTGGATCTTTTCCCTGCCTAGTCCCAGTCTGCGATTGCTTTCCTCTTGGCCTTTCTAATATAGATTTTTTCTGGGCTTCTCCTAGGCAGATATTGAAGAACATGGGAGAACCACAAAGATTTTCTTTCTGTGCTTAACTACCAGTTTTCTTCATTGCCTTTACCTACTGCGTTATAAATGCACACATTATTAGAGAGCATAAATAAAGCCTCAACAAATAGCACAAAAGTAGACATAGAACTTTAGAAAACAAAGGTCCCATTAGGGGGACAGTATCTTGTGCATATTTTGGTCATATAAAAGAAGAATGAAAAGCCTTAATTAATAGTTCTTAAGCTTATTTAAGATTTATAAGAGTGTTTAATTTTTTCAATTCTGATCTTTTATTTTAAATTATTCAAGTTAAATAGCTACTTAAGAGACTTTGCACAAGTTGATAATTTTACTAATAACAAAATGAACAAAAAATCTATGTCTTTTGTGTTAAAATGGAAAACATTTCTACTAGATATATTGTAGTTTTACAGTTTTTGGAAAGTGAAAAACATAAAGTTGAGTGAACATTCATGTTCCTTTTAATATGAAAATTTCAAAATTAAGTGTACAACTTGTGAAGAAAGGAAAAGATAAGGGGCAGGTACTGGGGACAGTTTCTAAGGGACAGAGTCACCTTTGATATATAATTCCAACTCTTCTCCATAGCATTGTAGTTACCGCCATACAGAATGTGCCTTGAAAAATCATGGCCGTCCCATGTAAGTGGTGAAGTGGCTTCAACTTGTGAAGCCAGATGAGTCGGTTGTGATTTTGCATTTCCTTTCTTGCAGGGAATTTGATTACTTTCTTTCTTTTAGAAGATCTTTCTTTAATTCCTACTAATATAATTGAATCAAATGTCGTATTTTCATGATAATGACATAGCGTAATGAGGTAGGGAGACAGTAACAACAAACGCTTGAATAACTTGGGCTGTAATTGTATAAGATGTGTGGTATCTCTTCACTATCAGTTTGATATAATATCAGAGGTGGTGAATACAGAAACTGTAGGATAGAAAATAGAGTAAAAGAGTGAGCATGTAAAACTTATCACCTCATGTATTAATTGCAATGTGCGCCTCCCAGCTATAATGAAGAATCAAAATGAAAAAAACAAGATTTTTTTTTTTTTTCAAAATGAAAGGGTGGAATTTTCCTCTTAAAAAGATTAAAAGTGTAGTAATAATAATAATCAAATAGCAGACGTGTTGAGGCAAACACATTGGAATCATTCAGAAAAATAGCTGCATGACATCATGTGAGAAAAATAGAACCAAATAAGGGCAAGTTTTATAGGCCAAGTAGCTTCTATTCATTCCCAAAGAATTTCTCCTACTCTCTCAAGAATTGGGAGAGAGAAAGAAATAAAACCTTCATCTGTGGAATCACAAATTATAAATATGTCGTCCCAGACAGGAAAGTCAAATAAGTAAAAAACAAAAACGTTTTTTTTTAAAAAAAAGCCAGACATGTTTCTAGTAAGGAATGCTGAATGAGAAATACTGACCTGCTGCTCAAAAAATCAGAGCTCCTGCTAATCCAAGGAAGTCCTGCAGCTACTGTGAATCACTGCATGCTCTTGTCATCTTATATTTTCAGCAGACTACTGCCTGTATATAAAAAGATATTTTTTTGACTTGTTTTCCCCCTACCTTGACCTCTCAAGTGTGGCAGATGGAGTTTTACACCTTTGTGAATTCAGCAAGGAACTTGTTTGGCATTGGCAAATCTCAGAGAGATGAGCTGCTGCACAAACCAATTCTTTTCTTAGGCAGATAATTCTGTTGTCTAAACTAACGCACATAGTTCAGGAGGAAATGAAGCATTTGGGCTCAGACTATGTGCAGGACTAAGGTACCTCGTAATCTCAGTTTTTACGTCCTTTGCTGTATTCAGGATACTTGGAAATGAATGCTGGGCAGAACACAATGCGGTAAATCTTGTCCTGGTGGTTTGACATTGCCACCCCTTCTCTGCCCCAGGCTGTTATCACACAGCAGAAAGGAAGAGGCCGTTTCAGTTCGCTCTCTGTCATAGTAACCTAAATCATGAATAAAACAGGTTTCTGTCTTCAAGTGTTGGTGAGGAGAGGGTGCACACGCCGTGTTGCACAGGCTGAGGAATTTTGACCATTGCAGACTCTGCAGTAGGCATGCTTGTGTCTTGCCCTCCTAGTCAACATATAGGAAACTGGTATCTCATGTGCGTGGTCCCTACCTCTCTTCCAGTTGTCTGGTAAGGCAGAGCTAACCCTGCTCAAGTTCTCTGTGAGTTTTACTTTCTTCTCAGCCATCAGAACGTGCTTTGTAAGCTTGCTGCACAAAACCTGCTGTGCTGGGTCTCCAAGGTCTCAGAAAAACACTTTTCAGCCCCAGTCTTCACGGGACAGTCCCAGGCTGTGCACAAAGTTGTGCATCAGTCAAGAGCTCAAACTTTTTGGTTAAGAAACCAAAGGTGGACCAAATGTCTCAAATAATTCTGTTTACCTTCAGGTAACCTCCAGTCACCCTATCACAACTGGATTTGCTGAACTAGAGGTACTAGAGGTATGGTTTTTTGTTTTTTTTTTCACCATTTTGCTGGCTTTGCTAGAGAATTGCTGACCTGCAACAGATACTACACCTTAGTTGCTCCAAGAAGTGGAATCAGAATGTGTAAATTTGATTGTAGTAAAAGAAAACTCATATTAAAACCTGTTGGATGATTTTTTGTTGTTGCTATAAATATGGAAAAAAATTCCTATTTTATTTACAGTTTACCCCTCAGACTTATTCTGTAACAGTAATACCTGGAATATTAGGAAAAGAAAGATAAGTGGATTTTTTTTTTATCTCTTTATCCCTATTTTGTGGCTTTCTGCAGTTCAAGAGCATCTGTCTCTGGGCAGATACCTGCTACCTGCCTCTTCACTGTTTCTGCACTGTCTTATGGCCAGCTGCCATTACATTGCACCTTCTCCCCAGCTGGTAGCAATTTCCACATCCACATGCTTTATTAGAAATCTTATTTGTCCTTGAACGTGTGCAATATGCAAATTTGCATAGAAACAAGTCTATTATGAAATTAACATTAAAAAAAATTATTGGAACTGATATTTCTGGTTATGTGATTAAACTCATTCACTTTGTTGGCCATAGCTTTCTGCTTTTATCAAACAGAATAAAGGAAGCTACTCTTGTGGAGAAGGAAGCAGGAAGTTCAATATTAAGTTTACAAAAGTAGAAAGATAGTATCAATAGGGACATAGCTTTGTCATGTGGAAAAATAAAAAGGAACTAGTTCAAAAAACTGCAGCACTACAAGGTGAGGATAGTTGGCCTAGCTGAGTACTTTTAGATCCATATATATATGTAATCATATTCATTGGGTTGAATTAATTTGAAGCTGCCTTCAGAAGGTAGTGCATCTTAAAATAGCAGCGTTGTCACACAGGAATGTCAAGATGTCCAAGAATAACACCTAGGGCTTCAGAGGCATATTGGTAATTAAAGGTAGAATTTCTGGCTTTCTGGCACATTGATTTTGATCACCTTCATTAATTAAAAAATGATTCAGAGAGAATGTTTCAGATGCTCTTAGCTTTGTGTTTTAAACCAAACGCTAGTCCCAGAGCTCTAAGATACTAGAAAGGAAGTGCCACTCTTATAGGAATCCACCTAAACCACAAAAATCATTCTTTAGGACCACACAGTATTTTAAAGCACCAGACCAGATAGTTGTAACAGTGCCATGATTGCCCTCAATATTGCACGATATACTGCAAGATACAGATTGGCTCTGGACACTGTCCACTGGCTCTAGATTGGCAAAGGATACTGTCCATTGGCTCCCACTTGGCATGCAGTTGTCTGTGGCTCTGCAGGACCGGCTTTAGAGAACTGCTCATTTGAAGAAAAGTATGAATCTTGGAGCTCTGGTTTGTGTGTGTGCAGACACAGCTCTCGTGGACCAGCTCCATGGCAATTTCTCTGCTGATAGCCTGTTATTGTGGTCCTTGCTGTAGTCAGCAAAGGCGTGAAAATTTTTTTTTCACATTTTTTGTGAAAATATTCTCACTTCACCTTTTCAAAAGTTGGCAATTTAATCTCAGTTCCCAACTCCAGAGTCCCTCAAGAGTCCCTTAATAGAAAGAAACAGGAACTTCCAGATGGCTTTTTTTCTGACTTGCCTTAAATGCCCCTGCTGGATCAAGCTGCCTATTTCTTTCCGCAGACCGCACAGAGTTACAAATCACTTCAGATTTAGACATCCACCTTTTTCTGCCTGCTTACAGCACATGAATCTCACCTGAAGCACAGCAGAAATGGTACTGCTCCTTTTGCTTTATTTGCCTAAACTGCTGTAAAGCATTGAAAAGATCTTCTAATTGATATCTCACAAAAGTAAAATCCTCTTCAGAGAGCCCATGTGAAATACACATATGTGATTCTTTCTAAAAGAAAAAGATGACCGTTTCTTGTTCCAGAAATAATTCCTTGTATTTGTTTCTGGAATTTACTCTAAAAATGCAACTGAGTGGTTTTCAAGTTTATATAGAAAACTGTCAACTAAATTTGTTGAGCAAAGAAGTGTTTACTGTACCAGTCTGGAAAGCTTTATAAATGTAATGGCTAATCCCTCTAATTCAGATCCAAAAAAAGCCATGTCCTAATATGACTTGCTCATTGTTGATGGGTATTAATCTCTATAAATTGATTAAGTGCATTTGTCACATTTAACAGGAAGTTAGGGAGAATAATAGAATTTAAAATCTCAACCTTCAGTGAGAATCATGAAGCTGTAGGCAGGGCTTAAGAAACTGCCAAGAGTCATGACAAGACCTTTTTTTTTCATTCAGAAGTGAGGGATCTGTCCTAACGGGTTAGCTTTCAAAACCTCATGTTTTGGATTATTTTAATCACCTTGTAATCTATAGCCTGATTACCAAAATGAGAAAATTCTGCATTGAGTGATATTCAGTGTTTACTGCTTTGCATTGTTGGGTCATTTTAGATGGCATCTGCTATTAAAACTGGGAGCAAAGGCCTGGAATTTGGCTCAAGTGATATGTTTTATTTCTTTCAACAGAAATGAATTAAAACAAATCCTAAACCAAACTCTAAAAGTCTCGAGCTTCTGCTGATGTGTGAGCTGGGTCAAGCTCAGCATTTCACAATCTGAGTGGTTAAGCAAGCAGTTGAACTAACCTATACACTGCATATGGCATCTCTTTGCTTCTGAACTAATTCTTTAGAGCTGGATCTATAAAAAGCACTTCTTATTGCTGTATTCCCAACACTGTACGGGGTATAAAGAAAAAAAGAAAAAAAAAAAAAAAAAAAAAGAGGAAATGCAGTTTTCATTTGAATAGGCTCTGGATCAAAGTGAGAAACAAATACAAAAGTCTGGTAAAAAAAACAAATTTTAACCCTTTAGACTACAATGGGTAGTATGTAACATGACTGACATAAAGATAGCTTAAAATGGCTATCACTGCTTGTTTTAAGCTGCGTGTGGATGTGAAGGTACTTGTTAGTTTTTGTCCATTGGAAGAGAAGAATTTTTACGAACTGTGGTTCAGGATTATTGCATAGGAAGCTGGGCATAGATTGATATAGTATTTTATGTTTTCTGTGTTAAGTTTGTTCTTAATCATTTGAACATGACTGATATGACAGCAAATTTTTAATATTAATGCCATTAATAGTATACTTTTGATTTAGAAGAAAATTTTAAAATGCTTATTAGAATAGTTAAGAAATAGATGTTGTATAAAGGATGGTCAAAGAGAAAGAAAACAATAGGACACAAAGGTGGTACAGAAATTAAACTATTGGAGCTGTAAAAGGTTCTCATGCATGTTAAAATTAGACAAAGAAAAAAAAAAGTAGAGACAAATTCATTTTAAAAGGTTTTGGTGGAGTAAGATGTCTCTTTCCACTGTAAACCACAAAGAATGAGTGAATTTTCCTGTAGCTGAACTGCACATATTTCTCTTATTCAGGAATCCAACTTACCTCCTTTGCACTAGGTATAAGTAAGTTGAACACAAAGTCTAAAAGTAGAGCAAGCTAAGAAAAAATTTTTGTAAGTATCTAGAAGAAAAGCCAGAGCTGATTAACCAGCAGGACTTGTGAAGAGCAAACTGTGTTAGGCAAGTCCAGCTTCCCTCTTTGACAGGACAGCAGCTCTTGTGAGGGAGGAGCTGTATATTTTAATTTTAATAAGATTTTTGAAACTGCCTCAAGCGCCACTGTTGTACGTGAGATCAGGAAGCCGAGGGGGCTGCACTTTGCACTGCGTCTCCCCACCAGGCCAGAGACCCATCCAGGCCAGGGCGGCAGCGGCGTTGTCTCCGCGCCAGGGTAGCTGTTGCTCGTAGCTGTGACACCAACTCCTGGCATTTCTTCAAGCTGTGCAGAATGTATTCATGGGTTTTTTATGGTACTCCTGCCATAGATTTCCGACCTGTGGATTTCTCTATTAGAAAATGGATATAGTGATGGTTGGAAAGTGCTCAGAAAATTGTTAAGAAATGAGGGGGGGCTTTCCAGAGGTCTCTAAAATCTTGCACTGTTTATATTTCCTTTAGTTTCCTGAATGTTAGAGTAGGATATTAAAATGTAATTATTAAATTTGCACTGTGACAAGATTTAGAGGGGCTCCTACATACTAAGATGCTCAATAAAAATTAGAATATTCCTTAAAAAATTCAATAAGCAGTTGAGTAAGTAAACTATACACAGCAATGCACTGGCCAAAAGAGCTGGGCAAGTCCCCCCGTCATGCCCTTCTTGCCCACTTGCCCACAGCCCCCACTGCCTGTGGGCTTGTATGGAGCTGAATCACGGGAAAATCCACCTGAAAAATAACACAGCAAAAAGCCACAGTGGACCAAAAATTAAATCCTGGAAGCAGAAGGCAGGAAAGACTATGCAGAGGTTTTTGGGGAACATTTAAGGCAGAGCTAGCACCGAAGAGATTTACGGCATCGTAAAACCGTGTGATGGCGGAGAGCAGGTTGGGAAGTGTATTTATTGTAGCGTTCGTCCCAGGCATTTGCCCACTAACACTGCACACCAAATGCTTCCTGCTCCGGTCGGGCTGAGGGACCGGTTGATCGAGTAAGGAGACATACCATTAGGGATAAGTTATTCGCTAGTGATCTAGCAAGCGGAACTGCGAGCAGTGGAAACCTAATGCGCTGCGTTCGGAGTCAGGGCTGACAGCTTGAGGAATACCAGGTGATGGAGTAAGGATGAATCAGGCCCGGCCGCTAACTGCTCGCTCCCCGCTAAGCGAACTGTCAGAAAAGCAAAGCTTGGCTCATGAGTGCCAATTAATTAATTAATTAATGAGCTGGTGTAAGGAGCAGAAGCAACGCTCATGAACGTGCCACCTGGACACGTTCGTGTGCACCGATACCCAGCAGGGGCTGGTCCGCGAGGCAGAGCAGGACAAGCCAAGCCAGGAAGCGAAGAGTGGCCTGGCGCAGCCGTGGAGCCTGTGCTGGAGGCAGGTTGGCATCAGCACTTGCTCTCTGGTGAACAACTGCCCTGATTCTTGTCAGCCGGACAAGCCAAGAGCGGAGGAACGGAAGAACCCCAACAAACGAAGCTGTATGGGGGACTCCAACATGCTCAGGAACCGCTCCAGAGCGACCCTGCCTGCTGGAAACCTGCAGCTTCTGGCAGCTGCTGCTGCCGCACTGGGGAAGAGGATCAAAGAGAGAGAGCAGCATAGAAGACATTTTTTTTTCTTGTGAAATCTTCAGTTCCAAGCACTTTTCCTGTGTGAGGCCACAAAAAATCCTTACAAAAGGCAGAATCACACTTTGTCACCCCTCTGTGAGTACGTGCAGGGTTAATTTAGCGACTCACAGAGGACGGCTCATCCCACCGGGCTTTTGCGCCTGGCAGGTTGGTCTCTAGGGTAGTCATCCCAGCTCTCCTGTAGTCATTGCAAAGCTGCTTCTGGCGGAAGATTCCTAAATTCACTCTTCCTAAAATCTGAGTTGTTCTCAGGAGCAACTATCTCTCCAGCCTGTAGTCATTCCATGGCTGGGTCTGATGCTATCTCATTAATGGCTATTATTTTTGGCTGTATGACTGTTTATTTTCTATATGCTCCTCTCTTACAGTTTATATCTAGGTATAAAAAATAGTTTTGTATTCTACTCACAACTAAAAATTTTTTTTTCTAAAACAGATAATTCCCATTTTCCTGAGGAGTAAAACTGGAAATAGTGGAGCTTCTTGGTCATTAGTGTTATCCACTGGGAGCTGTTTTTGTTTGTTACTTGACCTGGAATATAGAATTAGTCCAAGTGGTGATAGGCAAGTGAATAATTTTACAAAATTAAGACAAAACAGAGAGTCATTTGAGTCTGCAAGAGAAAATTCAGTGTTTTTTTTTCAGACTCCATATTGAATAAAATGCTTATCTTTTTTAAGTATAGGTAATGCAGTGGTGAAGATTGAAGAATAAATCAGAAAATGTTTTATATTTTTGCAGTTAGATACAAAAAAAATACAAATTAAATCCCTTCTCATATTACAAAAATTGCATTTAAAATGCGGTTAGTCACAGAGGCTTTCCCAACACTCAAGTTTGTGTCTTTAAAAATTAGTAACTTTATTTTTAAAATGGCTTTTAAAAGTGGCTTGAAGCTATGGCAAGATGGCTTGTCTGAAGCATAGCCGAAGTCAAGGAAAGCAAGATCTCCTGTGATTTGAACCACACTTTAAAATAGAAAATGAAGCAATGCAGACTTTTCAGGTATCCCATTTACTTTTTTAGGAAACTTTTGGGGAATTCTTATTGAGGTATATGTAGCCACTTTGTCACGTGCATCTATTTTTGGAAAAATTTCCTCATGAACAATAAGTAGGTGAAATCTCACTTTCAAATAAAGCATGGAAGCCTAAGTTTATTGATAAAAAGAGTGCTGATGTCACTCTTGCACATATGGATACATACATTGGGCGTAATATTTTCTCCTCTATACATACACTTGATTAAATGTAAAGAGCAAAGCAAAATGCAAACGGAACAAGACTGCTAATAGCATCTAAGTAATGTGCGCCAAGGAAAAAATTTCTTTGTGTTTGGCTTAATAGACCACTACAGAATCCATACTGTGTGATACAGTAATGAAGAAAGAAAAATAGAATTTAAAGTTTGTATTCCTTAATTTTTTGGGAATTTGCCTGTGCTGAGATTGGGGTAGTAATGGCAACTATCTAGCTGGTGGTCCCCTGCCTCTAACACTGCAGTAATGGAGAAGCTGGCACAAAAGAGGTGAGCAATTCCTGGACAGTTGCTGTCTGCAAAGAATGATTTAACTGCAATAGTATAACTAGAAAAAGTAAAGCCAACATTTCATTAACCCATGCAACATAAAGGTAGGAATGCAGGAAAGAAGTCTAAAGTGAAAGGAAGCTTTACAGGCAGATTGCAGGGGGCTGTTGTAGAGGTGAACAGAGCGGAGCAAGCCTAAAATAAATCTTAGTTGTTGATGGCTGACCTAGATAAAATTTCTACAGTATAAGTTTAGAGTTTAATTTTGTGCCACTGCTTTCACATTCTCTGAGACTATTTGTATTGGCACAGAACATTACAAAAACACTTTTAGCTCGCTATATAATTATAGTATAACAGCAGCGTTGTGCACATTGTATTCAAGACAATTGAGACAGTTTTGGACTTGATTATGAACTGTATTGAATATGCTTGAAAATTTTCCCTAAATAGAGCTGAGGGTTGGTGGCCTTCTTTGAGAACGCACACGGTATCCTGTCTCTGGCAGGCTGCCCGTTCAGACACCTCTGAAAAACTGATTCACATATACGTTTGTGAAGTTCTTGACTTGTAATAACTTAACCATCAGAAGTCCAAGCAAGCAAGAAAATGCTGCAAAACATGAGGAATCCAGTTTTAAAATCTGCTCTAAAGCAGCAGAAGCAAACAAAAACTCAGACTGCCTTTATAGGACATGAAAAGATAACAGTTTAAGACTTTTTACCCTCCACATTAATGTTTTCAAAGACGCAAATTACAGCTCTGTGCTTCCCACCAAATGTCTGTAGGCAACAAGACTAAGCTTTCCTAATGCTAAAACCTTCTTCCTTTAAAGAGCTTGCCCTTCCACCTACTTTTCCAGCTGAGCCACCTTCCCATTGGCGTATGGTGGGGCTGGAGCTCCCTCCCCCTGGACAAGCCGGAGGTGACACAGCCCAGAGAAAGTTGTTTCAGAACATACCCCGTGTAATTACGGGATCAGTGAACATGGCAGTGTTTTCTTGGCAGCAGGTAGAAAAGCTGACAGTTAAACAGTTTCTGTGGAGCCCTTTCTTGGCACCACATCTCTGCATTAAAACTTGGATTTCGCTGGTTGTTTTGTTTTTCTGTTGCCCTGCTTTATTTCCTTCATCAGCTTTTTTCCTAATGGAACATAAAAATAGCACGCTGCATTTTTCATTACGGGGAAAGAATTAACCCCATTGCTTTTAAATTTGTAAATGGTGTTAGATATGGTAAGAATTCTGAATGTGCATTATCTGATAATAAATAAGGGAGCTAAATAAAAATGTAACCTGTATTAGTGTTTAAGTGCTCCTGCCTTACTGGGGACAGGACCTGTCACATAAATTTCATTTCTGTTGGTCACTGCATACACTAAACAGAATTTAGCACTGGTAAAGAGATATCATATATTAAAAGCAGCAAGTTTCAGAAAAAACATATATTGTTCTGGTTCTCTTGTCCCTTTAAGGGACTAAACAGAACCAAATTAAACAACAGAAGACCTACTAGCTGCCTAAGAGATCTTAGCCATAGGAATATGTCTACACTTAAAATTTTCTGAATTTTATGGTACAGATTGATCAGATTTTTAAAAAAATAATTTAGTATTACACTATACCTCTTCCACAGCAAACGGAGCTCAGAGATGTGGGTTTCATTACTGTCCTTTCACCAGCTCATTGTCTGATCAACCATTTAAGATGATGAGCCACATCAGGTGTTTTTCCAGACTTGCTTTGTAATCTTCAATCAGTTCTGTTTTTATAATGTTAGATTTCTTATTTCTAAATTTCTCTTTAATACTAGAGTTTCTTAGGCACTTTTTTCTTGCACATAATTCATACTCAAACTTCTGAGACGTGATAAAATCACAGTGGGCACAAGGTACAGTGTGTCAATGCACCTTTCTCTAGAGTGTTCACACTTAATAGCCTAGAAAATGCTCGAATTTGCTAACTGTTGACCCTCTTGACCTTTTCAATTACTGTAACAAACTCATGTTATTTGTTTTTATGCCATGGCCTGAAGTCTCTGAGGAAAGATAATCACAGAGATGAAGCTGTAGTCGAAAAATCCTGAGAGTTCAAAACTGCCACTGCATAAATAAGCACCCTGAAATTCAGGTGACGTACGAAGCACTGCAAACTACCAACACTGCAACTCTATCTGGAGAATGTGAAACTGGAATCATAAAAGACGCACTGCATTTTAAGCTAATATGGTATACACTGTATCAGCTAAGGAAAATGGTATGGGCGGGATGGATGTGAGAGTCTGTCAGTAAACAATACAAACAGCACAAGGTGAGGGATACATTGAGTGCGGGTGAGTGAATCTGGGAGCTGTTACTATACTCTGTGCTTGGTGGGAAAGAGTAGAGCTAGAGAATTCCTTAATCTTTCCACAGAGCCACCTTCATTCTGGGGATTCTGTTAATCTGAGAGCGTTAAAATATATGTCTAAATATTATTAAATTCAGTGCTCAGTACTGACAATCATCAAATGATTTACTAAATCATGTTGAGATTACTTAATTTAAAATTAAGGAGACCATTTAAATGATTGCGTGAAATTGGGTGCTGATGGGGCACTTGGGGCACATGCTACAAGGTGAAGTCCCTGGCAGCAAGGTTCAAGTTCAGCCAGTCACTCACTCAGGAACGTTGCTAAATTGTCCTCAGAAAAGGGCTGAACGTGTCCTCCAGGATAATTTATTAGTATTTTTAAACTTGTAAATACTGAAATACAGCGTCTAGCTTCTACTGAAAGATTTTTTGTATTTCTGAGAAAAGTTAAAGTGTAACGTTACTGCATTACTTTTAATTCTTTGTTGAGATCTCATTCTTTTGAGCCCTCGAATAAGCAGTTTGTATTTAATCGAACATTTTTAATAGTATTCTTCTCAAATGAATAGGCCAACTTGGGAAATAATATTTAAAATTTCTCTTGGATTTATTCTTTTCATCTTGCTTCTTCCTGTCATTGAATCCTTGTGTAGAATATACAGTTTACTGAATCATAAAGATGATGTAACCACTTCTGATTTCCTTTCAGAGTTTTTTACTTTTTTTACCTTTTTTTTCTAGTCTTAGTCACTGCCATTTTAAAAAGGTTTGTTGTCTTCAGAAAAGTTTCAAATGATTTTGAAATGGCTTGTATGTATACTACTATTGATGCATATGTAATGAATCTATATATTAAAATGGTTTAATTAGCAGTCAGGAACTATAAAGCTCCTTTTTTTTTGTTCTGTTATCAAATGTAATCTCACCTAGTCACACAGTGCCACATCTAAAATTCTGTTTGAGGAATTTACTCTGCCTGGGTCAGTTCTGATTTCAAAAAAAAAAAAGCAGAAATGTCACTGCTTGCTAAACTGAATGGGTTAATATTTGCTCTGCCTTTACTAGGTTTACTACCAAACTTGGTGCATTAAGGTAAAACCTCTCTTGAAGTGCTCAGGATATTCATGTTTCCCAGTTCAAGTGCTTACTAGAGTCTAGTCCCATCTCAGTGATTTTCTGTACTATGAATCTAGAGTATATTTTCTGTTTTCACCTTCAAGTGTTAACAGATACATCCTCTTTTTAGGGTCTTCATTTTACTTATTTCTTCACAGTACTCTTAACCACAGGACATTTACTAGGGCTATTCAGTGGAACATATGATTCTTTTCCCGCAGGAGTTTATTCTTTGGAGAATAAAGCCAAGCTGCAATCCTCAGTCTGGTCATCTCCCAGTTTTGTGATAGTAAATGAGAGAAAAAAAAAAAGTTTTTTCTTAACCGGAGTCATGTGAGTGTTTATAACTTACTTTGGGGCTTTTAATCTTTTTCATGCTCTGTTTTTTTAACTGCTTTGTATTTTTGCCATTTATAGCATCAACCCATGTAACAGTGAGAACTAGGGGATAGAAGGGAAAAGCAACAATAAACAATATATATTCTTAATAATTCTAATCAACTACTACTTTTGATACATTTTAAACGCGGTGATAACTAATGGTGGAAAGCTCTGGAAGCCTTAGTGAGCTAGCTTGATCATCTGGAGAATGCCAGTACTTATTAGGGAAAGTTCATGATTCATATGCAAGGATTAAGCCAAGAGATTCTTGTGACCTAAGCTGCCTGGCTCTCCCGTGGTAAAAATGGGATTTTCTTATCTTTACAAAAATAATAATTGAGACATGGAGCAGGGATGGAAGCAGACAGTACACATTTGATTTAAGAGCTAGCAAAACTGAGACAGTGGGTAGGGAATTGCTGTTTTGGCAAATTGTAAGTGTCATGATGGAAATGTAAACTCCAGTATATGAAGTATGTGACAGAGATGAATCAGAGGATGCCTGAGAAACAGTGAGGATGAGAACTGTAACATGAAATGTTAGGTCTTTTATCATCAGCATCTGAGTTATCCTTAGGAAATGTTAGTCATTCTCCTGGTAGTCTGGAAATCACTCTTCCCTGAATATTAATCACTCAAAAATGAACACACAAACATGTATCACATCATGCTGGGTAGTTGGAGCCAGAGGACTGGCAAAAGCTTTGGAGTGATAAGATGAAAGCCAATCCTCTTTCTGATAGTAAACATTGACTTGACAAAGGTGCTCAGCTTTAATACCTCAGTTTCTCCAGTTCTACAGCTGTAAAAATAATTTATATTGATCTGTTTGTTTAGAATCTTGTAAAAAAACTCTAAAAAAACGAACACTAAAGGATGCAATGCATGAGGGAGCATTGCTAGTAACTATACAACTGAGAAAGTAGCATAAACACATGCTTATCCTTATGCAGAGCGCATTGACATAAACAATGCCAGTTAAATTTAGATACATGTTTAGATGCCTTTCCACCTTTATCCTTTGTTCTTTCTCCTTACCTTAGTGTTTTAGCTTTTCGTAATTCACAAATTGGTAAAGAAAATGAAAATAAGATACAAGAACTCTAACCAGGAAATGCCAAATTAGACTATACCATTTGATCTGCATGTTTTCTATCATCTATTTTTCAATTGGAGTCTATTTTCACAAGCATGGGGAAAGTAAAGCATGAATGCTTTAGTATAACTTCTGTCTTCTTATATTGTCTTCATTTCCTTTGAAAAATGGATGACTATCAGCAGACAAAGTTGTAACCAGTGTATAAATTCAATGAGCCTGTTGATTTGCTTAAAAAACATGCAGTTAAATTCCCTAGAACTCTCAATGTAGAAATGGAGATGGGCATTGAGACGTGCAGTGGTGACAACTGGGAGAACTACAGAGGTGAGTGACAGAAGCTCCTTCCTGTGCAAACTGATATGCTGTTATACCATACAGATCAACTATTAGGGAATCAGGCTGTAAGTGACATGCAGGCATGATAGTCATTTTTTATAACATGCTATATACCCTTTTAAAATCATCTAATTAATGCCTGTTGAGGAAATGATACATTTAAAGCTTCTTGAAAGGAGCTGATCTGTAGGGAAGCATTTACATCATTACCCTCCTGTGCTTGGTTACTCCAGCTCACCTTCACTTTCACATTTATTCATATCCTCTTTTGCAATCCTGTTGAGTTGCAAGGGGAATAGAACAAATTATATAATTAAAAAGTAAAAACCGTAGCAGTATATAAATTCCATCCCTCCTGCCAAAATCTTTGTCCAAATAAAAGAGCAATTTAAATCTTTTGTGAAACGTTTTGGCGCATTTAAGATTTTAATTCACTTTTATGAAGTTTGGAGAAAAAGAGGCAAAGACAATACATGATGATTCTTTAAAAAAGGTTCAGGAAATACAGTCTAAATCTTTTAAGTTTTTCCTTACATTTCAGTAAACCAACGTTTCACCACCCCTTGGCAAGAAGTGGGAGCAGAGCTTTAGAGATGGACACTCCTTTTGTGCCCCTTCGCATAGAAGCATTGGGAAGGTGGCTTACAAAGACAACAGGAGTTTCCCTGTACAAAATCGGAAGATACAGGGGGGATGTTGCAAGTAGAAACAGAGCATGTGGCTGTCCTTGTTCAGCAGTGTTGTTCTTTAATTATTTTTGCAAATGCGGCCACTGCCACAAGCAGTTAGGAATTTGCATTTCTTGTAATTATAAACGATCAAAACTGAAAAGTGAGATAGAGCTGTGCAGGCTAGATTCCTTATTTCTTTACATTTGTAATTAATACTTTCATATATACTGTGTTATTATTTTGTTTTCAAAGACTTTTTAAAAGCAAAAAGGAAAAATAGATCCCAAACTACTACTGGAAGTCAGAGTGGTTAAACTGCTTGTGTCGTGGACATATCTAAAGTCTTGTCAACAGACTTGCTAAATATTATTTATTACATCTGACAAAGAGCAAAAAGAATTGTTTATATTGTGAATAAATAAAGACCCCTCAACTTCAGCTGTGCTGGGGTTTTATGTTGAGGTCTCAGCAGGGATATTAATGACTGAACATGTATGAAAGGCAGATTTTCTCAGGTTTTTCAATGGATTTTGCTCAAAGGTAACAACAGAGAGTGCTGTATAAATATGAAATTACTTTGCCACTATTTTTCTTTTTAAAGGAAAGTCCATATTCAAACAAGTATACGAGAGGGTGGAGAGCTTAACTAAAGGCAAGCAGGGGCTAGATAACTCCCTTGCCCAGCCTTAGTGGGGTTTGGTGGTTCTGACTTGCAAAACGACTCATTTTTAGAAGAAAAATCATACAAATGATACAATGTTTGCAGACAGGACCAGAATATTCCAATTATGAACCTTTGTTTTTCTCCGTGCTGTGTATGGTAGAAGCCTCAGTCTATAAACCAGCATCTATACAGACTCCTGCCCTTTGGTAGAAACTGTTCTTCCTATTTTCTCCAGAAAAGCCTGTGACAGATATTAGTTAAACTGTGGTGAGAAAAACATAAAGAAAATACCTCTCTGCCTATCCTTAGTTCTGTCAGCCTTGATGGTTTTTGGACAAAAGGGGTATTTTAGCTACCTATGCTCTGAAATATGAAGAAATATCCAACTGAAGCAAAAGGCAGCAAGGAAATTTCTCTGGCTAAACAGGAAGAACATACAAAAGTAACATATTAAAGAACTCAGCTTATAAGAAAACAAAATGTATTTTCTGTGTTAATTTTATGTGCATAACTGATGTATATATTTCTGTATTTGTAGCCTCTCTTATTAATTTTGGTCTATCTCTGATTTTTTTATGCTAGGAATAATATAATACAATGCACACAAGCTGAGCAAAATAGATGTTTTTAAAGCAAAAAGCAATCTTAGCACTGCAAATTCTTTCTTTGCTAAAGAAGCCTCATTTACTAGCTAAATGCTTCAACCCTGATAATCAATATAAATGATATGACCCAGAAAAAGGTGGGCCTTACATGTTAATCCTCACTAAATAACCTCTTGAAAAACCTACACAGGGTTTATCTAAACAAAACATTCAGTGCAAATTTCTTTCTCTTACCGTAGTTATATCAAGTGAGAATGTCTAAAACTTATACACAGAATCTTGACGTTTCTGTGGACATAAATTATTTCAGTTCTCAACATAGTTTCAAAGAACATGCTCATTCTGGAATATTTTACCCATTTAAAAGCAGTACGTGAAGCAAAGAATAGGACAAAGTTTAGATCTTTTCATTCCCATAAATATTTTAAGGCATTAGCAAAAAATATTTACATTTATTTTCTGCTTAGCAAACAGAAAAAAGAAACCAAAAACATATAAATCCTCAGTCCTACAAGACACTGTCTCTAAGCTGAGTCCTCCTCCTGTCTGCAGTCCCGTCAATGTCATTATGTTTGCTATAGATTACAAATCTACTTGCAGGATCAGAGACACAGTTCGCTCAGGGAAGAATAATATATGCTATAAATGAAAACTATTTTTACACTGTTATGAAAATCTAGGAATTAGATTCCAGAGAGCAATCTAAAACCATCCTTATATTTACAAGAAGCTTTTGACTCCATGTAGTGAAGTATTATTCCTATATACAGAAATCAGGGAACATACGCTTACAAATTAAGAACAGTGGCGGATGAGATTGAACTTTTAAATATTAGATGCAAAGAACAGAGTTATAAAACCATTCACCAAATTCTATCAAAGGAAACAGTAACAGTTTCCTTTGTTTAAATAAAATTTAAATTTTGAGTATGATATGGATGGTCTTGCATGCAAAAATCTGATATACAGTAAAAGGCTGAAAGACAAACTGTGGAAGATTGACAAGAACGAACTTTATAAAACTGTTATAAAAAACAAGTTTGCAATTTTTTGATATAACTTCAAAGAGAAATTAAGTTTGCCATTGATGTAATGCATTAATCTCACTCAGCAAATCATTTTTCTTTCCAGAAAGACTGACAAACGTATGCATAAGTTAATACTTAGGAATATTTACATAACCACAAGCAAGTGAGTGCAATGTATGTCTCACTCATTTTATTAGCATTCAGGTTCAATACTCAAGATTTAATATCTGAACGTGTGAGATTCAACATTTTTTATTATAATATCTTGCTGGATGTTTCCAATTATCTGCATACTGTCAGCACAAGCCATATTTTCAAATTCCTGACTTCTGATTTTGCATGCCTCAATTTTGAAGTGTATTTTCAAATGTACTGGGCACTTCAGAGAAAAATGAGTAGAAGACTTCAAAGTGAGTGGGAACAAGACAGTTCAGTGGAAGGTCCTCAGGGCCAAATTCTTCTTCGATGAACATAACATTTTTCAAAACAGCTTCTAAGTAGAATGTATGAGATCTATTGATATAAAAAGCTATAAGTTGTATAACGAAAAGGGTTACTTTTACTTAGCTGGTACCCTGCATATTTTATGAATAATGCTACAAGCCCAAATTCAGAGTGATAAAGGACATTTCCTTAATACAACACAGAACGAACAAATGAGTTTCATAAATATGAAGAATATATAGATTATTTTTAAAAGACTTGTATTTTGCTGAGTTTTTAACTGATAGTGTTTATTTTGGCAACCTTTTTTTTTTTTTTTTTAGTAATGTAAGTAAGTGAAATTCAGTGTTTATGGACGTTTGAGGAATGTGCAGCTCCATAAATTCCTCCAGTGCCCTTAAATTCCACAAAAGCAGTGGGGTTCCCGAGCTCTCTGCGGACATCTAGCACAATTTCAAGCACAAGATAAAAAAAAACTAGTTTGTAGCAGAGAATAGTAATTGGCTAAATTTCTTTCTAGATGTAAGTTACTTCTGTAATTTTGTCAGCACAGTAGTAGTTTATTTGAAAATCTCATTGTTATGTGCCTTAATTAACAGATATCTTTTTTTCCAACTGTAAGTCATTTTAGACATTGATCTAATCCAGGTTTACATAGCTCTGACGTAGGGCTGAAATGATTTTTTATGAGCCATTTTTCAGCTTGAAGCAAATTTCAGTACTAAATCAAACCTTCCTGCAAACAGAATTGATAGCAGAAGCACTAATAACACATCCATAAATACATCACTAAGAGCTGATAAAGCTATAAGAATGACACTTAAAATCAGATGGTTACTTAAAAGGCAGTATCATTTTCAGAGTATAAATATTTTTCACAGTGAATAAATGCAAATAGTTTCCCCAGAGACTTGTTCCACTGATTGTAAAAGTGGGAGTTGCTTCTCCAGTATTTATACACTCTCACTTGTGATTGATGGAATCATTACTGTCTTTTTTATTAGCATTTCTTTTCTATGGTGTTTATGACAGGGTGAGATTAATGTTATGGGCTGCAGTCAAATATAGTGCAGTGAGGAGCTGGGCTGTCTTCTATGTGTTTTAACTATACCCAGCACTTTTGGAGGGATTCTGCTAGTCTACCACAGGCAGTGCACATCAAAAGTGGTTAAGCTGGTCAGAAGTTTACTCCATCTGGAGTATAGATCTCCTTTGGTGCTCATATGCATTGCCATCAGCCAAGAGCTTTGTAAATCTGTGTTAACTACATGACTGTATTTTGTGTGTTGCAGCTGATGGTGGCGACAGGAATGACAGTGCCCCGGCGGTAAGCAGGCTGAACTGCACATAGCCCCTTGCCCAACACAGGAAAGGCCTCTCCAGCAGAGCCTTCCGAGATTTCATACTGCACTTTGTCCATGCTGGTAAAAAACTTGGAGAATCCCACTAGGATTGCGCATGTGTAAGTACTCACTTGTGTGAGTAACTGTTTGTTGTGTTTGAATCAAACTGGCAAAGGTTTTGCCAGATAAATTCAATCCACATAATAAAAGACCTTTTCTAATGCCAAACAGTAGCAAGCTGTAACTAAGGTTTTTTTTTCTGTCACTCACCATGGGTAATTGGTAAGGTTAGTGCTTAAAGAGGCTGGACTGCAAACATGTTTTTTTTTTCCCCTGAAGTCAAGTAGATACCTCATGCTACAGACAAAAATACATGCTGGGGATTGGGTGCAAGAGTTAGACATTAAATATTTTTTAAGTGTATTCTGAAATACTGCCTGCAAACTTTACACCTGAATTAAATTTTTTATGGGGAATTGTAGCTGTCCTGGAATAATATAATTTTCTAATTATCAAGAAATGTTCTATTTGATAAAGAGGAAAGCTCCTAGTGATGCATATACACGTGCATTTTTGCATAATATGCCCAGAAAATAACAAAAGAAAGACAGCGTGCAGTCTCAGAGGAATAAACAGCTTGTCTTGATGCAGAACACATTCTGTTAGAAATGCAGCTCCTGACGCAGCAGAGGAACCTCTTTAAGATGATGAATTAAACATAGGCCTTGCAGATAATTTGTCCTCCTCTCTCCTCCTAAAACAACAGAAGAGTTCCAGAAGCTAAGTGCAAAGAAACTGCAATAGTAATATCTGGAAGGTCATCCTCATTGCTTACTCAAAGTGTATTTTAATCCAGCTATCAAAGTCTTGTTGCTGAGAGGACCTTCTTTGGGACAGGCCATTTTTATCAGTATTTACAGTATTTTATCAAATCAGCCATTTTTACCAAACAGTATTTACAGTTTCCAGTGTTTAATCCCTGTGCATTTAATTTGAGAGGGAAGTTTGTCTGGTCAGCATGGTGGTATGACCCTGGCATTTGTGATTTTTATTTTACCAATATAGCAAAGAGGTTTGCAAAATAATTTTGCCGTGGAAACAAAAATTCCTTCCTGGACTAGTTCCCTCCTGGGCTAGTTTTACACACTTCAGATTCTCCAAATTCCATGTGAATACTGGTCAAAATCTCTTGAGTTTCACCATATTTCCTGTCATTAGTACTAACGTTTCATTGTGTTGAAATGAAACCATAAATGAGAACAGGCATACTAAATGTGTTAAAAGGAATTTGGGTTTTCAGTAATTTAAAAACGAAACCAATTGAAAGCAAAACTCTTTGCCATGGAATGAGATTTCCTTTGAACATTTCACATAGTTCTATGTGGGAATCATCATTTACATGAGTGATTTCAGGAAAAAATACAGAAATAAGGAATTAGAAGAATGGTTAGTACTGGTTGAATACAACAAATGCAGGTATCTGAAGCCAAGCTAAGCTTCAGGCCGTTCAGGTGGGTTTGCAATTTCAAAAGGCACTACTATTGCTCGCACAGCTGCCAAGCGATGGAGACATTCTTGCATTTTCAGTAGGGCTTCTCTGCAGAATAAAATATAAATAGTTCAATTATAACCTGATTATTTATACTATAACACTTTTACAGCGTAATTATGCCTCTGTATTCTTTTACTATAGAAAATTCTAACAATATGACCATAGAGATATAAAAATACTGGGAAAAAATATTGACAGAAATTTTCTTAAGGGAGAAGATAATACCCCTTTAAGTATTTTTTTAATAGAAAACTACTATGCAAAATTGTGTTTCATCATTTGGGACTTCTTTAACTGTGTTAGTTTTTTGGGAATCAAATTCTACTTGCTTTGATTTTTCTCACATGATACCAGATTATTGTCTAGTACGATTCACAATGTGTTTCTGAACTGAAATGATTATACAGCCAATTTCTTTTCTATATTCATGTTTAATTTTAGATTGTTATTCAGAATATCTGTAGGTTACATAAATATATTTAGGCTGTTTATGGAGTGGTCTTATAAATAGAATAGGCGGCTACAGTGAGAGGATATTAAAAATAATCTTTTTTTTCATTATTTCTCCTGGCATTTAAGTAACAAAAATAACATTCGGACTTTATGTTTTTTTAAAGGATAAAGAAATTAAAAGTCACTTAAAACCACTCAAAGGAGAGTTAACCTCTGCCTACTTCAGGCCTCTAAAACTCAGGTGCTATGACAGAGAGGAACACTCAGGCATATCCTCTTGCCAGGGCAGACAAATAGCCACTGCCAACAAGCCATTCATCCTCTCACAAGATAAGGATTTAAGAAAGATGTGACTCCAACCCAAAATCTGCTCAATTTTGAAAGAGTTTACTATGAATCTGGATTTATGCTACAAAACCAGACTGCCATCTTCAGAGGGTTATGTTGTTAAGGCAAATAGCCATGAAAAGGTGGATGTTATAGGTAGGGGTATTTCCTTTGCATCTTCTAAAGCAAACTTGAGATATAAATATAAGTAGGTCTTGCTCCATAATATGTTAGCTATATTTTGAAAAGTCAGTTCATTATGTTAATCACCTTTTCATTTAGTCGTTGGCTAAACACAATCAATATGGCTGTAAATCTGAACTAGAAGTGGGTATTTCAGCTGTGGCAATATAGATTAGGTACTCTTGTATTTTCAAAACTTATGAAAAGTACCCATTTACTTTAACTAGGATTAAATTAATCATGCCTTGTAGAAATTCTCTGTAATGCATATTTGTGTATATGGTGTATATACAAGTGTATATGGTTTCTGCAGAGAACATATCATTCCTCTTCAGCTCTACAGTACTTTTTCCATAGAGGAGGACTGCAGTATTTCAGTTCCACTCATCTTTACATTCTGTTTTCTGTTTGGCCAGGATTAACAAAGTATTTCAAGTATTTTAACAGGAAAACAATATGTTCACAGAAATTCTCATTAAAATCTTTATCTTAAGTTACAAAAGACTGCAGTTTTCAAGGATAAAAAAAAATACACTTTGAAGCAACACATACTTTTACTAGAGAATTCTTCCAGTATCAGTTTTGTTGCATTCAGTAGGGAAGATATCTGTCTTTCCTACCATGTGCTTGTGTCTTGGAGCTTTGTCACTACAGTAATAAGCACTGAATTCGAAATCCAGGGTCTAATACATGGCTAACACTGCCCGGCTTACTTACACAGAGGTCTTCTAGGATTAAAATAATTAAAATAATATGGAAAATCGTGTTTTAAATCAAAATTATTGTATCATATTTGGATTTGTCTAGACTGAATAAAGCTACAAGCAGAACTAAATAGCACCTTCCTAACGAAGCTTTATTATCAGCTAAGATTTATGTCTCTCTTCTTAATTTCATGAAATGTTGGGAAGATCCTTAATTCATACCATATTTTTTTCTCAAATTTTCTGAAGAGACTGTCAGCAACTAATAGTAGCTGGATGAGGTGGGGGACTTGCCAACAGCAACCCCCATGAACAGAATGGCCCATAACCCCTGCTGAAACCAGCTGTTGCAGAATCAGGGCATGTCCAAAGCCGGGTCCTTCACAGAAATCCTGCTGGGCCTCTCTTTTAAATGGAGGGCGCCAAGAAGTGTTTGTGGAGATCACTGCTGCACTAACCTGGGAATGGAAGCAAAGCGCCATGGTTTCTCAAGGCTGATATGTACAGTGACAGAAAACACTCATTCAGATCTTAATTTTGAGCTAGTCTCGGTTCAGAAGTAAAGCGCTTATTAACTTCAGCGGTGCAGTCAGGCCTAGGCCCTCACAGTTCCTCATGTATTTGAAATTGTCATTGTCCTGACAAAATACAAACGGCTGATTACTCAGGGAGATAAACACACACGGTGTAAAAGAAATGACCTCTTAGAAGTAAATGGCATGAATATTTTTCATGCCTGAAGAACACTGGATATTCTCAGAGGACTTAGAAATGAAGAAATGGAGTTCTTCATTGTTCTGATTCTCCAAGCACTTCAATTCTCCGTGAATTCGTGATGGTTTATGAACATACAACATTGCTTGCTTCTCTACACATTTCCTTTCCTTCTCCCTCTTCCTGGGCAAATTGCCAGAGTTTTATTTCTCAAAATTTAAGGAGGAGTTTTTGAAATGTTTTGTAAATTATTAGGAGAACAGGTGTGTGGGAAGTGGCAAAAATCTGAAATCAGATTTTGGAATATGCCTGCCTTATAGAGACAATATTTTATATAGTATGTGAAAATAATTTGTGCATCTATATAGGTTATTAGTAGTCTTTTGGACACTAAACATATCTTGCAACATTCGATACAGAGTCTTAAACTATGGAAGTATATATATATATACTATTGTACATTGCTATGCTATATAACTTTGCTACTGCAAATCCCTACCACTATTTTGTTATTCTTAAATATCTTTTCTGTTCTGTTAATGCGAAAGAATCCACAAAACCAAAGGGAGAGCTGACTGTAGAAGAATTATGCATTTGTCTGCATTTAGAGATAACATAACTTACAAAAGCAAAGTTTTACGTGCATTTATACATTTTAATATGTATATACAAATTTATTTACAAATCAAATAGTTCTCTTTTTTCATTCATGTATTTAATATTTTTAAAAGATGTAGGTGCATTAGGAACAATTCCATCATTTCCATTTTCCTAACAAGCTCCTTATGAAAGAGAGATTTCCTGAAAAATTTAGGGTCATTAGAGGCAATTATTCATCATCCTTCCCCTGGGCCCCCAAGTTCCTGTGGTTACTTATATCAATGCAAATTTAAAAAGCATTATTATTACTTGCATTGGTGGCTATTACAAAAATATCAGATCAGCTGATGAAATGAAAAAGAGAAAACAATATGTTCTCATGAATGTATCAAAACCATTATTTGCAGCCTTTAAAATTTTATGAAATACTTAAGTGAGGTAAATACAAGACCACTTTAACTGTTCTTTATATACATTTTACTATGTGTTCCATAATATTAGCGAATTTACATAGTGAATTCACACATTCCTGTGTAAAAAGACTTAGCTCTAACTGCACAATTTAGCTTTAACTAAAGTAGGGAACCTGCTTATAATATCCCTCAAGTAAAGACTGAATTTTATTTTAAAATATAATACCATATATAAAATATAATACCATAAACTATAATTTCCTTGGGAACTGAATATATATTTTTAGATAAGGAAAAGATTTTACCAAACTTTGACTAACAGTATAATTTTTTAGTAAGTCAGCTGAGTTTTAAATAAATACTGCATTCAAACATTATGTATTTGGATAAATCCAACTATTTCTTACTTTAAAAACTTCGAAATATTTTATAGCTACCTTCCTCCTGCCTTATATATCACTGTTCAGATATAATGTGAGTCCATTCCCTTTTGCTAAAATCATTTATTCAAAAGTCCTAACAAATCTAGATTTATCTTGAGAGGTTGTCAGCTAATCCAGAACTGGCTTGTTTGTGCTTTTATTCCAAAAGAGGTATTTGCCTCTAAATTTTGCTAAGGCAATTTCTCGGGCTTAAGAAAAATCTGAGCCAAAGCTTCAGCAGATATAGCCTGGCATAACAACACTTGACTGGATGGTGATTTATACCAGCTACTATCTGATTCCTGTTTTTTGTTTAAACCTAGTAAGTCTGTTACAGACTAAGTTCCCCATTAAGGCTTCATTTCATTACTCTAAAATTGAACAAGACATTTAAGATCATTCAGGTCATATTTTGTGTCTAAATCAGCTTGCCTTATTGAAAGATGATATTTATTTCAGGAAATCTTACCCTAATCTGAAAAGACAAAAAGAAAAAAAAAAAAAATAGACGTTTCCTATAGGCAGGATAATGAGGCTAGAGTTCTCCAGCAGGGGTCTTCTCTGATATATGAACTTTATGCTACCCCAATATTAAACCCATCAGACACAATACCAGACAAATGATATTGAACAATATTCTCTGCCATTTAAAACAAGAAACATTAACTTAGAATAGATGATTTATGAGCTTGCCGCAGCCATTTGTTTTCTTTTTGCACAAAGGGAGGGGAGTAGACCCTTTGTGAGTAGATACGTAGACCTCAGAAGAGAAAAGACATCTTTTCTTCTGCTGGGTCTATGCTTGCCACACGCAATAGATTTATCTTGTGAAACACCTTCAGCCAAGTTGCTGTTGATAAGCTGAAAGATCATTTATTCTTGAAAACGTGTTTGTCCTGTAGGCAGCAGGTCGGCTAAGCTGTCCCATTTCGTGTTTGCTCTGCAGGTTCACAGGTTCCTCCTTGGGCAACAGGCCCACGTAAGTCCTGCTGAGCACAACTGAAGAAAGTGGATCCACTGGCACCCTCCTTCCTTTGTGTCAGAGTTGAGGTACAGTAATGACATAACCTAGGCTATTTGCTGGTCATCACAACATAGATGGTCACAGCATAGATTATTTGTTGATTATCACACTAATAATTGCTGCCATAAAATGAGAGACCTCGGGAGAAATCTCATCACACTATGGGAAACTACTGGTTTCACAGAAAACCTAACTTAAATGTCACTCTCACTGGCTCACTTGCTACATCGCATGTGTCCTGAGGCTGTTAGAGCTACGTTTAAACCCAGCTACTTACCAGTGAATCTATCTCCTGTATGGCACTGAGACATCTAATTTCAGTCTGCATTTTTTAAACTTCTACCTGAATTTACATATATGGATCTCTGTAGCAGAAGAAAAGCCTCACTTTGGTGGGGTCTCCTATAGAGATGCCACATGAATTGCTGTAAAAAGTCCGTGTCTGATCTGTTACTTAAATTTGAATATTCTAGATTTGAGTATCAGAAGAAACCAAGATAAGTAATTAAATAAATGAAGTAAATAAGTTATCTAAGTTAAACCTATTAATTTATTGAATTATTGGATTTAATAACTTAATTGAAAATACCTAGCATATGAATAAAAGGACTTCTCAGCTGTAGTAGCCTGGGAGCAATTCAATTTTAAAAATAATAGCACTTATTTGACTAATATTAATATGATGAATAAATAGGCTACCAAGAACATTATTTATGTGTTCAGGTAAGCCAAACACAAACAGTTTCTATTTTACAGAATGTTATTTAGTGTCTGAGAATACCCGCGAAAGAAGGGCCTTGCTGGTTTTCCTTCAGGACCGATGGGAGCACGTTTACATCTACTGAATCTCTGCATGCGTATGACATAGCCTGTCATGAGTGTGCAGTTGCTGGCGGAGCACCACTCCCATGAGAAATATCCTGCACTCGGATCTCCTGTGCGTGCACTAAAGAAAGGAGGAAGTCGTCCCCCCAGGGCTCTCCATGCATTCCCATGTGAGCTCTGGGGGAAAACAAGGCAAAGGACGCAATTCTCACACAAATGGGCAAAGGTATCCACATTCCACAGTGCCAAGCAACCATCAAATCCAAGGGAAATTCCTACCCTTCATCCTTGCCCTACTTCAGGCATCTGGGAATCACTGAAGTCTTGCAAATAATTGAGAATATTAGTCCTCTAGTTACTGATCACATCTTGCTAAAGTATATATTTCACTCTACCCGTCCTGATTTTCTTTTCCATTTTGCCCCATATTGTGAGACAGGATATTAAAATAAGTTCTTCATATTTCTTTGACAGAGTGTAACAACATTTTCCAGACAAAATGTGTCACAATTTTCTCCACACTGAACTATTGTTATTTCTCTAGAGCCATAAAAGTTGGCTTACCACAAATGTCAATGGTGCTTAGAGTCTTAGTAGGGAAAGGGACTATAAAAATAGTATGGATACTTTTGTAAAATAAAAAACTGTTATAACATAGCTGATCTATAGAATAAACAATGCAAAAATTACATCAGAGTATAGAATAAGTATCTCCTTCAATGTAGGCAGAAGCCTTTTTCCTTACATTTTTATCAGTTATGATTAACATAGGTACTATACTTCATATTTTTGTCAGTAAGCCCTGCTACGTGTCCTAATGTTGGTGTGTGTTCTCTCTTTGCTTTCATTTGTTTACATCACTCTTTATATCATTAAGAAGAGGTAACTGTAAGTGACATTTGGTATATATATGGCACAATTTATAATAATGCTTACTTCGAGTCGAGAGCTTGTGGGTGAGGGTTAAAGGGAGACACGGTGGTGGGGATCTGCTACAGGCCACCTGACCAGGATGAGGCCTTCTATAGTCAGAAGTAGCCTCACGGTCACAAGCCCTGGTTCTCATGGGAGACTTCAACTACCCTGACATCAACTGGAAGGACAACACAGCCAGGCACAAACAGTCCTGGAGGTTTCTACAGTGCGTTGATGATAACTTTATGATGCAGGTTGTGGAGGAGCCAACGAGGAGAGGTGGGCTACTGGACCTCGTGCTGACAAATAGAGAGGGGCTTGTTGGAGATGTGAAGGTGGGGGCAGCCTCGGCTGCAGTGACCATGAGCTGGTGGAGGTCAGGATCCAACGAGGAGGATGTAAGGGCAGGATCCAACAGCAGGGCTGTAAGTAGCCCTGCAACCATGGACTTCAGGAGGGCCGACTTTGGCCTCTTCAGAGACCTCCTGGGAAGAATCCCGTGGGCCAGGGCTCTAGAAGGTCGGGGGCCCAGGAGAGCTGGTTGGGGTTCAAGCAGCACCTCCTCCACGGCCAGCAACAGGGCAGCCCTGTGTGCAAGAAGTCAGGCAGAGGGGCAGGAGAGCTGCGGGGATGAGCAAGGAGCTGGTGGCAAAGCGCAAGCAGAAGAAGGCGGTATACAGAAAGTGGAAAAAAGGACAGGCTCCTTGGGAGAAATACAGGAACCTTGTCAGGGAATGCTGGGATGCAACAAGGAAAGCTAAGGCACAGTTGGAATGCAATCTGGCAAGGGATGTTAAAAAAAAAAAAAGAAAAACGTCAAAAATATTAACAGCAAAAGGAAGATCAGGGAAAATGTGGGTCCGCTTGTGAATGGGGTGGGTGCTCTGGTTACGAAAACCACAGAAAAAGCAGAGCTGCTGAACACCTGCTTTGCTTCGGTGTTTACCAAGGGCAGCCCTGTAGAGTCCCAGGCCCCAGGAACAAGAGAGGAAGCGTGGAGAGAGGAAGACCTGCCCCGGGTTGAGGAGGACTGGGTCAAAGAGCACCTAAGGAAACTTGATGCCCACAGATCCA
>VZSV01000247.1:727225-739943 GCA_013398735.1 Nothocercus julius | reverse complement strand
ATTCTATGATTCAGCAAATCTTAGATCACATGCCGATTTGGTGACAGCCTCAGAGGCAAACACTGCCAGCTTGTTTTAACGCATCTACGCCTACCTATCAAAATAATCGTGCAAATACCTAAGAAGCAATATATAAGAGAATACGGGAGAACCCTCTGTAACACCTATTTTGTACTATATCTAAATTCACAGTATTTAATTTTCAATAAATCAAAAAGGCAAAAACATGAAAACAAGCAGGTAAATTGAGAGATACAGAGCAGGAACCCCCCCCACCACCACTGTTTTTAATCTAATAAAGTCACTAAGCCAATTTCTTCCTGCTGTGCCATGAATTTAGCATAGTTCCTTATCTGTAGAAATGTGTACATTTATGCCACTTGAACACACGTATCATACAGTGTAGTGTTCTACCTAGGAGGCAGTCAGGTAGAGGAATTTATCAGTAACAGAAGGACAAGTTGTCTACAGAAGCGAAAGCTGCAGTTGCTGAGAGCAGAAAGCATTTTTTCAGCAGGACATTTTAGGCATTGCCCAATTATTTTTCATTTTTCAGCTGTATATCAAAACTCTCCAGCACACTTCCATCGTGTTCAAATGAACTAATAAGCTCCTGATAGAGCTCTTGATAGTGCTTATCAAATTGTCACGCATGGCACTGTTTGTTAAGTTGCAACACGAACACGTTTATCTATTTGCTGCACTCCAAGCAAGCAGCAGAACTGAAAGTTCCTGTGCGAAGAAGCTGGCAAAGGGCCTGCAAGTCTACAGGGACTTTGGTTTGCTCTGTTTTATTTTTCAATCCCATCCCTTTTTCTTCAGGAGACAGACAGCATACCTTTTTTTTTTTTTTTACATACTCCTAAGGCTAAGATGGGTAAAGAATAGCTGCAGCTTAGAGTACGAAAAAATGTTGCCAAAGAAAGTAGGAATTAGAATTAGAATTATTATTAGAATGAGAATTATTATTTTCAGTTGTTGTAATACCTGACTGTCAAACACAAGGATCAGACGGGGGAGATGTAGAATCACACAACAGAAACAAAGTTGCTGTCCCCAAAATATACTTAAAACTCTATGTATTACTACTGTAACATTGCTGTATTCTATCATATTAAAGTCAAACACTGAACTGTTCTTAATTCTTCTGTAGGTAGAATGGGAAAATACATTTTCCTGTTCTCTGTCCTATGGACAAAAGGTAAGACTCAGTGCACCGTTTTTGTCTGCAATGTATTAACTGCAAACAGAAACTAACATACCCGGCTAAATGCACAATATATTCTAACAAGAGCCAACTGCCCTCATATTTAGCATCACCATTCTCTTTGCAGTGTCAAAACTCAAGTCTAATTTCAGCTGATGAAAAAAATGACCTGCAGTTGTGCTCCTTGGGGCAAGGTTTTGCCATATTTAATGGTGACTTGCTATTACAGCTGTGGTAATAAAGAGGGTCATACCCTCTGTGTTGTTCAAGTGTATTTTTCTGTTCATGCTGAACAAAAATGAAATCAGTTAAATCTGGGTAGCTACGAAGTCTGCCTGTTTTGCAGAATCAAAGTCAGGGCCATAGAATGCTTTCAAATCCAGTTATTAACAATTGATAAAAGAAAATTTCTGAGACACTTAAGTGAGATAAAACTCATGCTACAGCAGATAACCCCTTCCCACTACCTTGCAGGTGACATCTGAAAAAAAAGCGTCAGAGCCAGACTCATGTATAGCACTAATAAAGGTCAGGTGTGAGCTGGATGCAGCTCATGCTGGGGCACTGTACTGTGTGCAGTTTTGCTGCTTGCCCACATCATTCTGGCATGTAAAAGGTACTTTATCAGGACACTGCAGCTGAGGCTCGGCCTTTAATTCCTGGCAGTAGTTCCTTGACAAGGAGTTTCCTCCCTCCTTTTTTTTTCCTGACTTCTTGGAACTCTCTATTACTGGGACAATCTGCAAAGGAGAAGATCTGCACAGAGCTGGTGCAGGAAGATACCACTTTAAGGTTTAAGGCTAGAGCTGAACTTGTCCTGTCCAGCTCTTCCAGATAAAAACACAGGTAGGAATTAGCTTGTAGATATGACCATTCTAGGCAATAGCTAAGTGCTTGCAGCGCCTCACCTTGCTTGGTGCTCAGCAAGCTCTTTGCACTTTGCTGGGGCTGGCTAGAGGGCAACCAGGGCCCACACTGCTGAATCCAGACCCACTGCATCGCCAGCAGGCAGGAGCCACCTCCCAATGCTCAGATCTGAGCCGAGACTCACTGATTTTGATTTTGGGTATATTCTAAGAGGAAGTTTCTTTTCCTTTATTTATTTATTTATTTATTTATTTATTTTTAAATTTAGATATACCCAACATTTTACAATAATATTGTTGTGAAATTCTGGGACAAATTATATTTCATAAGTTAAGGTGATTTTATAAGAATTGTCAAGATATTTAATCTGGACTATTCAAATATGCATCTAGATTATATGAAGATCTTTTGCACACACTCAGTTCCCTTTACTGCCAGCTCCAAGCATAGGACAAATCTGTGATGATTTAGTTCAGAACTGCAAAAATGACTTTTAATGATTCCCTGACTTTGTATTTGAATAACCTAGTGCTTTCTCTCATACAAAATTAACCTGCTGCAATCTATTTACATATTTATGTTGTTTTCACCATTGAGGTATCTGAACACCTCAGACAAGCCTGCAGATTTCTGTTTCAAAAGAGTATGCAAGATAAAATTTGTCATTGGAAAGGTAAAGAATATTTCCAAGTGGCTAAAAAAAAGAGTCAATAATGAATAATTTTATTTAAGAACTCTCATAGCTCAGTACATTTTCTATCAAGTAACATCACCTGTCAAGGCTAACTACTGAATAAATTAATAATTCCCAAGCATGCCAGTTTCTGTTTTAATTGCTTAAGTCTAATATAAGTCATATGATCTTGATGAAAGCATGATTATGAAATGTGTAATTTCTTTTAATGATCTTTAATAACTTACAGGGATTCCATGTATTTCTAAGTTCTACATACACTGGCAAAGCTTCTTGCAGCTATAATGAAGATTATGTCAGCGCAGTACTTCATAACTTACGTTTGCAGTTGTTTATAACACAACTATAAAAAACCACTTTAGTCAGAGGCTTGGCACTGATGGTTTAAATCTGGGAATAAAAATGTTTATACGCATTTAAAATTTCAGCAAAAAGAAAGCAAACCTATTGACACATCATCTTCTGCTCATAATCAGTTATCAGCTGGAAAAAAAAAATCATGTAGAAAGTCAGAAGCAGTTTGGTATGATTGAGAAATATGGGAGCAACCATTTTTTTAAGGAAAGTTTGTTTTTATATGCATTTCTCTTCCCATAACTAACCGATTAAGTTAAGGAAAAGATAAGCTACAGACTCAGCATGAAGACTGGCCTCCTTCCTTTGCCGTTACTTTTGGCTGTATTCTGATCCCCTGTTCAGAAAATTGGTTAAGTCTTTGCAGAGCCTTAGCTGCACCCCTGGCAGGAATCGGCCTCCTGCACATCCTTCAATACACACTGAAGTCAAAAGATACTCTATTAATCCAGTAAGAAACTGGATCTAGCATATCCAAAGTCCAAAAATATAGCAAATAAGTAAATATACATATTATTAAAATGAATTAACCAGATCTGTATTCAGAAAAAGGTTTTAAATTATCAATTTGAACAATGTAACATAATGTTCAAACTAATAATAAAGAGCTGATTTAATGCAAGAATGAGATTCATGTTTTATTTAGTAACTTTGTGTTACTAAATTATTAGTAACTTTGTGTTTCTTTTCTATTTTTTTTTTAATGAGGCTGGTGGTAATCACCTCTTTATATGTAGTAAAAAAACAACTGCCACCAACAAAACACCTGTTGCTAATGCCCTTCCATTTTACAAAAGAGTTAAAGTATTCCTGAATTACTCATTTCTTGGCCCATAACAAATATTTAATAGATTTTCCACTGTGGAAATTTTATTTAAGAAATGTTACCTAGTTGCTACTGTTCTAACTTTTGGAACAAGACAATGTATCTGCATGTTCTAGTTAATGACTCCTAGTCCTAAAGTAAAAGAAATCAAAATCGCTAAAAAGAGTTTAATGGAAATGTTCATTTTGCTTGTATTCTAAAAACAAAAAAAAAGGCAAAATTATCTTTTACAAAATATTTCATAGCAAAATCCAGTCATAGCCTCCAGCCTCCAGTCACAGCCTACATAGCTCAGAGACAAAATGACGGAAGCTTCAGTGCACAGTTTTGGGAAGAGTTTTGATAGGTCTAAACACTTTTTTCTTGTTAGCAGTGGCACATCATAAATATCTTTTTACATATTTTCAGAATACATATTCAGAGAGAATCTGATTTCTGGTACAGCCTAAAATGTTTGTGTAAGTGGGCATGCATATGATATTGAGATACAGGTTCCAGCTGCATGCTCTTTCATGAAAGATTGATGAAATAAAAAAAAGAATAAGAGGCTTTCTAATAACCTTATAAATTACATGTAAAATAAGAATGTAATATAGGACCAATATCAAATCAGATCATTTTAACGCCAAAACTATCACAGTATTCTTTACTTAGTACTGTGACTAACCGTCACAGAAAAGTGACTAAAGCTGCCTTCTCTTCACATTAACGTTGTCTTTTATACTAAGGTGATACAGTTATATACCTCTGGGAGCACTCCCTTTGCTGGTGTTTAATATTATAGAAGTCTGTCAGATCTGTGCTGTCTGACACATTTTTAACATATTTTCAGTTAGACGCAGAGTCCTTAACTAGGATGTGAAAATTTAGAATTAATAGCAATGACTAGTGTTTCTACTAATCTCTGCCTGCGCATGAATGCGAAATGCTGCCGCCTCTTGAAACGTTGTGCGTGGAAATGTGAAAAGCAGCAAGCGTTGCCCTGTGAATGCAACCACGTGCAATGCTGCTCATTTTGCCCTCCTAAAAAAGGGTTTTCCCTTTACTGTGATACTTAACTGCACCCCTAAAGCTCTGCCCTTCCAGGCGCTGCTGGGCCTTTGTGCCCTACAGCATGCGACTTAACTTGCAAGGTTTTTCTGCCTGAAAAATGTGAAACGCTCCTTTAGCAGCATGAATAAGAGAATTTCCTTGGAGATTAAATTTTAGTACAAAACAGGACAGAAGAAATCTATTAGCTTGCTGCTTCCCTTTTTCCCTAGCTATTTTGAAGGCTATTGGAAGATCCGTGGCACTGTCAGAGGGAAGACGTGATGCAGTTTATTTATTATTTCTTTTCAGACAAGAGACAGAAGTCAAGGACGCATTGGCGCTAAACAGTTATGGTCCCATCTACGCAAAGCTACTGAGACCCAGCATTACTAGAGCTGCACACACAGACCTGACGATGCATCCTACTGCAACGCCCAGGGGAAAAGGAACATTTATCCATGTGTGTTTTGCCTTTTCATTCGAGAATTGAGAAAAAGCGCAGATTTGGAGGGTGCCTGCCACGAAAGCACAGACTTTGAGGGTACCTGCCAGCTAGTAGGAATAAACGTGACAGCAAATGCGGGTACTGCTGTCTTGGTGACGTCCCTGCCTCCTGCTCCGCAGCTCTGCCTGTCCTCTCCCTCCGAAGTCCCCCTGCACAAGAGCTCTTGGGTCTGAACCAGCACAGAGTAGCTATGAACCCACAATGTCTTCTCTAGGTTTCATCTTCTCTTTTTTATTTGGAGATCATATGAGGCTTTGTTGTGGATATAGATTTTTGCGTATTTATTTTAAAAGTATTGGGCAAATCTTCTCTATTGCTCAATAGCCTGGTTTCTGCTCTTAAGAGCGAGCAATTTCTAAATGTGGTCCAATATAGCAAAGTCATTCAAAATAGATGTACTGAATCAGTGTGCAAAGTCTGTGTCATGTTTTCAGAGACATACAGGCTGAGTTCTCATGTTAAAAACAAGTTAAATAAAAGTTACCAGAAGAGTGAAGCTCTCACTCTTATGCCAAAATATATTCTTCTCCTCAAGTACCATGCAGTTATCAGCATGTCCCTTGGATTTATGACTTATGACATTTGTTTATCAACAGGTGGTTGCATATCTTGCCATTTATATTTTAAGCAACAGTAAACACAACTAAAAATAAGAGAAGATAAACAAAATAAAACTCTTTTTTTTTTTTTTAAGTGGTTTTAGAAAAAAAAAAACTACTTATAAACTAGGTTCTTCAAGTAGCTCACAGCAGGCCCATAAACACAGAAGAATACTGCAAGAGCAATAAGGATTTTTAGGGGCATTATGATAGTGTAACGGAAACACATCTGCCCCCAAAAGTCCCTCATTTTCCCTGCGGTAAAGGGCCACACAGGAAGTGGTGAATGCTGTGGAACATCAGGAATGAAACTACACATAAAAATTCTTTAAGTTAGAACAATTTTTCCAACAATACTTCAAGATTTCATAATTTCCTGTTACTCCACTCTATAGGATAATTATAGTTTTCCAAATATCCCCTAATTCACATACTTTGGAGGTATTAAATGGTTCTGTCTCCTCACAGAAGTGAATCTGAAAGAAGCTATCTTAGAATTGGTATTAATATTGGAAAGCTAAACAAGTTATGTGGAAAGCACAGAAAATCCAGGACAATTTCCTCTCAGCTACCAGAAAGTACAAAGTAAAGCAGAAAAAACCTCATCAACAGTTCATCTGCAGCTCTAACTTTTAAGGGTTTACTTCAGTGACACAACCAATTTAAGCTTATAGGTGAAGTAATACAAAATAAAACCATGTAACATCTTTCATTTACAGGATTTCAAAACATTCAACAAGCAAGCAAGCATATAAGCAGTTTCGCATACGCAGAGAAAGACCCCTACACCAGAGTACAAAGGTGAAGAGGAGTTCCAGTTCAGTAAAGATTGAATGCCCCTCATTTATAAATCTTAGGAAAGCAGGTACCACTTTTGAATTTTTAGTTATATCTAATCAAATGACATGCCTAATATTTTAAAGTAACACTAAATATAAGCCTAAAAGGCATATTCTTCAATGGAATAAGGCAAAAAATATAGTAATATTCTTGAGAACAGCAATGATCATTTCCTTCATTTATTATTTAAAATTGTATGCAATAAAACAAGAACAAAAAAGGAGCAAAAATAATATAAAGAATGAACCCAGTCCTTCCCTCAAATTCTGACATCTCACTTTTTTTTTTGGTTGTTTCAGATCCAGAGATTTCAGTAGAGTTATTGCTGATTTGCACTAGCATCCATGCACCTAATGTGTGCAGTGCAGTTCATATAACTTGGAATAGATCATTTATTATAAATGAAAGCTTACATAAAAATAGCAGCAGCAGCCACCCCAAAACTCTAGATTATTATGCTGAAATTACAAGTGATGCTTTCAGATGGTTTTAAAAATAGCAACATATAGCAAATAGAAATGTTATATGTCTCCCCCTTGGTAATGTTGTAATTAGAGTAAGTTATAATTCCTGGCCCATGTAAGCCAATCCTGAAATATCCTGAAATCACTTTTCTTATTCTGTTCTAAAACCATTTAGATGTTGCCTCTACTTTTTAAAATTCTTCTCTTGACCCACCAAACAAGAGGAGAACTAGTACTTTCAAAAGTGAATGCTGAGCTGCTATTTTATATCAGTTCATCTAAACAGGCCATGAGTTCAGTCAAATGATTTGGGCAGCCTGACTCCCGTAAAAGACTCGGAGATGACTGAATATAACGAAAATGCATCAATAGCAGCCTCTTCCCTCCCCCATTAGCAGCTAAGTTAAATGTTACAGCGGCATGAATTGAAAATATGGAAATAGCTTTGCTTAAAATTATTAAAATGTATCTACAATGCAAGCATTCAGTATATTATCTAACAAGGAGTTGGAAATCTTTGGCAACCTTCTTAAACCAGCTCGTAACAGGTAGCGTCAACAAGCTATAGAAATGTCCTGAAAAAAATCCAAAGCGAGTTACCTCCGATGCTCTCACATGCCTCACCGACAGCAACATGGCCCTTGCTCGGCAGCCTTGGCATACAGAAATCTGGGGAACATTTTGGTCATAGGTAAAATAAGAAAAAAAAAAATCTTTTTTTTTTACATGGCAGCCTTTGCCACATTCCCTAAATATCTGCCCTGTTTGACTGGGAAAAGCATACGACATCGCAAAAAGAGATCTGCGTAATTATTAACTTATTTGCGCTGGGAAAAGGGCAGATGATGCCTTAAATTCACTCAGTTCATTGGGAGCTGCACATTTGCAAGCTGCATCGGCTGCAATGACTTAGGCAGTTTATGCAATAGAGCACTTTTTGTACTATAGATGCAGCTTTCAGGTGACAGCAGCTTTTTTTCCTGCAGCTATTTTAAAGCCATCAGAAAGCCTAATGAAGTTAAAATGTTCCCTTCATGATCTGCTAAATATGCTTTTTAAGACAAAAAGAAGATTTTTGAGTTATGTCTTTGAAAAAAGAACATCCTGAACAGATTCACCTAGATTTGCTTTGTGATGGGAGGTCCAGGGTCTCCACAAGAGAACAGTGTTGATGGGGAACATCAAAGAGACAATTTAAAAATCACACCTTGGATGTCTGTGTTCTTGCCCTGGAAAAACCCTGGCTAACTTCTCAGGAAGAGATGGCAGCTCCTGCAGCCTTTACTAAGGCAAGACTTCTAGTCGTTCCAAGCCAGGAGCTTCCAAACTTGGGGTCACTACATCCCTCGCCTTTTTCTATGGCTACATGGCAGGGGAATCACTCAACTTTTCTGTTGTAACGGGAGGTCAGCTAATGTCAACGGTGGAGGCCACCGCATTAGGCAGCTCAGGCTGCAGAGCAGCCCCAAACCAGGACTCTGCTGGAGTGCCTGGTGCCTTCGCATCTTTCCACCGCTTCCAGCAGCGTGTACCCACGGCTTGCAAAGGTAAACAGATGAGGCCGCTTGTGACTCCTGTGCAGTTAATCCTGTGGGGATTTGTTAATCCTGGGCAGTTTCATAGTCCGTGTACATTTTTTAAAGGTTTGCCTAAAAATGCTGAAAATAAACTGTAAAAAATCTTTTGGTTTTAAATCTATTTTAAACTGAAACATAACTAATAGGATTTTCGATTTTATAAATTATAAATGTAATAAATAATTGACGTTGGTCTTTCTAAATACTACTCCTAAAATAATTCATTGATACATATTAATATTGATGTTCATAGTACAACTTTTATCTCAAGGAAAATTAGTTTTGCTTCCAAACTTAGTATCTAATTTTATCATATATATATATTTTTTTTCATACCAAATAGCAAGATAAACTGATTCCATCTAATTAATTATTAATGCTCTGGATATGCAATACACTTCAGCAGTTTCAACATTAAGGCCACCACCCCATGCACAGTCAAGCCTTATCAGAAAAACAATGTGAAGGAAATGCATCAAATTTTATAACATAAATGTTCAGGGAATATATAACTGTTTTGTCTAATCTTCATTAATTTGCATAGCACAGCTGAGATGAATTCACGTTTGAAGTTTAATGCATGTGTGATATCCATAGTAATAGAAATTCTATTTTGTTGTGCACTAGGGACAAACAGGAGCTCTTTCTGTAGGCTTATTAAATGAAAAAAAAATGAACAGAAATTTTGTATAAAGAATGTCTGTAGAAGTGGAGTTTATAAGATTGCTTAATATTCATTAAAATATTTTGTTAATTCTATAGTTAGGCAACTGGTGCTGGAAGGAAGACATGTGAATTTTATGTATTCTCTAGAAAGAATTAAATAGAACTTATCTGAAAGATTATCAAAAACACCTGATTAACAAAGTATTGTATGTAAAGATTGCCACATTTTATTGAAAGTAGCTGTATAAAATTACATGGTTTTATTTAAGAGCTTTAAAGTAAAAATTGGATTTAACTTTCTTGTGTGGCCTATGAAATTCAGCAGAACAGAGTTGATCTTTGGTGCTGTCTGGCCATGTTAGTTTATGTTTATTTGCCCTTAGGGAAAGAGCCTTTAATTGTCCTAGCTCCAAATCTACAATTCTCTGCTCTTTTGTTCTCAAAATACCAGCCAAGAAGCCATAGCAGAGAAATCCAACCAAAACTGAGAACTCCTGCTACTGTAGGCATCTGTAATGTAGTCACTGAGTATGGTAGCTCAAAAATAAAAAGCAACTGTTAAGTGGGTAGCTCAATTGTTTCAAGAAAATTTAACCTTTGCATAAATGCTCCATTTGACCAGCATTGTTTCACGCTAAACAGCAGCTAAAAGGCATCAGAGTGGTAAAGCTCTGACTTAAAACGCTTTCAAATCAGATCTCAATCTTAAATAAGTCAATACATGAACTTTGCACTGACATTTGGTTTCCTGTCTCATGTATAGAAATCATATAGTTATAATACATAAAGCATCAGAATTCCATAGAAAAATATTGATAGTTTAGCCAGACAGCAATTTGCCTGAAAATACAGTTCTTGTACATATGCATGTGGTGCTTTACACACCAACAACTTTGTTTTAGCCGTGTAGCCCTGTAGAGGTTCAGCTGACTCTCGCGGCCAAGTTTTCAAACATTGAATTTGTGCAGATCAGCACTTAAAATGAACTCTGACTGCAACGATAACGTGACCACAACGTTGATGTCTAGGTATCTATGTGTAACTTAAGCAGATGATTAGCTGCCATAAAATACCAAAACTATGACAGACACTCTCACACCAACTGCAAGGATGCTCCTGTACATATATTTTTTTGCATGTGTGCTGTATATACATGGCCATTATTCACTCTCACACTCTACCATTTATAACATGTTTCACTTTGTGTTAAACATACGTACTTCATATTCAGTGCCACAAGAAAATTCAGCCTATCTACTATTAATTTATTAGCATTTAAGCATTTGTTAGAATCCCATTAGGCAAGTAAGACTACTTAATCTGTAAAAGTAATATGAACTTAAACAGCTTTACCAAGCTCAGGTTTACAGCACTGTATGCATAAAAATATATTCTACAACTCATATCAATACAAAAATGAGTAACCCTTAGACTGATTTATAGGTCTAGACCCTTTACACAGACATACACATGTAAAAAACAAGCTAGCTGAAGGGATCCCTTAAAACTGAAACACTTTGTGAACAAAACAAATGAGAAGGGGATCAACAGTACAAATTGTAGTGGAGTTTATGTGTTTGCATGTTTTAATCTGCCTCTCTTTTCTACAGTCTTATTTGCTTTTCTCCCAAATTCACTTACATCGAATAACAACTCTTTGAAATTGAACTTTTGTTTCTTCAGGTTTTACTGTTTTAAAGGAAAAAAAAGAAAGCTTTTGCAAACTACACCAGCAGTTACAAAATGCTTTTTTAGTGTTTGTCTTTCAAGGGTGGCAGTACTTTTTATTATGCTTATTATTGCTGAAGACAACATCAAAGTTAGAGTATTATTATTGACTTAAAGTGTGCAGTACCCTTTTACCGAGTGTGGCCGCAGCTTCATGCACCACGTTCACTACGTTTCCTGTCCCTTGTAAGAGCCATAACGCACCGGTTTCTTTTGCAGAACAAAGTGACCACCAAAAGCGGGACTTTGTGGGCCAGTTGGATAAAACATAAGCTCATCTTGCCCCCAAAACCCCGACTCTGGAACCACAACCTCCGAGACTCACTTTGTAAGTAAAGTGTCTTTGCAAAGTGTGTCCGGTCGATCAGAAGAATCTTAAAAAATGGTTAGTTTTCTGACTAAAAAAGACAGAATATTGTAGGCAAGTCACAGTTCACATGCTTTTGCTTTCTATTGCTAAATAGGTATCACTGGGTTTTATTCATGTGTTAGGAATTATTTGCTAAGCAGATGAGGACGAGCACCTTCTCGAGGGTCTAGCAAACATCACAGAACTCACTGGGGTTACAAGTGCTTGATTAGATCCGGCACCCAAAGCATCTATCCAGATGTCTTCTCAAACTGAGCAGAACTTGCTTGCTTTTATCTGTTTCACTGCATTCCAGACTCAAGTTGAAGCGCTATAGAGATGCCTGTCATTATTCTGTATTTGTTACTTTTTTAATAACGTGCAGGAAAACATTTTCATTTTAGACGTGAGGACTTTCTCATTTTCATTTGGGACCTTTCCCGTTGGCAAGGGTGCTCCGGAGCACCAGGCTGCGTGTCTAGGAGCCGCCTGCCTCCGCGTTAGGCTTCCCAAGAACTTCTTGTGGAGACAAGGAGGAAAATAAAGATCTCTAGACAAAAGGAGCATATTTTCTAAATCCTCAGTTTATAATTCCTGCAGTGCTCCTAAATAAAATCTAAGTTTAAAAGCATTATAGTTTACATGGAGATGGCTTAAGTAGGTAACTGCAGTCAGTTACTTCCAAAGAAATGTCTGAGCGAGCCGGCGAAGCCGCCCGGGTGCTTATCCTGCTATTAATAATCAAAACAGGGAGACAAAGAGGCGGCCCGCAGCACAGGCAGCTCACACACCTTGGGGAGAGAAACGCGCAAAAGTTGGCGGAAATCGGGGCTCTGCAGGAGCGCTAGGACAGACCCGCGGGCTCTGGCGCTTCTGGAGGCCGTAATTAAAGCGGAAAAACCGCGGTTTTATTCCCGGGGCGGCGGCGGCTGCGCGGGTTGCGGGGCCGCTCCGCGCTGCTCCGCGCCACTCTGCGCGGGGCTCTGCGGCACCTGTGGCTGCGCGGGCGC
>VZSV01000247.1:708449-726695 GCA_013398735.1 Nothocercus julius | reverse complement strand
CTAGAAATTCGGGAGACGTCAGAAAGGGAAGATCTGTGAAATTCAGCTGCGCTTCCTGCAGAGGGCTCCGAGCGCGGGGCGGGGGGGGGGAAAAATCCAGTGAGCAATAAAGTGCTTTTCATGCTTCTGGGATCAGATAATGGTTAAAAAAAGAGGGATGGTAAAACACTTAACTCGCATTTCTCCGATAACATCTGGGAGTTTTATAAGGGAGGAAAGCTAATCAGTAACCCCCTTTCCACCTTTCCTACTAATGTTTAGAGATGCCTGTCTGCCTCCTGTATTTACTTTAGCCCATGTCCTCTTATCAGACCTGGGCACAAAGCAAATAAAGGGAATTTCACACGTACCGATGGAAAATGGGCCAGATGATGATCACAGTGCCCTACATGACAGCAACACTTCGGAGTGCCCATGCGTTGCTTTAAACAGGCTTTGTGGGCTGCACCTTTGCAGCAACGCTGGCTCTGAATAATTCATGTGCTGCCTATAAATACGTGCAGTGTCACGGTGCACATGAGCAGCGATTTGTGTGGTTGGATTTAAGGGCCACCACGCCGTGGGCAGCAGCAGCTCCCGTCCACCTGTCCACCAGGATTTGGGTCTGCTGAGTAATTCTGCTGAGTGGCGCTGGGATCAGGCCCTGGGTGACGGATATAAATCCCGCTTTCCTGCAAACCTGCGCGCTGTCAGCCAGGCACCATGACTCATTATTGTTGCTCATGTATCTCCTAAATCTGTAGGTTTGCTTTGTGCTTGTACTCAGCACACAGCCCTTCCTCTACCCGTGGTTTTTGTTTTGTTTTGTTTTCAGTAAAAAAGATGCACACACATTGCATAGCAGGTAGAAGTGTCATTAATGTTTGCAAAGCTTTCAGGTGACAACAGCAGGTGAAAGCTAATAATGACATAAAGATGTCAATGTATCTGTATTAAAACATGATTTTTTTTTTCCAGGATCAGCAGAAGTTGCTTTAAAAAACACAACAGCCAGCTTTGGGGGAAAGATAATAATAGATTTCAGTGTGTGTAACTCTTGGGGTTAATTGAATTTTCATAATTAAATTCCCTTTGGCCGTATGCAATTCTTGGGTTTGTTCTTTGAATTTCATTATGACTTGCGGAGCAGTCACTCCGCCCATATCAAATGCAATAACAACACCGGAGTCTGGCTTCACTTCAGCATTTTATAAATACATTTAGTCAAAATCTAGTTATAGGTGCCTTTTCTGCCTGCAGTTCTGAAAGAGAATTAGCAGCCTTTACCTGACAATCTTTCTTAGGTATGCTTTTAAGTATGTTTTAGCTATTGGCTTCACAGAGAATATACAATTGCTTAAATACACAGAAACAGCTCCCAAATAGCTTCACCTACAGTGTCTCATTAGTAATAATGCCGCTTTAGAAGTAGATTTACTGTAAGGAATCTCTTGGAATTCAAACCAGCTCTAGTGAATTGCCAAAAAAAAAGGGCCATTTTAAGCCAACTGTCTTATTTACGGCACATTGCTTCACTACACTCCAATTTCCTGAGCGAACAGTGAATGAGAGCTTCAAGCTGAGGATCTTTTGATCATTACAAGAAATGGATGTGCTGTCCTCTGTTGGTCACACTGGTTGTCACACATAACATTAAATTAAAGAGAGGCAGCAAGAGACACAGTAATGATGACAAAAATGTTGAAACTCAATGAAATTTGCTTTACCTTCCACTCTCACTGTGACTGAACAGTGCGAGTGATATATGAACAGCCTCTGTTACAAAAAGGGATGCAACGATGGGTTCTGCAGGGTGAGTTAAAGGGAGGACTCTCCTTTCCATGACTCCACGTACCCCGCTTTCCCCGGAGGCGAATGCACTGCTCCTGCTGCGGTCCCAGATGGCTGCGATTCCAGGGGCTGCGTGACAGCCGTGGCCACGTGCGCCGGTTCAGGGGGTTTCCCTACGTGTGTTGCACCTCCTGCACCGTGCGGAGGGCCAGTGACGTGGCCGCTGCCGGGCCCCCCATCGCGAGGACGCTGTGGAGCAGCCAGAGGGGAATCAGGGAATAGCAGTAAGGCTGATCCCAAGTATAGGCAATAGGACCTCAACGGTAAGATTTTTATGTGTTGGGGAAACAGCGTCAAAAAGGTTTGATCCTTCTGCAAAAGAAGCAAGTTGTCGTTTGTGTCTGTGGTGGACATGTGTACGACAAATTAGGTGAAAAGCACTTTATTAACACTTGAAAATTAGAATAGAAATATTTGACAACTAAACATCTAATGTTCAAAAGCATATAAAAAAATACTAGCGGAATATTGACATATGCAGCCTAAGACTTCATTATGAATTTAAAAGAGCTAGGAGGTGTGACAGTATTGCAATATGGTAGTGGTTATTAATATAGTTAACCTTGTTATGTATACCTTCTTGTTATTGGACATTATGACCCTTCTAGTGACTTTAAAGACAACATTTCTGAGAATCTTTAGCAGCAATAAATACAAATTTACATTATTTTTTCCATTGTTTTGGGTAAATTTTGGTTTGTCTAGAAAACCCTGTGCAAATCAATCTAGAAACAATGCCATCAACTAGCTTCTATTAGATGGGATGCAAAAAAAAGTTATACATTTGGAGGAAAATGTCATTTATGTCATTATATGTCGTTGCAGAAAATGTGTGTGGTGTTTTTGGTTATTTCTGCGTATGTTAACTACTCCTGAGGTTAGCGATTTCTATTCAGCAATAGCGCCACTTTAGCTATGATTTCATAGACATTTTTCTAACTGCAAAAGCAATGTATAATTTCAAGCAAATAAGCATAGGGCATGTCTTTAAACAGTTATTTAGTGGAATTTTGATTATCCATCCTGGAGTAAAACTCCTGCAAACATTGTAAAACTGGCTCTATCTTTTATTATTTCTTATGTATATCGTTTAATATAAAATCATGGGCCTCAGTCTATTTTTATGTGGGTTATACAGGAAGCTGTGGATCTCATGTGTGCTTTGTTTATGTTGCTTAACAAATTTGTTAAAAAACAAATGAGCAGCAATTGATGTGTTAGTCGTCATCACACACGAGGCGATTCCTCCTTAGGTTCGTCCCTGAGGTTGTAGCAACGAGAGATCTGTATCGGAGATGCGTTTTGTCCCTGGGCTTGATTTATACACTTAGTTTGGAAAACACTGTTACGAAAACAAGCTCAGGGACGTGGCTATTCTTCAATGTCTGTATTGTCACTAAGTAAAATATCTGAAAAAAAAAACAACCCAATGGAGCCCATTTGGGGATTTAAATTTGCATATCCTGTGTACGGAAATTGCTAAAAGGTTAGTAATAAGTTTTCCTATCTCTTCCACGTGGGTGGGCTGCAGCGCGGCCGTTTGCTGGGAACCTCCCGGCTTGCTAACCAGGAATCCATTTCCCGTTGAGAAAAGCAACTCCGGCCGCAGGTGACACTCGCAGGAGGGACCCGCGCCCGCGGCCGTTAGGGCCGTTGGTTCCGTCACTGCCCTGGGGGCGGGCGGCGCGCGCGGGGCAGCACGGGCAGCGCCATGTTGGCTCCGGGGGCTTCCCCGCCGCCCCCCGTTCCTGCAGCCCCCCTAAAAATAACGGTGGGCGGTTGTTGCACGGCCTGCGAGGCACGGACGGGGTTCGAACCCGTGATCTTCGGTTTACGAGACCGACGCCTTACCACTTGGCCACCGCGCCTGCGTTGGGCTGCCCGCCCGACGCCCTTCTATGGCGGTCGCCACTCCCGGGGCGGGAGGGGACCCGCCCCCTCCTTGTGCGCATGCGCTACCACGGGGCGCCCGTTGGGCGCGCGGGCAGAGCGAGCGGCCGTTGGGCCGGAGGCCTCAGTTCTCCTCTGGTGCTGCCTGTGGAGATCCTTGCAAATCCCTGCCGAAACTCAAGCTATATTCCACCTTGCTGCTTCTTCTTGACCTGTTCTGGGGGGAACTGATCCCAGCAATGAGCAGTTACAGTTTTTCTTAGAGAAAGAATCTTGTAAAGAGTTTCACAAAAGTAGCCGCATAGAGGTTAAGATCGAAGTGAGTAATTTGGTGGTCAGATGTGTTAGAAGATGTATTATATCTTAATGCTTTGGGGGAATGTTCTTTAAACTACAATCATCTTGATAACTGTGATAAACATCTCTGTCTTAGCAGACGCAAAGCACTTTGAATCAGCCTCACCTATAATGAAAAAGGGCTAAACTAATTTAAATGACCTTGCTGGAACTTTATGGAAGAACCTTGTATGCTCTCCTTAGCAGTCTAACTTCGTTAATATTTTTATTTAATATTTTTAAAGATAGTTTTTTTTTTTTTCTCTGTTTTGTTTTGTTTTTGAAGCCCTGAGCTACTGCATTGCACTGTGTCTGGAATGATTATATGCTTGAGCCTATTCTTTACCTGCTGACCACATTCCTTATTTAACATTTCTTTTTAACAAGAATTAACAATTCTTTTTATCAAGAATTGTCTTAAATAATTACGGAAATATGTGTAATCTGTATAGAGAGTCCAAATGTGAAAGGCAGTGCAAGGAGTATTTGAAATCTCAGAAATAACAACTCAAAATTGTGTGGGTGCCGTTGCCTGCCATTCATGGTTTCTTTTCTTGAGTAAGTTTAAATAATAAGGTAAAAAATCTTTTTGGACAAATCTCTTTTTATACTACAAATATAATAAGATTTCATTTTCAGCTGAAAGTCAGTAGGATAGCAAAGGATATTTTTGGATAAGTTGAAAGCATTATAGAATATATCAAGCACAAAAATGTTGATAGCTGGTATGTATGTGGCTGCTAGCAAGGTATTACATTTAAGAATTTGTACTGTAGAATTTAGGATGATTTTTCTAGGAAAGTGTGACAATGGGAACTTTTTACGTTGTCTGTGTGAGATACTGTTACAGTATTTTAACAAAGAGAACAATTATTTTACTGGGATAGCCCTCCTCTTGTGTCCTATATGCCAGACCAGTACGGAAAAAGAGATTGCTTGCTGGTAAATTGGTGTCTGCTCTGTGTTTTTCAACTTCTGTTCTAGTTCTGTCACTGGTTGTGTCTATATGCGGCATATTTATTGCTCTTATATAACATCATAAGGCTGAATTTAATGTTTATACAGTGATTTTTAAGAATTTGACAATCTTCGTAAGACGTAATGGTAAGAAAAATGGAGAAACAGTATAACTATTTATTTAACTATTTAATGATTATCTAAATAATGAATGTCCAACTATGCTGAATCCTTCCAACAAAATATGCTTTAGGACATAAGCTGGATTTCCTAAAGGAATATCTTCAGACAACTCTGGTAGCATAAATCTAGTGCTAGAGATTTTGCAGAAAGGAGAAAATTAATTCCTTTTTGGGTTTTTTTTTTTTGTCATTGTCATTTTTTTTTCCCCTAAGTTTTTTTTTTTTTTTTTTTTTTGAGGCTGAAATGTTGCTTTAGGAGAGGGCTTTGATGCCCAATTTTAATTTGCAGGACTAGGCCTTTCGGAGTATCTCCCTGACTTTCAGGGAGATCCAGAGAACAGTCATATTCATGCAAAATGTATGCAATGTGCAACTGAGTTTATAAGAACTTCCAGTGAGATTGCTGGAGGGCTCCCCAGTTATCCATTACCAGAGTTTAGAGTTTTTCTGTAGCTTTGCAAAAGAATGTTTCTCTTGACAATTTTTTTCTTTGCTTTTGTTGACATCAGTTATTTTTGGGGATTCATGAATGATGCCGTCTGCAAACGTGACTGGAGACTCATCTTCAGGTAAGATTTTACATGAAAGGAAATACTGAATTACACTATAAATGTATGGGGAGTTACACTATAAATTTATCTCCTCACTTAAAGGGGAGAAAAAAAAAATAGAATTAAGGTGTTATGTCTCCGGTGATAGTTTTTTATTGTTTTTCATTCTCTTTTAAGAAGTCCTCAGTTGGGATGCAGGACATGATGAAAAGTGTGTATAATGACTTGGCTTTCAAGGAAAGCAAAGTGTGTATGATGACTTTGCTTTCACTGACTTGAAATAATACAAGTGTTCTAAGAAATCTGTTCCTTTTAGCAACAAGAAACGTTCCAATAAAAAAGAACAAGCTAATAGGCAGGAGAATATATCATGTCGTATATACAAAGTAAAGACAAATGCAATGACCATTTTTAGAAAGTGATTTAATATATTCAGTTTTTTTGCTGAAAACCACGTTTTAGCTTGTGGAAGAAGTTCACTCAATATAACTCAAGCTCCATCGAGCTTCAGTATCTTGATGTTCATACCATAATAACATTATCAATGTATCAGGTGGTGGGGACAATGTGTTTATGTTTACAGGTCGTTCTCAAGGAATCAAGAATAAAAATTGCTAATTGAGTCCAAACAAGTGATTTGTTGCTGATACATTCTAACTCTGGATTAGATAAATGCATAGTCAAAAAGTGCTCCACCCCTTTTATACTGTTTGGATTGTGACAGCTGAGATTAATTTGCGTATATATGCCTTTTGCATATATAACCTAGTAACTTTCAGAATAGCTAAAGTTCATAAATAAAAGGTATATCAAGAAATTTACAGGGCTTCTTAGTAAGTTTTAATTTAACTTTATGGGCTTTTAAGGAAAGGATGGGTGATCTAGTGTGGGGATTGTCCAACACAATAGGAAGTATATAGTCAATATTCAAATGCAGCAGCTTATAACTTTTTTTTTTTTAATTCTGATTAGAGGCTTTTTTTTTTTTTTTTCTGAAAGGAAATGTACAACTTAATATTCACTCAAGGTCCTCTTATCTATTTATTCTAAAAATGCAAGCTGAGCGGAGAATACAATTATAAAATCGTATAGTCTGGTACACCCGGAAAGCTGGGTAGGTTTCAGGAACGTCATGAATGACAGTGGGTGTAATGCTGTCTAAATCACAAATCCACTCCTTTCCGTATCTCCCTGTCATTGAAATACATCTTATTTTTCTCACAGAATAGCCATGTTCTTTGTATTTTTTTCCTCAAATTTTTGTTGTCAGAGAATTACAGATAGCTACTGTTCAAAAAATGAGGTACAGAATAGTTTGTTTCTTGTTAAATTAAAGGCTAGTACAACAAAGTATAATAAATTATCCCAATACTTTATAAACAACAGTAATGACAGAATAAATTTTGGCATTATTTCTGTATCTGTGTCAACATAACTCAATTACGAGCAAAGTCTTATGTTGCAAGATGAATAATCCAATAATCTGCAGATGATATTTTCATTTCTTTCTGACTTTACTCTGAGGGGGTTTAAAGGATCACTTATATAAGGGAACAAAATGTTGCCTCTCATTCACAAAAGAGGTTACAAAAACAGTGAAATGTGCAGCAGACTGAGGAAGGCTCACAAGTTTGTCTGCTTTCACTGACAGTGTTTTAAGAGGTGTCATCTGGCTGGCCTGATTTGAACGAGTCATGAGAACCATTCTGTCCGCAAGCTCCAAGGCAGCACTGTGTTTCAGCTAGGAATCATTCACAACAGGAACTTGCATCCTGTTCCCTAGAATGCTTAATTTATTTTGAACTTTTCCTAAAAGCAAAAACCTCATTTTGAGTTAAAAAGAGACTGGTGATTTTTTTGCCTTCTCCTTTTGCTTGGACCTATGAGCGAGAACAGTTGTAGAACTCTGTATCATGCTTGCTGTTGCGTTTAAAACTGCCTTCAGTGTGGCTTCTTCCCTATGCCACCACTCCCCGGCCCCGGGACTTAAAAGACTGAATCATCTCATTGACAAAAATACACATCATCATTATGTACTTTTGATGGCTTTTTCTTTTTGATGAGGATGGGTATTAACCAGTGCCTATTCAGTGATCTCTTAAGTAATTCTATATAGTCGTAAACATTTACTTAATGTATCACACAACTTTAAAAGTCTTGTTCTGTGACAACCCTTAGATCGTTTATTTATTTAAAAAGGTGTTTTTTTGCTTGTTAAAAAGAATGAATAGTTCTACGCCCAAAATCACAGTACTCTGCAATTAGTACAATTAGAGCTTTTTACAGAATCACAGAATGGTTGAGGTTGGAGGGGACCTCTAGAGATCACCCAGTCCAACCCCCTGCTCCAGCAGGGACACTCAGAGCTCGGGGCACAGGGCGGCATCCAGGCGGGTTTGGAAAATCTCCAGAGAAGGAGACTCCACAAGCTCTGTGGGCAGCCTGTTCCAGGGCTCTGTCACCCTCACAGGAAAGAAGTTCTTCCTCACATGGAGATGGGACTGCCACTGTTTCGATTTGTACCCATTACCCCTTGTCCTGTCACTCACTGGCCACCACCAAGAAGAGTTTGGCCCCATCATCTTTACATTCACCCCTCAGGTGAATGGGTTGTACAATCAGCATATGATTACTCTCTGGATAGCAAAGAAAAAAGTGATCCTCCAAACTATACTTACCTTCTGAGGAAGTACTATGTCAGTATAGGTTAACTTTGGATTTTTTTTTGGTTATGATTAGAAACTACTAAGTAAAAGACCTGAAGGTGAAATGAAGCTTCATGTCTCATTGCTTTTGTTCTAATCTACTTTAAGGTGGTGGTTACTGATGTTTCTGTATATCAGGATATCTGTCTGAGGCTCTTACCCCACATTTGCTTGAAAGGAAGCATAAAACAGAAAAGGATTTAGTACCATAAGCAGAAATACTGACCCGCAATACCAGTATTGCTTAAAAAAAAATTAATTAACATCAGAAAACTCAACTAAAAGTAACAGAAACTGAAAAGGTTTTCCTCTTTTAAAAATGAAAGCATACTTAAATATCTCTAGGCTATATTTTTCAATTTACGCTTGATCAAGTGTTTATAAAGAATATTCTTTATTGTTATATGTTTTGGCTATGATTCCTAGGACAAACCATCATTCTTTTGCAGTTAGTCTAAGTCCAGATTACATTCTCATTCATTACATTCTCATTCCTTTTTGGAAGGGAGATGATCAGACACATAGTCCATAGTCAGAATTGTTGTTAATTATTAATAATGGTATCTCCCTTTTTAATTAGTAAGCACAGACAAATGAGCACAGTTTTCCTTTTTTTTTTTATTGAGACACTTAGCAAAAATGCTGAAATATCAAACATTTCCTCAGTAGCTGCAATATTGCCACTATGTACAAAATATTTGATAAATGTACTACACATATAAAAATACAGTATGCATTACATATATACAGTACAATGTGCAAAACGTATGGCATTCAAACATATGGAATTGATTTTAGGGGTGCAAACAGCAAATACAAAGGCATCATGGTTTCTTATAGAAAGGCAATACATAACGCCCTGATTGCCATAATTTGTATTTAGTAAAGTAGTGCTTAAATGAAGAGGGCCCTAGAGAGGTATCTCTCTCCTTCTTTTCACAAAATGAGATGCTAAGACATAATTACGACTATGAAAAGAAGAGGAGAAGCACCTACTAGGGTTAGCGTTACTTCTACTGCAAGCAGTACAGTGGAGAAAAGTCCAATCTGGAATAAAGCCTGTGCTATTACTTAATACAAATTTCTCAAACAACAAAAACAACCTGTACTGTTTAACATCAAAAACAGCTTTGAAAATATCTACATCCTTTAAACTTTAAAAAATTATGGGTAATATTTTGGGGGATTCACTTTCCTATGCTTCAAAATACAAAGTGCCTCCTTTGGCAATATAAATGGCAATGCTTTGGTTCTTGTTTTTGTATATACTATACTTTAGGCTGTCTTTTTGAATATATGAGCTGTGTTCTTTACAAAAATAGTGTAATGATAGAGTAGGTAACTATTCCCTGCTTTTTAGTGAAGTTTTACTCTCATAGCTATAATGACTTTTTTGGCTAGATTTCTAAAAATGCATTTATGTGCTTTTAAAAAAGTGTTATGTTCAGTATCAGACACTACAGAAGGATGTAGGTGTCTCTTTTTTGCACTTTACTCCTAGCAAACCGATATAAAAATATTTTGAGATTAGTTCAGGTTTTAATGGATATTCTTTATTGGCTGTGTATATATTATATGCAACTCCATTCCACATATCTCATACTTAAAAAAAAAAAAAAAAAAAAAAAAAAAAAACTGTAGTACGGTCTAAAAGTCATCTAAAGGCAATTTAATAGACCATAATGTAAAATGTTTCAATACAAGGTTTATTTGAGATAAGTGGAAGATTTTTTTTCCAGTTTTAATAGAATTTGCTTAAATTTAAAATACACTAAAGATGCCATTCTACTAATTGTATACATCAATGAGTCTTACTTATGTGTGTTGATTACATAATGCCCTTCCAGTTAAATGTGTTTTGTGATTGCATTTCCTCTGCCTTGGAAGCAGTTCAACAGCTTGTGCTTGGTTTTCAATTATGGTGACTACATTTTCCAGGCATCTGAATGTTTGAGGTTATGTAGCATAAGGAAGTTTAATATTGAAACTTCTCTTTGGATAACCTCTTTCCTTGAGGGATGACTCCTGCTGATGAATTTAGAAATACCTTGAAAAAAAATCAGTATTAAATAGTGATTATTTCTAAAAGCTGTCACCTCAGCTTTTTAAAGGCCTAATTCTACAAGTCCACATGGTTGGATTAGACCTTAAATTTGTGTAGAGAATAACTGCCTTAAATTAATTTTATTTTCTGAGAAAATTGCTAGATTTATGACAATGATTAATAAACTATTTATAATGTTAAATAAAAATTTTGCCTGTAAACTTTTACTAATGGCACTAAAAGTGCATAATAAATATCATTTCTGTATTAAATGCAGGGTACAATTCTTCATTAACATTAACCCTGTAAAATTTAACGTCTGAGCTTTCTCCATGTATTGAGGTGTAAACACCAGCTTTTGAATCTTGTTCTGATAAAAATGGTACTTTTAATTACTTTATAAGTATTTACTAACAGCACTATTATATGATATGTGTTCTGTTAGCATATTGTAGCCAGTACATGGAAAATTTTATGCCAGTGCATTCCTTTGCGACTGCTCTCGTAATGAGAAATATTCAATTCTGCACAGTCAAACTGTACAGTCATTGTTAAATTTCAAAGATGTGTTGTATTTGTGTTACAAAAATTATCATGTAAAACATGCACACACAAAAGCGAAATCTATTTCTGCCATAACAGGCATATATAACTATGGCAAATATATCACATTTCAGAATGAAGTCTAAAGCAAACCATTATATATAAGGTTTTAATACACATAATTCTGAAATGTATAAAAAATAATCACACATCTACACTAGAATAGTTGTACTTTAAAAACTAAAATGATCCCTTATTTTCTGTCTTTTTTATTTTTTTGCAAGTAGATTTAGGGTAGAAAGCTATACTGTACTGGTAACAACACATCTCAACTGTTTGGGTTTATTTCTGAACATAGATTCCTATGGATTAGTTATATTCTATACACTGCCAATGAGGATAGTTTTGTAGCAAGATGACTTTGCCAGTTTTAAGCTATATTTACATGCACATCAAATATGACAGCACAGTTGCTCCAACCTCATTTGTCCTCAAGCAATTAAGTTTATTTGCCTCTTTAGTCAGAAGGCAGGGTCAAAAAGGGGTAATCTTGTTACTATTTTCTTCAATGTGCTATCACATTGTATGCCACACATCACACCCAGATATGTCTGGTTATTACATGCAATAAATTGACAGTACTGTAGAATACTATATATTTCATCCAGAGTTCTTCCTATCAAAACAAGAAATTTGTCTTTGAAAGACATTTTAGTAACACTTGAGCACTTGTATCTCAGAGTACTTGTGCCCAAGAAGATATGTTCAAAAGGAATGCTAAGTTAAATGTATTTGTTCAGCATTATTGAACAATCCTATAGCATCATAATCAGAGGCAGGCAGTCCATATACTTCATCATATTCAAGTACTGCAGGCACAGCAAGAAGGGATTAGGAAGTATGTCTTTCAACTTCATCTACTGTTGTGACAACCCTGATAAGAGGGTTTCTTGTGTCTAATTTTAGATTAAAGTGAATCCTAGCCTATCAGTCTATTGAAGATATGTAATGATTTAGAATACTGGTAACTGTTATGATGCAAATGTATAATGCCAGTTTAAGCCTTGAATCTATGATGTAACCTGGTATTTTACCTGAAGTCAGTGAAATTGTGTGTGATATTACTAAATAGACTGCACTAGTCTGGAGACACTAAACTTTCAGATAATTCTACAACTTTTTTTTCTGGCAAAAGTATTTAAAATATAGTTTGATATTACATTTGTTGAAAATGAAACTGGTAGCTAACAGCTGTTTTGTTTTCATTGTATCTTTGATGCAGATCGTTACTCCAAGAATTAGGCAACAGCTTCATAACATTTTTCCAATATTTCCCACAACACTTTTCTTGAAGGCAGGTGGCAGGGAAGGAGTTTTGAAATCAGATCAGTTTTCAGACCAGAAAAAAAAAAAAAACAAAAAACATATTTGCGTTGTGAAAGAAATAGGAAATTAATTCCTTTTATCTTTATTTAGAAATTCCCTAATGGGACTAATGCCTATTTTATGTCTGATTACCAGTGTACATTATTTATGGCAGTATCTAACCACTGTCATCTGATAGGCAACTATAAAATTTCAACATGTTTTACTTGTTTTATTTTTTTGATCATTTTTCTTATTACTTTCATAATAACTACTGAAAAGAACATTAAATATTACTTCTAAATGCTGTGCTGGGAGGTAGAATTTGATTTTTGCTGTTATCAGTTTCAGATGTTAATAGACTGCCTTATCACTGAACAGTATATGCTAATATTGCTAATTTACCTTTTATTGTTTTCAGTAAGAGCTATTTAGGCTTCCTACTGAGCAACTTCTGTTTAGCTTCCCTAGTATTGAGTAGTGGTAGACAAAGCTATTCAATAGATACAGTATTCGTTAAGAAATTATGCTTCTACTCTCAGTACTGTCCCTTGCAACTCTGGGGCTGGTCCTACAAAGATCTTTTATTGAGATCTTTGGTACTATTCTTGCATAGATGTTTGCAAGATCAGAATGCACAGCAGGATTAATTGTATTTTTCTGCTTCCTCAAAATATTTTAATATGCTGAGATACTGGATTCAATAGTCTAATAATATCCTCAAGCACAAATTAAATAGGTATTTATTATTTCCAATATTGTAACTTTGCAATTTTTTGAAGACCACTGTTCCCCTCTGTTCACAAAAATAAGCTATACAAAGTTGAAAGAGTATACAAATAACTGTCTGATATACACATTAAACCCCAGCTATTAAATCCAGAGCATTACTATAGAAAATTCAGTGTTCTTGATATTACCTGGCCTAGCTACAGTGGATTTCTTGCAGTTACACTTAATATTCCATCAGATGCAGTTAAATTCTTCCCTCAGAATTAAAGAATGGGAGAAGAGTTTTAATAAAACGACAAAACCAAAATATAAAACAACTTGAACAAATTAAGAGACTAGATACATGAAATTTCACTGAACCAGCCAGTGCTTCTACTTGCCTTTGCTCTCACAATTTATTTTGAACCTGGCTCAGGCTATCCACAGGAACAACGAAGTGCAGTGATATCTCACCTTCCCCCAATGACAGCTGCTCACTGTGCCAATACAGATAGTTGAAGTCTCACTTTTTAATCTAAGATTAGCCATGTTGTGTCATCTGTTTAAACATTGCTAAGTCAGTAACACTATTTCTTTCTTATACATCTGTGATGCATTTTCCTTGGGGTACCTCTAATCAGTAAGTACAATCATCCTTTGACTTGTGAAATACAGCTTTCAGAGGGTCCTGATCTGCATTAATAATAGGAGCATAAAGTAATTCATTGTAAACTTGAAATGGATAGGAATTAGCTTCAAGCATTTGTTCTTCCAAACATTCCTGTTAATTTTCTTCACCTGCAACCAGAATCATTTAAGAATGGACCTATGCTGTAAACAGATTTGCAGCTTGTGTTTTCATTGGCTATAGCTTAATCCCAGTGCAACTGCAGGTCTTGTGGATCTAGAAAGTCAGTGGAAAACACACTGGGGGCAGCAGAACTGAGAGGAGTGAGTCCAGATGAAGAACTGGGCATTGTAATGTCTAACCATTCCATGTTGTCTAGATTTGTGTCAGGAAGATCAAGAGAGAGACAAGAATTATTAGTGGTAAACTGCGGGTCAGAGGTTTCCATGGGTGAGTGAGAGTGATCTAAAATGCTGGAGTGATTAAGCAGATCATTCTGAAGGTCCTCAATTAAAGCAAATGACTCTCTGTCCTCATTACTGCTTGTCAGTTGAGGGATTTCATTACCTGAAGGTAAAGTTCCATCTAAGAGAGCTTCAAGTTGGTTTTCCAAAGTTGTTAACAAGTTGGTTGTTGGTTCTAATGACACGGGAGGCGCCATTTGGATTTGTGGTGGTGGGCGGGATATCACTGTATTCACTGGCATTGTAGTGATGTTGGCTGTTACTGGTCTCATTTTAGCAATGGGAGATGGTTCCTCCTTTATTGGAAGGGAAATCTCTGTATTTAAAAAAAAAAAAAAAAAAAAAAAAGAATTAATATATGACATATGCCCTCAGGTTTAAGACCCCTAACCCTTTCTCATGTGTGCCTTAGCTTGCTGTGGATAAGATGCATCCACAGTAAACTCAATGGAATACAGATCATTTTGCTGATCTGACAGGACAGACAGTACATACATCAGATCAACTACGTCATCAACAACGCTGCCATCTAAGTTTCCCAATTTTGTTTTCAGTAATACTCTAATTAGAGTATTTGTATCAATGAAAAAGGGAACCTTTTCCTAAATGTTAGCTTTACCTTCTTCATGTCTGTAGTGAGTGACTTACTGCAGAACCAACACCCTTCACCATTTGAGGAAAGAGTACCTGAACGAATTTTCAGTTCCGCTCTCCATTTAGTACTATCCCCAACTTCATAGATTAAAGTCTAAGAGATAATTTATTTAATTAGTATGGTTTTATTACTGACTCATGAGTCTAAAACTACTCTTTAGTCAAGAAGGTTCATCTAAGCTAATGGTAGTAACAGTAAAAGAAAACAGAGGTAAGATCCAGTTAATTCTTATATGTAAACAGGGTTCAAAATTAGATTAGGTCTGCAACATTTTGACAGACAATAAGATGCATGTAAATCCTCACACACAGGTGGTGTTTCTGCTGGCAGAAATATACTTCTACAGCACTCTTCCAAGCAAAATAATACATTTTAAAAACCTCTCTAACAGCATCTATTTAAAATGTTGCCTAATAAAAACAAAGCATTTGAACAAGAAATGACTTGCTTTCCTAATGTACATCAATAACTTTTTTTTTTTTTTAAGTGTAGAATTTGCTTGTAGTATTCAGAGCCCTTGCATTTATCTATTTCCTTTTTAAAAAAGATGATAGAAGAAAGTTTTTGCAACTTGTGGCATCTTGGCAAATATGAAACTGCTGTTATCTTTAAGATCTAATAGGTTTAACAATGAAAGGTTTGAAGATAACTTTTTAAATAAGCACACTAATGTTTTGTACATCCTTTGCTTCATAGCTTTTAGTTATGCCTGAACACCTCCTACTGTTAGTGCAAAGCTACTTTTTCAATTACTTTATGTACTCACGTTCCTTTCTGATAGCACCCTTATTTTAACTGACTTTAACTTTGTAATTCATTAGCTCTTAGCACCTTTTTCCAGTAATTGATAGTTACAGCTGATAATATATTCCTACATTTATATGCTGAAAAAAATATGCCTGTGTTAAACTAAAGTTCTATTTTAATCATGCGCTGTTTGAATTCCTGCAGAAATCTGCCAAGGCTAGTTTACTAGCTGAGGACTTCCAAAGCAGGGGGACTGTATTTCTTTAGGAATACATGCTGGCATTTGTTTTTTTTTTCAGGAAATAATTAACTATCTTTCAGAAAAACTATTGTCATCCAAACTGGCTAGTTTCCACATCCTCTTCTTTCCCTTCATTCCTTTGATTACTGTATGAAGTTTTCATTACCAGGTTTTAGATATCTATGTCACGCAGACTTCCAAGTGGCTTACCTCCACTCTTGATAAGGATATCAAAAAGGTCGTCCATTTGCTGACTGTGTGCGCTGGAAATCTGTGGTACATGGGAAAAGTGGAGGAGAGCTGGTTATTCTTTTTCATGTCATATTTTTTTCTAATCTTATTAATCCTAACTTCTGCAATACTAACTATACATGAATAGTAACTTATAATCAAAAGTTAAGTTTTTTTAATGTGAATTTGTCAATCTAGAAAACAGAGGAAGAGTCTGGAGAGGCACTTGTAATACTTGTGGTTGCTTTCCGTACAAAGGAACAGGAAGAAGTACCAAAAGCAAGACAAAGATTTCATGAAGTAAACCTGAGAGAGATGCAGAAAACTAGCGCTAAAAGGAAAACTGCTAACCTGGTGGTTGTTGTTATTTTTTAAAGCAGGTAGATCTGGGGAATAACAGCAGGACTAGGGGAGTTAACCCTGAACTGCCTTCTCTCAGAAACAGGCTGTAAGGATCCACTTAAGTAAGATGAATTTTTAAAGTTGTTTCTTTACAGTGTGTACTTTCATATTCTTTTATTCTTTAAGGGGGGGAGTGGGGGAAGAAAAGGTCTTTATTAACTCTTTATCTGCACAGTTTAGACATATTAAGACTTAAGCTTAAGCAAAACCCATTCTTTCAAAAACAGTCTGGGAAAGTTGTAGAGACTTTTTCCGTAGTCTTGTGCAAAAATACATACAATCTGAACAACTTCAACATATTTTTCTCTGCAACTCTGAAATGAAGTATCATAAAGCCTTAAAGATAAGTTCATGTTAAAGTAGCAATATCATGGCTGTCCCAATTTTATGTACTACCAACTGGATAATGCAAGACAAATTTCCATGTATTTGAGTATATTTTAAATCTACAGAAGATAAAAAAGGAGGCTTTAAGTTAAACACCGTTAAGAAAATACTAACAGAATAAGTTAGAAAAGCTTGGCACAAACAAGAAGCTACATTAAACAGTAGCTTTGGTAATTCTGAAGAAAAAAATAAAGTTGTTCTTAAAAGGCTAAATAAGAGAAAGTAATTACCTCACGGTGAGATGTTTGAATATTGCGGGTCTGTTTTATGGCCTCTTCATACCGGGGGGGATCTTTTGTCTTGGAAACTGTGTTGTTGAAAAGGGGCTGTTGAACAACATAAGGCTGGGCTTGAGATGGAGAGCCAGGCTGTGCAAAATAACCAAATAATAACCAAACTAGTAATGAAGCTCAGATCTACTGAGTTTTTATGGAGCACTGTTGGGCTAATCCTACCTTACTAGGAGGAGCAGGTCCATTCTGCACAGGTGGAGCCTGGTTACTACCAGTGCAAACATTAGAGTTTGGTGCTTTATTAATAAAAGATTGAGCAGGTGTGGTAACTGGTGCAGTTTGATAGGGAAATACAGTACTTGATGTCGTAGATGGAAAAACCTGTAATGGATTAATATTAGTCAATATTTTTATCTAGCCTTAATAATTTTAATTAATGGGTAAATGTCATTAATGAAGTTTAAGACTTTTTTTTCTAAAATACAATACAAACCACACTTATTTCCTTAAATCCCTCCAAGGAAATGTTAGGTCCTGTTTTTCCCTGTAGATAAATCTGAATTCTAGAACGATGACTCTTTGAAAGAATCTTTGTGCTGTGACACACTTTCACCCATCAGTGCTATGTTAAAATATTTTCCTCCAGTTTTCCAGGAGTCATGAGGGAATGTAATCCAATGAAACACTAATACAATATGAATCATTTCCCCACCTAGTGGGCAGTGAATGCCACAGACTGATTTCTGGGCTGATACAATCGGATTGCAATAGACTCTGCACACACAGTCATACTTGTCCCACGTTGTCTAATCCTAATTTCTTTTAACTCTGGAGAGCCGTGAGTGCTGAGACTACTGTGAGAGGGCTTAGTACAGTTTGTTAGCTGCCTGGATCACCCATGCAACTGCTGTAAAATGCAACACTTGCAAACTGTTGTAATTTGTAGCTCTCAACTGCTGAGCTGAATGGCTGTGGAGAAACCTTAGTTAAGACATTAGTGGATTTCAGCCCTGTTCTCTACTGGAGGGCCATGGACACTGCTACCTTGAAGTGCATCTTTACTGAGTCCTTTAACTATGCAGTCTCCTTAAGGGAGAAGTAAGAGGTTCTTTAGGGTCAACGGCTACAATAGAAACAATGAGTC
>VZSV01000247.1:652386-698858 GCA_013398735.1 Nothocercus julius | reverse complement strand
AGAAAAAACCTCTATGATTATAAAATTCTTCTGGAACTGACAGCTGTCAAAGTATCTTTGCTCCTGATGTAAGGAAAAGCAAGCATCTTCTCGTCAAGCTAGTTAGTCCTACTTACAGGAACAGGCTATGCCAAAATAAGTTTCTTCTCTCAGTCGTGGTAACTAGAGCTCTCCATTAGTCTCCACCTTCTCCTTTTTGCTAATGTTCACGATTAGTAAGTCCTGACTGAGATGAGTTGCATTTCCACTGCCTACGAAAGCAATTAAAGTATCTAATACAACATTTCTTGCATAAATTTCCCTTACTCTCTTATCATTCAATATCCTTTTTCTTCAGAATGTTTCAAAACCTTGGATTGTAATTGGGACAGACATTTACTTGTCCTTAAGCAATGTTTTCAGCTTTTTAATTATTAGAATTATGTGCTCCACTATTCTTCAATAAGCTGGTACCACACAGGATCAGGTTGTTCAGAACACTTTGTGTGCATTCTGCAATTTCATGTACTGCTTCTTTTCTGTTTCTGGGATGGGAACAATCTGTAGGCACTTAGCCCCTGCCTATCACTTACATTTCAGTTATGGTGATTTCCACTTCGGTGTTTCCATTGACCATTTTGTGCTTCTCCAGCAGTCAATGACTGACAGAGAGCTGTACCTAGTTTGTCTTGGCCTGATGTGAACCATGCAGTGCTTTTGTTGCTGCTTTGCCTTGACAGTGTTCCTTACCAGAAGAATCTTTTCCAAGATCTACTTCTGTCCAGTTCTGGCAATTTTCGCTTTATATCTGAGACACAGCTTGCTTTGTTCATTAGACTTTTCCCCTCCTTTCTTAAAGGAGGATCTGTAATACGTCTAGGATTTTATTTTATTTTTTAAAATTATGTTAATGTAGCTCAGCTATCCAGAGGAAAAGCAAGTGATACTGCATTATTAAATCACAAGATTTAGTGTGCCATACCTAGCTGGTGCCTGATATGTTGCACACACGCCCATCTTGTGTCACTTTATGGTGGCAGGTTAAAGATAAAAATTTTTACACCACCTTTCAAAGTGTTCCCTCTGCAAAGCCTCAGATACCCACGTACAATTGTTATTTGCATAACAACCAGCAGGGCACTTTCAAGGGACATATCCTTTTAAAAAGGGCACTGCCTGCCGTATTCCAACTGACTGACTTGTTGCTAGCAAGTTACGAAGGCTTATTCTAGTTATAGCAGTAACAGATTTAAAAAGTAAATAGTTGGTCTTTGAATCAAAATGTCATTTACTGTATTACAAGTTCTTTAAGAACTTACTTAAATTTTCATCAAGTTCCTTCAAAAAAAAAAAAAAAATGTTTGCTACTTCAGCTTATTCATCATGCGATCTTTTGCCTTTCATCACTCCGATGCTTCTTGCACCTATACGAATAACAGAACTTCACACATATTTCTTAGTCACCCTTTATAGGCTACGAAACACCTGTATAAGGACCACACAAGGCCCTTCGAAAAGAAGAGCTACCATATTTCTAAACATAATCTCTTAAACTCATATTGATTGAGCTTCATAGTCATAGTCTCCTTGCCATAAAACAAGTGACTTTTCCTTGCATCTTAAAATGATGCAAGTGATCTTAAGAGGTGAAGTTAAAATACAAAGGATGATAGGATATATGTAAAACAGACTTTCCAAGTTTACTGTGTGTCAGCTTAGATGCCAAGTAAACATTTAAAAACATAACAAGTAAATTGATAAGTAACAAAAAAAGGAAAGTTTCAACTTCTTAATTTGATCATCTTATAAAGTAATGCAAAGATGACTTCATACGTATTCTGAGTTACAGATATTACTATTTTTGGACCTCCTCTTCTAACTGCACACAAACATATAGCAGGTCAACAAGCTATGGTGAATACAGCAAAGAAAACATCATTATATTTTTTCTAACCAAGCAGAATTCTTTAGTTGTTTTAGAGAAAAGAAAAGGTTAATGTCTTCAGAATTATGAACAGTAGCATCTGATGTGTTTAGGGTGGTTAAAATACCTAATCCTTATCAGATGCAAACATCTTAGGGTGGAAAGCAAGTTTGAGTTCACCAGTCAGTGTGAGCTGAAGGTTCCCAGTTAGGCCTGGGAACCTGGGAACCACTGTCCAAAGCCTGGGGCAGTGTGGAGAAGCAAGCCTTGGGAAGAGCCCTGCTCTTCCCACTCCAGTGCTTCCAAACCATTGTTTGTGTTTTCTCGTGTAATAAGAAGTCATGTTTGCCAGCGGAAATTAAGAGAATTAAAGAACAATTTCCCAGGCACATCTCCTGTGAGAGACACGCTGGGCTCTTACTCTTTATTTCGGAAGGAACAAGGTAAGATCTGTTTATTCTGCAGAGGAGCAGCTTTGCATTATATATATATATATATATATATATATACATAGAATTGGCAGTGGTATGTTATCAAATTCGTGAGCAGAAGACTGAATTTCCATTTAAGTGCTTTTCAAATCAGCTTCAAGTGTGGTATTATTTTGTTGCTGCAATCATGTTATCTGTCTCATGCTTCCTACTAGAAAAGCTTTTGGCAGGCAGGATTGCTTTCAGTATTTTTATTTAACTCCATTAGGAAGCAAACTCTTTACTTGGGGATCTAATTGCATGTGGTTAGTTTTCAGCTCATTCAACACAAACTGTATTTTCTCAACATGAAGCCTAATTCATGTCTTTACTTGCACATTATCGAACAATGAAATAAAAGGGATGTACACTACTATTTGTCCAGCATTGGTTCTGAGTATGAACTTTGCAATGCTTTCTGTCTCTTACTGCAGCAATAAGAAAAGCAATGAGAGTAATTCCAGATCCTGGTAATCCTGAAATACGGAATTGTAAGGATTCCTGGTCATTAAAATAATTAGGATTTACGAAAGTAATATAAAGCTATTATTCAGATTGTAGCGCAGTTCCCTTTGCAGAGCCCTAGCGTGGGTAAGAAACAATTTAAATACACAAATAAATGCATTTCCCCTAAATAATGTATTTATAAAAGACTTTATCACATCCATGTATTGTTCAAATTTTGCTACACTGGTGAATTCTTTCAGAATTAAACAATTTATTAATTATGCTAAAAAAATAAAGATTAAAGATTACAAAACTTACTTTACCAGGTACAGATCTGTGCAAAATTAAGTAAGTTTAAATTTGAAAGTGTCTGAATTTCCATCAAATTCAGAGTTTCCACTTCAGAAATACATCTCAAATAAATGTAAACCGTTTTAGCTGATTAAACCAAAATTACAAAATCCTTGGAATTTCTCTGTTTATACCCCGTTTGGTATCTTGATACCAACCACATGAAGCTAAACACAGTATTGCTAAACTGCAACATTATTAGACTGCAGTCATTTAGGCAATATATAACACTGTGATGAAAAAAAAAAAGGAAACCAACAAGGAAATTACTGAAATATAAACATGGATAGTCTGGTAAAACACACCACCTGAGACAAAGTTAGGTTTTCTGAGATATTATATCTCCTTTCAGGAGAAGCATCCTGAAAAGTTTGGCAATGTCCATTTCAGACCACAAATTAAACCGTTTAAAGAAGTTTTCTCTTTCAAAATTCATTTTTTGCAAGTCTTGTTAAATACACAGAAGTGTTTCTTTCAAATCAATTTTTCTCTCAGCAGTAGAGAAGTGTAGTTTTAAACCACCCCAAATTACACGTTTGTGAAGAAACTCTTCTTCAAAATCCTCACACGTTTGACTATTTCATCTATTTTCCACATTGTAAATAATTATAAATAAAGTCTGTAAATAAAGTCTGGAGGCAGAACTTTTAAACTATATGAAAGAAATTTAAATTATGTGGCAAAACCTTACTTTTATGTTTTCTAGAGATAACAGAGCTGATGTCAACTGTTTAACTAAGTTTAATTCTAAACCACAAATTGAAAAGCAGTTGGAGAAAAATGTGCATTTGTCATTTAAAGCAACTTTTGAGAAAGCTGTAGATGTTCTACAGAAATAATGCATTTCAGGGAATACACTGCCCCGCATGGAACTTCATCGCTGCCAGGATGCTGCTCTAAACTCCTCAACAGCAAATGGAGCTCCAGGCACGACCTTGCAACAACAGATGATTCATTTCACATGAGACTATGCTCCATTTATACAGCAGCAAAACAGAATATGTACTGAGGTCTGAACTTTTACCAACCGTACCTGTGCTGAAATCGCAGCATTTGGTGTCACTGGTGAGGGCGAGTCACTTGCTTTTGGCTCACCCGGGGAGGCGGTGGAACCCTGGGATTCTTGGCTAGCTGGCTGATCTGGTGATAAAGCATCGCTGCTGTCCTCGTCAAACGAAAAATCATCCAAAGCTTGAGGATAATTCTCTTGTCCAACTGCTAAAATGTTTACAAAGACAAATGCAAAAAAAAAATCTTTTTTTTAGCTAAAAAATTAAATCTGGTGTCAGAATTAGCTAATTGCTGGAACTGATCTGATTTCAGGACAACCTGACTGTACAGTAACTAAGCACTTGCTGGGGTTTTGATACAATGAAAGCCATATAGATCTGATAAAACCGAGTGCACAACAGAGGTTCCTCCTTGTAAGAGGTGAAAAGGCATGTTCAACACATTAGTAGTGTACATGAACACATGTGACTATGAATTCATCTATCATTAAGTGTCTGTGATTAACTTGTAAGATGTTTTTACTAAGACGCAAGTATTTTCGAGAGGAATATTGCACTCTTAACTGTATAGCTCTAACAGTTTTGAAGAAAAAACAGAACTTAGCACAACCATCCTCAATTAAAGGGTGATGGAATTAAGGACTCGGAAGCTGAAAGAGTATGTCCTCCTGTGGTGAATGTTACTCTTAAGAGTTAAATTATTATTTTCTGTAATACTGGAATTATAACAGATACAGCCTGTGGCTTTCCTACTTACCTATAATTGCTTCTTTAACACTGGAGTCTACAGGGAGAATATTTTTTTCTACCAGTTCCATAGGGCCAGGCCTCTGAGCAATCTTCTCATTCAGATCATCTGCCAACCGAGCTCTCTTCAGTTTCATCTGAGTGGCTTGTAGTGAAGGCTCCGCAAATGTCTCTGAAAGATATGTTGATTTAGGCATTCTACTCCATCTCGAGTCTTCAAAACTCAAGTATTTCAGTGACAGCATGTGGATGGACTATCAATATGGAGTTTGGTATCCAAATGTTTTGAAAAATAATTATTAAATATTTAATATTAACATAAAATGATTTAATATTAATATTAAACTGATTTGGATTGTGGTTGTTTGGTATTTTCTATATTTGGCAAGATTTTCGTCCAAATAGTAAAACAGCTCCATTCATAAAAAAGATGTTGTTTCAAATCACATCAGTAACAAGGAAAATAACCAAGCACAGTAAAAGTCAAGTTTACTAAAGGTTACTTATTTTTTTGGGGAAAAAAAAAAAATAGTTATATAAAGCTGTAAGGTTGCTTTGGAGTAACCAATAGAAGCTGAAGCCTTGTATATAGTATGCATGTACTTCATGGTAAAATTACCCTTACAGAATAAAAGCGACATGCGCTTGCAAACAAATATTCAGTGGAGAATACTTTCATTAACAAAGATGGGTCTACTATCATACAGATTTAGAATACAGATTACAGCATATACACTGCAGAAGTGGAGAAACACAGTATATGAACGATGCACAAGAAAGTCTGACTCAGACCCAAAGTTACAGGTTGAAAAAGAAGTGATCTGGGTACTTACCTTCGAGGATGTGCATCCTGACCAGCTCTGACCGATCCGGTCTGCTGCGAATCTTGTGCTTCAAAAAATTTTCAGTCTTTAAAGAAATAAATTACACTATATTAGCATTTACCAGGAAAAGCACAAAATGGATGGTTCACTGATATAGCACTGATGTGCAATCGGTATTTACAGTTTATGTTGCCTTCTGATAAGATGGGCTTCACTGCTTGTACAGTGCCACTGGAGATTTACTTCTTTGAATTAGTCTTCCCCAAACAAGTATACTAGCTCACAGTAGCATAGGTCAGAACTTTGCTATAGAAATACAGTACAAGCTGCATTTCAACCCCAGCATTCTGTCCTTTCACTGTAAGTGGGCAGAGATTAGAATGTGGCCTTATTTTATCACCCCACCTGCTTGATTTACAAATTACTAAAAAATTTCCTCTTAGATTTGATACTGATATTTTATTTTATTAAAATGGATTCTTGCAAGATGCAAGCATGTATGCAAGCACAATATTAGTAGCTTTTAGATGTAATCAAAACAGTAGAACCAATACACAGAACCAACAATTTCATATGTTAACAGCAAGTTTATGCGTAGTGTTTACCCTGGCTCGTTCCAGGCTCTTTATCTGCTCATGGAATGCGGCTGGGCTTTTCAAAGCTGTGAAGGGAAACAAAAAGTTAAATTGACATGACATGATTTCCTAAGAAATATCTGTAATTTGTAAACTTCTACAGGCATTCAGCACCATCTTGAAGCTGGTTTTGCATCTAGACAAGCTTACATGTTTGATTCACCCCAGTTATACTTGCTTAGATGATGATTATCAGCCCTCTGCAGGGTATGTGGAATACTTGATTTTGCCAGATGTTCCTGTGTAGCAGTTAACCATGTTAACACCAGGTACACTAGTGTCTATTTATCAAAACTGTTCCACAGCAGAAGTTTTGTAAGGAAGCATTCAGAAGGCTAAAATACTGTCTCATTTATTCCACTATATACTTCACTATATACTATATACTATATACTCCACCTATACTTCATCTTGCTGTTAGTAGGCAGCTAGATTGTCCCTTTAAAATGTTTGTGCTTTTTTCATATCTTGTAGGAAACCCAGAATGCTCAGATTAGAAATGGGTCAGAAAACAGACCGATCACACAGTATGTCTCAATTCAAAACAATTTTCAACTAAATACAAGATCAAATAAAAAACTTCCAGAGCGACATATTAGATAAATTGCATTCTCTTCCCTATACTGAGGTCTACTGTTACCCAGACAGAAAGGAGGTATTTGCAGAGCCTGCTCTCTGCTGTAAAAACCATGGAGCCACAGCAGCAAGCCCCTCTGTGCTCCTGAAAAACAACAGGTAAATTATGGGATCACTCTCGATCTGGCTGTCCTCTGTCCCAAGCTGGGGCAGACATGGCTGACAGAATCTTATATAGTCCTTCAAAGTATGCCATGACCTTCCCTTGCTATGATCTACACCTGCTATTTCTTTCTATTTAACCACAAAGAAAGCTTACGTAGTGGTAACTCAGGATTTTTTATTTTGTGGACGAGTTTTGGCGTTAGTGCATCCTAGCAGGGAGTGTATCTGTGCTTCGCTCCCTAAGACCCGAACATCGTTCAGAGAGGGCAAACTCTCACAGTCCTGCTGCTTAGCAGGAAAGCTAGAGTAAACATCCCGCTCTTTTACTGCTCTCAGCCATAGGGCAGTGTCTGCAGTGACTCGGGGAACTCAAACTGCACATGTCAAAGAGCACTGGTTACCAGAAATGCTCTTCCTCCAAATGAGCTGGCCTGCGTCGAAACAGTCGGGAACCTCAAGCAAGAAGCTTCTCCACGGGGTGGAGGATCCCAGCATCCTTCGCACAAGCAGTGCCTCGTGCTGGGCAAGAGACCCTGCCCCAACCCTCGGCGCCTCCAACAGCTGGACCTGCGGGAGCTGCAAGGAGAAACGTCCCCCTGTGCTAAGAGGGGCGCTCCGAGCCTCTGGCTGAACCGGAACAGTTGGGATGCCGCTTGCAACAGCAGGCTTTCATGTAAGTCGTTCTTACTGCACTGAAAAAGCCCCAATTCTGGATTTCTCAGCAGCAGATACAAACAGCTCAGAAAGAATCTGGGCCCGTAGGAGATTCAGAAAGCTCTCCTGACACTGCAAGCGTGAAACATGCATTCAGCCCTAAAAACATGAATCTCAGGGACGAAAGCTGGCAAGCTCATTGCCTAGTTACAGCCTAACATCAACATTATCTTAGGACAGAGTCTGGAGGATATAAAGTGGGATGAGTCATAAATATGCAATTTTCTCTTTCTCTTGAAGCAGAATTTACTGCAACCAGAAAAGCCACCATCAAGGACAAAAGTGAGCCATTAGAATCCATGTCACAGGATTCAAATTCCACCAGGAATCTGCATCCCAAACACAGGCATATCTTCTGATGAGGTCTCAAGGGCTTTATTAACCAAAGGGTAAAAATACGCTCATTTATACTACCAAAAGGATCCCATTAGTTTTATCAAATTATCGTTGTTTTTAAGAATTTTTACAGAAATGTTAATCTTTATTATTTTGCATGTTCAAACAATGCAGAGTGATATGTTACAAAAATAGAAGCAAATCTTACGTGGCATGATGCCCTGGTCCACCAGCTGTTCTCGTGTCCGCCGTTGCTGCAGCCTTAGCTGAAGTACTGAAAAGAAAAGTCATTCATTTGCACGTATGCACGTTATCCACCACGTTATCCCCACTGAAAAGAAACATTCCAAAAGATGCTTAACAGCTTGAGAAATATTTTTGCTGCAAGATTCAGACCTGACAGTAACCTCCTAAACCCCTATCATTACAGATCACAGGCTAATAACTTAGCTAAGAGCAATTGCTTCCAATCCCTATTGATCTTGTAATTTGCTGCTCTTCTGTTACTTCTGATAAGCACGCTCTATTTCATGTATTTCACACAGAGTTTGGAAGGGACCTCTAGAGATCACCCAGTCCAACCCCCTGCTCCAGCAGGGACACCCAGAGCACGGGGCACAGGGCGGCATCCAGGCGGGTTTGAAGATCTGCAGAGAAGGAGCCTCCACAGCCTCTGTGGCAGCCTGTTCCAGGGCTCTGTCACCCTCACAGGAAAGCAGTCCTTCCTCACATAGAGATGGAACTGCCTGGGTTTCAGTTTGTACCCATTACCCCTTGTCCTGTCGCTGGCCACCACCGAGAAGAGTTTGGCCCCATTCTCCCTACATTCTCCCCTCAGGTACTTGTACGTGTCGATCAGATCCCCTCTGAGTCTTCTCTTCTCCCAGCTAAACAGGCCCAGCTCGCTTAGTCTTTCCTCACATGACAGATGCTCCAGGCCCTTAATCATCTTTGTCGCTCTCCACTGGCCCCTCTCCAGCAGCTCCACATCCCTCTTGTCCTGGGGAGCCCAGAACTGCACCCAGTACTCCAGGTGGGGCCTCCCCAGAGCTGAGCAGAGGGGCAGGATCCCCTCCCTCACCCTGCTGGCAACTCTCCTCCTGATGCAGCCAGGATCCCGTTGGCCTTCTTGGCCACAAGGGCACATTGCTGCCTCATGGTTAACCTGTTGTCAACCAGGACTTCCAAATCCCTCTCCATGGAGCTGATTTCCAGCAGGTCAGCCCCGATCTGTGCTGGTGCCTGGGGTTGTTGCTCCCCCGCTGCAGGACCCTGCACTTGTCCTTGTTGAACCTCATGAGGTTCCTCTCTGCCCAACTCTCCAGCCTGCCCAGGTCCCTCTGGATGGCAGCCCAGCCCTCTGCAGTGCCGACCACTGCACCCAGTTTGGTATCGCCCGCAAACTTGCTCAGGGTGCCCTCTGTGCCCTCGCCCAAGTCACTGAGGAACAAGACGAACAGCACCGGGCCCAGTACTGACCGCTGCAGGACACCACTGGCTACAGGCCTCCAACTAGACTTGGCCCCATTTATCATAATATATTTAATATAATTTAATAATACATATTTAATATTATACATACACGTATATTTGGCCACGTTACAGAAAGGTAGCAGCATGCAATGAGATTTGAGGCTGACACCAACTGTTTTCAGCTCTATAACCAGGGAGAGCTGCTCGTCAGTAGCACAGAGTGGGGCTGGTGCAAACGGAGCCCAGGCACGAGCACCTGGGTCACTTCCCTCTGCCCCTGCCCTTGCACACGCGTCCGCTCACTCCCCAACAATTCTGCATTTCTGTGACTCGAGCACTAAAACGCTTCATTTCACCCCATGACAGAGTTGCAGACATTGCCCCAGCACTGCCCTTTGAGCCCTCGTTCTGGCACCATTTCAAAGATTGGGGCTTTTTGTTGTCATTCTTCCCCATTAAAGCCAACCCACCCACAAACAACTCGCCTGCACAGAAACAGCTCTGCCCTTCTCCAGTGCTCCTTCCCTCCCACTTCTCTATCTGTTTTTCATCATACATCGCTATTTCTTGGCCACCTTACAAAGCTGTTATCCTAATGGGAAATGTCACCTCCTACTATGAAGCACAGCTTGGTCAAGAAAAGGGTACTCAAAATACGTAGTCCTTGGTCCCCAAATTCTCCTCTGGTGGTTTATAGAGGCCTGCCTGATGTTCCCGCACGCTGTTCCCATTGTAGGGAAGGAAGCAAACAAGTGAACGTTTTGTGCAGAACATCAAATTGAAGGCAGCTTCTGAGAAATGGGCCCAAGCAAAGGTCTTTGTTTTCTAATTTTCAAGGAATTGGCCTGTTTCCTGTCCGGCAGCACAGGAAGGATACTCCTCTGGCTGAGGCATTCAGACTGGGCTGAACGAGGCAAACCTTGAAAATAAGAGTGTTACTTTCTTATGCCATATAAGCATCAAAAATTTATGGACAAACATTTAAGAGATGCTCCCCAGGAGTTCAGTTTTGGGTTACAATATTGTTATACAACACAAAGGAGAGAGATGGGAGAAGGCAAAAGGAAAACCTGTTAAATGTAAAGTGATGTAAAATTATTCAGAATTTCTTCAGTTCCTGTGGAAGCTCAAAAATACTTGCTTTAAGTAGTGGGGTTTTTTTGAGTAATGATATTTTTCACATGATGCTGAGAGAACTGAAATGTAACTGCAGAAATATTTTATAGAAGTTTGGAGATTTGCATGATTGGGTTTCAGTGTTCATGTTGCTCCAAGTGAGTTTGGAGATGCAACCTGCAGCCCACGGCGCTGCCGCGACGCCCCTTCCAGGCTCTCTGTGTACGAGCCCCAGCCGTGTGTTCCTCTGAGCTCAGAGCATCATCTCTTGCCTTTCTGCAGGAAACCACAAGGCTTTAACAGTCCACTCAGCCTAGTCTGCCCAAACGTGTGGGATTACGTGTTGATGACCATGCATTTCCAGTGTGCAAACTGAAAATCCAACTTACAACCCACCAAGCTTATATAAATCACTGCAAAGCAGCATGAGATTGAAGGCTCATTCCTACGGAACATGCTTCTCACTGGCACGCATGCCAAGCGCGCGCTGTAGGGCACCATACCGCGTTCATGCCCGGCGCTGATCCTGAGGAAGGCCTCCCGCGCCAGCCGCGCGCGTCGCGGAACCCCCGGGACGTCGACGGGGGCCACTTCCACTACGAGCAAACAGAAGTGGGAAAATGGCACAAGCCAGCGCCAGCCCCGCTCCACATCAGCGGGATCCGCAGCATCAGTGCCGGCTCTGCAGGGCGGCGATGCCACCGGAGCCTTTGCTCCCTCACAGATTTGGGCAGGTGTCTAAACTAGGAAACTAGTTATGTGGGCAGCACATACATTAGCTAGTCTTTGAAATCTATTGCAACCAATAGCTATGTGTTCTTTACCTTCATGGGACATTATTTATTTAAAAAACTGTAAGGAATGCCATGGCAAACAAGTTTCATGTGCAAAATCTCAGTGCAGGAAGATTAATTTTACAGTGTTCTTAAGAAAACACTTTAACTGGCAGTTTAAATGGCAGAGATTTATCAATAGGATATGATAATTTTTTACCTTGTATATCTTAACTCTAAGAAAGCCAATTGATTCATTAACTCTAGGTTCTCTCCCCGCTTTTCTTAAGCATACAATTTTAGTCTTTTAGGGAAAGGGCATTTCTACTACAATTTGGTATTTTGATTATATTTGGTATTTTTGTTGGTACTTACTTTGATATTTTGACTTATTTTATGAGTTACTGTTTTAAAGAATTGAGGGCATCAAAGTACATTGAAAGACCGCACCTCACCAGGAAAGGTGAAACATGAAATAATCCACCATAAATCTCTGCGCAAGCAGGAGCTACTATCCAAGCTACAGGTTTCAGAATATGGCACTTATAACACTAAGAGATCCTTACATTAAGGACACCCTGCAGACTCTGGTAAGCACCGGGGTGAGGAATTAGCATCTACAAGGAAAACGACAGCACCCAAAACAAGGGGGATGCCAAAATTAGTCAGTTTATAGAAAAGCAACAATAGAGAATTGATCTTTAGTGTATGGAAAGAGGAGGCATCTTAAACCACAATTTTAACAACTTTGTAATAATTTGGGGGATGTCATTTGGGGGATAATAATAATAATAATAATAATTTGGGGGATGTCAGCGCGGGCGGCAAAAGCAAACGTACATATTTATTGTCTCCTATAACACCACTTGCCTCCCAGCCATCTATTAATCAACACCAGGCATCAGAAAGCAGATAAGGGAGGAGGATAAGTCCCATTTATTTCAGGACATGCAGCAAAACCCGTGGGAGGACCTCACAGATGACAGCGAGCAATTGATTTTTTAAGCAATCTAGAATATCCAGTTACTCATTTAGTAGACAAAGATCAGGCCCTTATATCTAACATGATAAAGGAAGGCCAGCCAGTAGCAGACTAAGAGGGAAACGCTAGGGGGAATACACAAGGGCACATGACTCGCACACCAGAGCGAGAGAGGAAGAGAAACAAAGTTGGATGAAAACCAGATGTTAGTTTTTACTATCAATTCCAAAATTAAGGGGAAGGAGGAGAAAAAAAAAAAAAGAAAAAAGAAAAAAACTTTGGGGTCAGATTCTTTTGTTCAAATGCTGAGCACTTAGAAATGCATCTAAAGAAAATAATTTCTAAATAGAAAGTCATTGTGAATTAAAAAACAAAATCAATAAATAATCTTAAAAGGTTGAAAGACTTAAAAAAAAAAAAAAAAAAAAAAAAAAAAAAACCATTGCCTCTCCAGAGCAAACAAGCCAGAAAAAAAAGCTAAAATTTATACCTCAACAAAGAACATAAGGACCTAAAATGCTTGAAGCCTTACACAGATAAAAAGTGAAAAAAGGAAAAAAGAAAAAAAGAAAAAAAAAAAGAAAAAGCAGAGATCTTTCTAAGGAAGAGATGCAACATTTGGGCATGGGCTGGCAAGTCTACACAAGGAGGATATTCAACTTGGTCTTGGTATAGGCAACAATGAGCTTTACAAGGTCATCATGGTCATTTTAGAAGGCATTACGAGTTGTCAGAGAACCTAAGCCCCAAACTAAGACTGACTTCCAACTTTGTGCTGCAGTGGAACCTAAACAAAAGAAGAGAAAAAAAAAAAAAAAAAAAAAAGGCGGGGGGGAATAAAGCATAAAGGGAGAAACCCTAGGGATGAGGTCTGAGAAAAGCAAAAAAGGAAAACGGACCCACAAAAAGCAGCTGAAAATCACCAGAAAGAGACAAAGTGGAAGTCATGGAAACCAACTCCCAAGTTTCCAATAAAGAAAATGTGATGAAATTATCTAGCTAACTTAACTGAAAAACTGCCCAGAGAGCAGAGTGCAGGTGGGTTTCAGTAAAAAACACTGAGTTACCTTATTAGATATAGGTACAGAAATCTACATACCAAGAGATTCCTAGAAGAGTCAATAACAAACAAGGAAATCTATGTACTTAATGTAAGGAGGTATGAGATGAGAAGGCAAAGCTTCCAAATAATGGAATTACACTGTACTGACTGATTATTTCCAGCTTTCTTTTGTCCCCTGATCCAAAGACAAGGGTGCAGAGTCTGGGAAGGGAGGATTCAGAAGACACAAGGGCACTACAGCCTGCGGCCCCACAGTCCTGCTCCCAGGCTCGAGCAGAAGGGTTTCATCTGCATTAGTCATGACATCCTGCACTTCCAGAATGAAGCATTTAGAACGACAGAATTCAAATTAATTGTTCAGATTAAAGGCCCAGGACTGACAAAGAGTTAAGAATGTTAATATATCACTAAGAAAATTTGATTGCTAGAAGATGACGCAGTCAGTCGGTCAGTTCACACTCCCTGAGGCGGCAGCAGTCTCGGGCGAGTCCCGGCTCCCCTCGCCAGGACGGGGGCACCGAGGACGTTCCTGTGTCTCCCAGTCACTGCGAGTTTAACGTTAACGCTTTAACCAGGCCACAAGTCTCTACTATTTTCATATATATTTTCCTCAGTCAATAGAATCATCAGTTAAAAAAATAACCTTGCAAAGTCAGTTCTTTGCATCTTTCAATATAACTTGGGTTACTTAATGCTGACAAATCTCAAATTATAGTCCTTCCTCATAACAACAAGACCACCTTATTTGACTAGCAAAAAGTCAGTACAAATCTGCTGACTTCCCAGTAGCAACACAGGCTTTTCAACACCTAAAAATCATGGGCAGAGGCTGGCGCTCTCACTGTTAGAGCTTCTTCTCCGTCCAGCAAACCAGTCAATTTCCAGGCAAGGAAAAAAGGAAGGCAGTATGAGGAGCGGACATTATCTACCAACCAGTGCATGTAGCCACCTCATTATTTTGAAACATTTTTCGATACGGCAGCAAAAGTCACATAAAGCCCATGGGTGCTGCTGCCACACAGGGAGTGCTGTTAGAGGTCCCATATTTCAAACAAGCCTAACTGGGTGCAAAGGTTTAGGAGCTACTGACGCAAGCGGCTCCTCAGTGCCCTGCTGAAGTACCGGGCTGCTCAGCAGAGCATAAGCAAAGAGGCACTTCATGTATACATCACATTTTACATAAGATCCTAAGGGGTAAAAAACTTAAGGCAAATCCATTCGGTTTTGCTTGGTGTGAATGCTGCAGTGAGAGTTAAATATATTACAAAATCACTTCAAGCAAACAGCAATTATCTGACAAGAGTTTTTTAGCCTTCACTCTGTTACAAATCTGTAATTTCTATCCTATGGAAAAGGTGTCTCAAAGTACGTCTATATAATCACAAGCACTGGAATGTAGAGGCCAAAAATAAATGCCAGTTGTCCCAGGAACAATGTCATCTCCTGAGCGACAAGCTTTCATCGCCACCTCTTGCCTTGACCAAGACCAGAACTAGTATTGCGCGCAGTAGTTCTAACAGTAATAATTCCGTATCTTATGCAATTACTTATATGTCCCATTAATATCAGTTACATTTCATTTTTAGCTATGAAACATGGCATTAAAACAGTTGCTGACCTGTAAAATTATGCCGAGGTTACAGACACTACATCACTGAGAAGGGGCTTGTCTGGCAGCACACAAATCTTCCAGACAGCAGCAAGAAGAAAAAGAATATATCAAAAGCATTTTTTTTTTTTTGTTCTGTATGCAATCATCTCATTATTTCTTCCAAAGTCAAAACTCAGTGGCTATTAGCTGTTTAAGTCCTTCAAAATTCAACAGTATAGGAAAATGCCATGTCTGACATTCCTGCACACTCCCTTGGAAATGCACAGGAGCAGCAGGCGGCTGCTGGCGCAGGGCTGGCTGCCATGGAAACAGACAGTGCCCAAAACACCCTCCTTGCCTTTAAATTAAAAGCTGTTAAACAAAAAGCCTCCTTTTCCTTTTGCCAGCTTAAAACTGCTTTTATTCATCCAAAGTCTTCGACATATCAAGCTTGGAGCACACGGCAATACCAACAACAGCAGTACCAGTTGCACTGAAGTGTTGCTGCAAAAGATGAACTTGTCCATTGCCTAGAATGTAAGGTATAATCCTCAATCTGAAGCACTTAAATTATTTTTTTGGGGCACTGTAACTGTATAATATTAATACAAACGTACAAACAACAGGGTTGCAGTAAAGCAGAAGAGGACGCTTCACCACGAAGGATGCAGCAGAAGCAACCTCGCAGCCCGCACGGTGACGATTACTGCGTTACAGAAAGCCAACAGAAATTACTCTATTATGAGCTTCCCCTCACTCACCACTGAGCACTCTCTGCTCGGGCTTTTCACAGCCTTTTTGTCTTTTCACAGTTCACACTAATTTGATCTTTGTTCTCCCTGAATCACACACAATTCATGGCGCTGTGCTACATTGGAAAGGCAGAAATGGTTAAATTTGTCAGCTGACACTTGTTAGGTAACCGAGGCCGAACCTTCACAGCGCCGCGGACAGGAGGGTGCGCAGGAAGCAACAGGACGGGCACCTCGGCCGTCCCCATCGCAGGGCACCCAGCGGAGCCGGCAAGGGAGGAGCCATGGAAACACTGAGCTCCGAGTAAGCTTTGGAAGCAGCTCCGAATAAGTTGGACAGCATTTTAAAGACAAAATGCATGAAAAATTTTTGTACTAATCACCAGCTTGGAAATGTTGATACAATAGCTATAATGTTTTTCTAAGTAATAATTGTACATAATCTCAAAAATAATAATTCATTGTTAAAGAAATCTAACACCATTTAAATTTGAATGAATCCATTACACTGGCTTCAAACTTCACAATCTGCATTTTTGTCAAAGCAATCATTAGAAGACGTATCTTTCACTAGTTTTTACAAAAAATATTTTTTATATACTTTTCCCATTTCATTTATATGCAGTTTTTCTTCTAAGGACATTGCCAAAATAATCTAAGAAATGCAAGAGGGCCCCACGCTCACACTCATGTCAGGCAGTTTTCAGTGACGCCTGTTTTCAGCACCACGCTGTTCTATCAGCTCCCAAACGCGCTGGGCAAGGGCCGAGTGCAGGTGGGGTCCCGCTCCCACCGGGAGCTGGGCAGGGACACCCGTTCCAGCCGTGTCCCCGGGACAGCTCCGGTCCCCAGGTGGGCAACACCGCACACACAGCTGCCTCCAGAAGCGACCTTACTGCTCTGCAAGCAGAGAGTGAGGAGCTGAACGGAAAAGGCAGATAAATGTGAATCTAACAGTTAAAATAACAAAGAAAAAAAGCTTCTATCGATTTGTCCTTCATCACCAGTTGAGGAGCTTAAATGACTTGCCAACAGGACAACGTGCATCATATCCCACTGCTGCGGAGTGTCACGTTGCTGGGAGACGAGGCAGAACAACGGGAGCCTCCAAGCAAATCACTCACCCGAGGGTCTGCTAGGATGAATCAATATATGTGAAAAAAGATAATGAAAAAAGCCCTGTACTTTTTACAGTTCTTTCTAAACCTATAAATCAAGGGGGAAAAAAAAAAAGCCATTACCATCATAGCTGGAAAGACCGAAGAAATTAAACCTTAAATTTCAGGTATTTTGTAAAACTGCATACATTAGAAACTGTAATTATTGCTGAGAGACTTAAACCCGCAAGTATTCCCCTGCTTAGTACAGTCTCAGTGTGATTTCACAAAAACAAATTCCCATTTCCTCGGCTACTGCCATGAGCCACAGAGCTCGCGCTGCCCAGGGACTCGTAACGCCGGCGCCGGCCCCGGCGCGGCCGCCCTGCTCCCGTGCGGCCGCCGAACGGGCACAGCTGGAAACAGGTTCTGCTAAGGGCAGGTCAGGGACCCAGCTCGGGATGGGGACGGGGATGGCCCCGGCCACTCTGGGCACAGGTGAAAATTTTTGGAAACCTGGTGGCAGCCACAGGGAGTCTCCTCAGGACCCAAGAGTGGCCGTTTTACCTCTAATCCTGCACAGACCGTGTGCAAAACCAAATTAATGCTCCCAGCCTCGGATCAAAGCGTTTAAGCACTTGTTTATCTTTAAAATAATGGGATTACAATATACATCTTGTTAACACTGAACAAGAAAACAGTACCAATTGCTGATTTACTTGTAAAGCACATCACAATCCCACAAGCAGCCCTCTGAATTCACTCTTTACTAACTGAAAAGAACGGTAGTAATACCCTTTTTTTCCCCTGATATTTTTCTCCATCATCTGTGTCTCACAAAAAGACACCTGATAGGCCTCCGTGGATGAGGGGTCACAAAAACACCTCTAAACCCCATGGAACAAAGCGCAGGACTTTTTTTTTTTTTTTTTTTAAATTCCAGCACAATCCGCAAGTGTAAGATGCCACTGCAGGAGCGCAGCAGAGGTCAAGCCTATCACCAACACGTAACCTGCCAGCAAAACCGGGCCCCCTGTTACAGAACATGAATACGGCCTCGCCCGCAGGCAGGAGAAGAGGCAGAGCCAGCCCTGGCTCAAGCTGCCGATCCCCAATCCCGGCAAGCACCTGAGCTGGCCCCCGCTCCGGTTTCTTCTGCCCTGTATCCAGTTTCTAGCACCTGCCAGTCCTCAGCTGCTCGAAGCACAGTAAAATAAAAAATGGAATACAAATCCAGGGAAGAATACAAGCTTCAGGCTGGAATTTTCTTCCTAAGTAGTTTTCTTTCCTTTCAATTAACCTGCAAGGCAACTGCAGCTTGGATTGATTAATACATTGGATTAATATCTAAAGTACGGTACAAACAAAACGTATTTTGCAAAGGTGGAAAATCACCTCCCACATCCCGTGCAAGAAGACAACATGCTCATTTGTTTCACTGAATTAATTCTGTATCTTCAAGAGTTTTCCTACATTATCACATACTCTTGTGTGAGCTTAGCAATCTTAGTATCTAAACCATGCTGGATACAAGGCAGAATTTCCTGAACTTCACTCAGTTACAAATGTTCTGATCTGAAGCCTAAATTTATCCCTAACATTTTTCATCTTATATTAACTTCCTTACTAACTGTATGCATGATGTGCTGATTTTATCTAAGACTTTTCACTTGTATTTTCTAAATAGTTTGGCCACTTACATCACATTAATAGCCAATGCTTTGGAAATTTCTGAAGGAGCCGTTCAGGTATCAATATATTGCTAACCTCAGCCTGAAATTATGTTTGCTCCTTGCTCATATAAAAAGGAAATTTTCAATAAAACCCAAGGCTAAATTAAGACCCGCGTTCAGAGCATGGAGAGAAGCTAAAGCAGCATCAGAGGGGTCGTCCACAAGGACAGAGGTTCACTGGGAGGGCTTCCTCACGTGCGTCCTGCAGCACAGCTGCTACTCCAAGCAAGGACAGATCCATCCTTCCTGCCTGACTCTCCAACACAGTTAAGGTGGATTTGCTGAAAGCAGCGTCAGGATTTGTGTTCCCATCAAATGCCTTTTCACTTAGAGAGCAGCACTAAGTAAAAAAGCATTTACAGTTTTCGTAAGGTTCATTGCTCAAAGCAGCAAACTCTTACTATCCCCAGATCTCTCCACTTTATCATACCCAGGCCTAACAGATTAGGAAGTGAAGGCTCCGCCATGTTCTGAACTGTACAGACTGCCAGGAACCTAATCTGGGATTCCAGCAGAATTCCATATTTAATTTCTGCAGTTTTGGCCATTAACTGCTAGTATTCATAAATACTTTTATGTCCCAACAGAAAAGGATGATTCAGGTGGTAAAAACCACCACATCACCACTTGAATGACAGGAAAACAGCAACAAGCTTGTATTAGAATATAATGTTCTAGTTAAGTGTTTTAGAAGTATTCTGAGGTATATTTACATGGAATGAAATTAATGTCTACAAACAAATTAAAAAAATCGGCACATGGCTGCACTGCATACCTTTCGATACTATAAACTGAAGAGCTGAGGCTGTTTCAGTGCCAACATCAAAATCGAGCAGATCTGCAATGCTCTTAATGACTTATTCTACATACATCATGAAAGGAAATGCTTGGCTTTTTATCAGTCTACAAAGAGAAAAGGCTAGTAAAGAAGCTAATGCAGTCATTCATACTCTCAAAGAGGTTCATTATTTTAATTGCAATTATTAAGCTGACAGATTTAAAAGAGATGAAAAGATAGGCAATATTCACTGGGAAAAGAAAAAAGAAAATCAAGAAGAGCTACTAAAAGAGGAAAAAAAGGAAAAAGGAGGAAAGGTAGCGATTGGGGAAAACAATTACCATCTTTCACGCAGTGAATAACTTAAATTCTGAATTCTTCAGAAAGAATGTATTTCTTTCTAAAGAAAAAAAAATTCTAAAATTCATTCTATCCATGAATTTAGACGATAAGAGTATCCCATAATTGCAGGTTTTCCGCCACTCTGACAGACCACCGTTACCGCAACGCATGTTTTTAAACCACTTTCTACATAATTCACACACTAAAAAAAAGACCAAGGACCACGATTCCTGTGGTTGCTTATTAGCCCACCTACACTATCCAACACGCTCAGTTTTTCCATGTCTTTCTCCCCCTCCTTCCTAACTTTGCTCTTTTCCCTGCAATTTCACCGTGGTTGCACGCGGATTGTGGCCTCCCCTCCCTCGCGGCCGTGGCCCCGGCGCTGCCGCAGGCCCTTCCCGCGCCCTCCCAGCGCGCGGAGCGCGGCCCAGCAGCGCTCGGCTCCGGACTGCACATCTTCCCAGCCACTAAAATCACTCACTAACAACATGCCGTACAATTTTCTTTTCCTCTTGCCCTAACTTCTAACTTAAAGCTTTTTTTTTTTTTTTTTTAAAAAAATCTAAAATGTCAGTTATTGAGTTCAGTAATTAATATGGGATATCTTCCTGGCATTCCAAACATTAAAAATGTACTTAGATTCCGAGAAAGGCACTAGCTCATAAAGAGAAGAAAAAATTAGAGGTCTTGTCACAAAAACCCAGAGGAGATCCTTGGATGGCCAGGTAACCTGAAATACCTGGAGTACATGCCAAGGCAGAGAGCTGTAGAAAAGAAGGAGTTTCTACTGCAAAATACAGGGTGGTTTTGCCTGCTTAAAAAGTGGGAGTCTGAACGTGGAGCTGCAAAGAGGAGGAAGGTGACAGGAGCTGAGCTGTCCGCAGGGCTGGCACTCGACCTCAGCAGGTCTCCTCTTGCCCCTCAGCAGAGTCCAGTTATTTCCAGCTAGGAGAAGAAACGAGACGACTTCCATGGCTCAGCAGTATTTCTGCCACAGCCCAAACAGGACTACCTCAAACGAAGCCCGTAGAGTAGATAAGCCAGCACCATTTGCGAGCTTTAAACCCCCCCAAACCTTTCAAATATTATTCACATGCATAATCATTTAAGGAGACAAAATGTAATTTGAAATGCATATATCTAGAATGCAGAATCAAGCCTAAATTTAAGCAGGAGGGGAGGGAGAAGGGAATTCTGGAAAAAGACTGCAGCTAAGAAAAGAACAGCAGTGTTGCAAATGAGAAAGCAGTACATGTCTAAAACTACAGGTTTGAGGGGTTTTATTTTTAGTATTGTCATTTTAAAGTGTTTTGCACATTATTTACAGGACAATTTCAGAGTACTTCATGGCTTGAGCACTGAAACAAGTACTTAATCGCTCATGTTCTTTCATACTGCGATTACAATTCGGCTATTACTATTCTAATAGTCTCAGATAAATTCTAAGTTTAGCTTTTAATAAGTTTTAAGGAGTGAAATTCATACTTATTCCACGTACAAAATACTTCTTGACATACAGTATCACATACCAACTGCCTGAGACCTGGATATACATAGGACTGCATTTTCTGTCCCCCAAGCAGCGAATCACTGACCTTCCTTGAGACTTTTCTGGCTGTTCACATCAAGGCATTCCTTCTCTTTCAGCGGCTTAACATCTCCTGCAGGTAAAATCTCTGAAAAGCCCTGTTGCTGCTTCTTGGAGCTATCAATCATGGTGAGAATCCTTCAGAAAGGCAACATCCAGCACAGGAAAAAAACACAGGAATTTGTCACCAAGCAGCACGGCGTTGTCCCCAGCACCAGATGCGGGTTCCTTCCCTAACGAACGAGCAGCTCTTTGCCGCTCAGCAGAACCATCCTGCCTTGCTCTCCGGGCCGACCCGCGATGGCTCCGCGCGCGGAGCGGCCACCTCGCCCAGCCGCAGAGCTGAGCATGGGAAGCGGAGCTCCCGAATCCCACCTCCTTCTCCGACACCACTCCCCCTTTTCCTCCAGCTCCGCTTGCTTCCTCTGCACATTCGTGCTCCAATATGCAGCTTGATGGTCAATCATCTGACAAAGAATGAGTCAAGCAGTTAAAAATAAATCCAGCAGTTGCTGAAGGAGCAGCATTTGCTGATACCCAAGATAAATGCCTGCCGAGGACTCTCTCTCTCTCTCTCTCCCTCTTTTCCCTTCCTTCTCCCTTCCCCCTGCTCCAAACCCTGCTGCAGGCAGCAGCAACACGCAGTAGCAGCTGAGCCTGCACATTCATTACTCATAAAGTGCCATCAGAAAACAAAACTGTTGAGGGGCATCTCAAAAAATGATGTGCAGTAATCTGCCCAGCCCCTGTTTTCCGGAACAGGGCTTCAAACCAAAAGCAGGACACTGGGGAAGCCACCCAACAGTCCCACGTCTTCACTTGCAAGTACCCCAGAGATTCTCTGCATTTATGTAAATTTCTAAAATGAATCATTTTAATCCTAAGTATTTCGAGGTTTTTTTGCATACAGTTGTAGAAGTAATCAGCTTAAATACAAACTATAGACTATCACAATTCTTATTTCTGTCCCAATACTTCTGCTTTTGCTGCGATTTTCACAGGATGCCCCCCCCCAAAATACCATAGAAGAGCTTCCTTCCCAAGGCCAATGAACTTCCTCCCTGCCGCCAACCCGGGCAGTTACTGAGCACAAGACGCAGGAGCGCTGCTGAGGAACGTGGCACAGCCAGGATAGAGGGGCCAATACTTTAAAACACCGTTAAGAAGTCAGACAAAACCGTACCAGCAATGCTGAAACAACAACTATATGGAAAGCGCAAGATTTACAGAAGCGCAGCCTGGGAGAGGGAAAGCTCCAGGAGATGCTGGGCTGTTCTCCGCACAGGCGGCTACCCCACTGTGGCAGGGGAGGAGCGGGCAGGGAACCAGCAGCTCCCCGCGAAGGGCGCACGGGCTCCCCTGCCCTTGGCTAACGCAGCCCATCTTGGCAGATTCGCTCATGCACTTTCACAGCTGATAGGAATTTTTTAGCCTCTTGCAGAACAGCAGGATGCTCGTCAGTCACGAGCATCACGCCGATACTTTAAATGTATTTCCTATTTTGAACAATATCTGTTCTGAAGCTTTGAAAGATTAAAAACTGTTCTGTGCAAGAGTTATTTTTCTTGACATTTTTAAGCTGTTCCATGAAGGATGTTAATTCCACATCTTCCTTGGAAGAACTGGTGTAAGCTTTCAACACTGGAGACTTTCTGATTTTGTCCCCTTAAAATTACTCATTTTGTCCAATAAGACAAAAAAAAATTTCAGAGTAAGTATTAGTGAAACACTATCAACTTGTTTGCTCTTCCACTACTTTTTAAAGCCTCTTCTTTATTTTAGCAAATTATTATATAATAAAACACAGCCAACAAAATAAAATGCATACCAAAAAATGCTCCATACAAAAAAAAGTAGGAGTCTTTCAACTCCTACTCACCGTCAGAAAACCTGTTTTCGGTTTCTGGAAGGCGCCTGGAATCTGGACATTTGTTTGAAACATGACATGATCCGAACAACACGCTGGTGCTGCTGAAGGGGTAGCTCCAACCCAGGTTCATCCCAGCTTCTCCCAGCAGGATTTTGAGCTCACGCTGACCTGGCTCTGAGGGTCTCTCCGCTGGCTGAGCTCCCCGATCCCACATGTGGGATCCACGTAAACGTGGGAGCCCGGGGAGAGCAGCCACTAACGCAGATGAACTTCAGCTTTCGCAGAACCCCCAGAGCTTGGGAGTGCACGTGTTACTTCATATTAACACGTTTAATTTTACAATATGAATTAGATACCCTGTATTACCTATATTGTGCAAGAAAGCGCAGGAAAGCCGGGAGAAGCGGAGCGCAGGGAGGGCAGCCGAGCTGCACAAATCCTGCCGCCTCCCGCGGGCCGCACCGGCTGCGGCGCTTTCCAAAGCTATTTCGGCCATTTCATACACACTCCTTAAGCAAAGACCTTATCCTACTTTTAAAAATATTAAAATACTCTTCTCTTTAGCCTACAAGTTTATAAAACACGACACCACATGTAAATAAAAAAAACAAACAAACTCCTTTGTGTTCACAAAACCAACCACCTTTCATCTCAAAACAAAACCGAGAGCCAGGTTTTCCTGAAAGCTCCGGAAAGGGCGAGCTCTCCGTGCGCCAGAGCTTCTTCCACGAGCGCCTTCCCAGCGCTCTCGGCTCCTCCAAACGCAGCTCTGTGCTGTGTGCCCAAAATAAGAAAAACGCGCTCGGACCAATAGTTCCATAGTTTGATACTACTATCAAAAAGAATCAGAAGAAAGCATTAAAACCAGGGAAAATGGGCATTGCTCCAGCCATAGAAGTTAAACTGTAAACCCCGAGAACAGAAGAAGGATAAAATATGTAATCTCATTGTACTTGGACAGTCCTATTAATCTTCTAAAAAAACATGGTTTAGATTTTGTCCACTTTTTTCTTTTTATATCCTTAGTGTGTATTCTCTGCACAGAATATTTCATGCAAAAAGCTGATAAATGACTGGCACAGGCATGGGAAACGCCACAATGACGACAAGGCAAAAGCAAGCAAGACACAGCTAAAACAGGGCCCGACGCAGTTCAGCTGCACTTGTTTTTCATTTAACAAAAACCGCTAATAATTAAGTTATAAATTGAGAAAAATTTAAAGTATCTTCAACTCAATGTGTTAAGTGTAAAATGCTAAAAATGTATATAGATAGCAACTTTCATTGAATTCTAATTTTAGGAATTAAATTCCTAAATACATTTTTTAAGACTATTGACAGCACTTTCATTAAAACATGTATAAACATAGAAGGAATTTTTAATATTTAGCTGAAAACTGCTGCTATTTTGCAGCTATAAATATAGGGGGTCCAGTCAAGCTGATGTAAAGGTTTATTTCTGGAAAGCAAACAAATACCTAAATTTTTGCCTTGAAAAATAAACCCATACTTTAGTTCCATTCAGTAACAGACAAGTACAAACTGTACTTCAAAACATACTAAGGGACTACTGATTTCAATCCCACGCAACATGGAAAGATTTCTTAGAGAGAAGCGGGGTTCTGCGCGCTAACACCTGGGCCCACAGCCTGAGCAACCTGCCCTGGTTTTAAGCTGATGAAGGAAAGCGCCCAGTGCCAGCTGAGCCTGACATGGAGTCGCTGGAAGCCAACGGGAAAGCAGCTGCCCTCCTGCCCTAACAGCCTCATTTCCAGCCATTTCCTGCCATTTTCACTCCCAATGAATTGCTCACTCAATTACTGCAGTGCAATCTATCACAGAATGCTGCTCAGGGACAAAACAGGGGCAAACAGCAGAAGTGGAGTCTTTCTGCTCCTCTGTTTTAGCACAAGGGCATTCTGTTATTTTCAACAAGATTACGTTACATGATGTGAATCAGCCATGGAGCTTTCTTGGAAACGAACAAACTTATAGAATTGGACATAAACAAACATAACCTTTTTTTTTTTTTTTCCCCCCTCAATTTTCCCAGTAGAGCTGCATCCTCCATTTAAACTTGCAAAAAGCCTTTATGTAAGAGGTTCGTACTCCTCTCCTCAACAGTCGGTGATAGAACGTATTAGACAGGAGGTATCAATGCCGGAACATTTCTGGACAACCACCTCTTCAGGGAAAAATGCTAAAAAAATGCAGAGAGAGGGGAAAAAATAGTAACTGACTGCAACTCTGATACTCCTCTGCTGAAATCCCAGCAAAACGCACTTGAGATCCTGGATACAGGATTTCACCCACTATCTCTTTGCAATGCAGGGCCTTATACATCTTCTAGTTTCACCTGTTCATAACGAAGAGCAAGCTGCACCATTCAGGAGCTCTGCACGCTGTGCACCTGCTTAGGCAAGGTACTGCCTGGAAGTTTTTATACCGTAATTATTCAGATAACTTTTAGCATTGAATACAATCATCAAGGCTTATTTGCTGAAAAACTATTGTGCTGCTTTTTTTGTTGGTTAAAACCAGGAGATTGTTAAGCCGTGGAACTCACCACAAGCAGAGATACACGTCCCTCAAGGGTAGATGCATTCACACTGCGGGACACAGCTCGCACTTCACTCCAGCAAAACACTACAGTAAAAGCTTACATGTCTTCAAGCACCTCGGTTAAAGCTAAAACATCAGCAGCTCGTTTGCTTTAAAGATTTCTACTGACTCCACACTACTGGTGTGAAACGCCTGACATTTTAAGAAGATATGTGAAGTACTGTAAATCCTAAAATAGGCTGAAGTCACAACCCAGTCACCAGAAAGCTTTGAAAGTCATTATTTAAAATGACACTGGTAATACAAGCACTTCCATTTACTGATTATCGGACTTTGATAATTTGATGCTACTCTGCAAATACCACTACAGTTAAAAAACTTCTCCAATAAATTGTTTCTGACTCCTTATTTTAATGACAAAGTAAAATTTAAAAAGGGGTGTAACTACATTGTTTAGTTCAGTACTCGCTGAATAGTGCAGCTGTCAAAAGAAATGTCAGAGTTTTGTTTAAAAAGTGCCATGTCATCTAGCTCTGTTACATGCCAAAGAACACTTAAAAAAATGATTAAAATTACACAGGTTTCCTAATAATTCGAACAGAAAGGCTCAAGTAGCAGAGCTGCAGAGAACGACTGCATAACCAACCTGCTGGGTACATAAAAGCCAAAGGCTCAGGGAGGATCCGTACCAAGTGTCTATGGGAGAGCTGCAACAGAGAGTGCGAGTGCTCGGTAATATTCCTGTCATTTTCTTTTTTTGATTTTTAAATGATGACAAATGGACAGGCTTTTTTTTTTTAAACACAAAATTTTCACATTTCATTAGTGTCATCTCTGAAAGTAATTACTTTCAAGAAATACACAAGAAATATATATTGTTTCACCTATGTCTGTTGTATAAACTTCATGAGGAGCACCTGCATTTGTAAGCAGGAAGCCAGTTCTTAGTAATGTAAAAGCACAGCTCCACGTTATAGCCAAATTTACAGCCTTGCCGCTGCCGAAAAGCGCGTGTTTTCAACGTCTCTCCACAGCTCCTGCCGCTTCCTCTCCGTCTGCGTCCCTCCCTCACCGCACAATTCTCCCTCCTCTTCTGTCCTGGCTCTGGCCCAATCTCACAGTAACCCAATGCAAACTGCTGGTCTGCCAAAAACCCAAACCAGAAAGGTATTCATTTTTTCGCCAGGCTATTTTTATGCCATTAAGCAGTTGTACTGGCTAACTGTGCAACTGGACATGCATAGGGGCAAATACAAGAGATGTTTGGAAAGGACGAGGAGTGGGAAAGAAGGGAATGCTGAGGACTTGCACTTCTGGAGAAAGGAAACGTGCAACAGCTTAAACCATCATGATAAGTTGCACCCCAATATTTCTGAAATAGCAGCAAGACAGCTACAAGTTAAATGAGTACAAAGCACACTTTCTCCTATAGTGATAATTCAATAACAAAAAAAAAAAAAAAAAAAAAAAAAAAAAAAAAAAAAAAAAAAAAAAAAAAGCTTTTCCAAGTAGTTAAATTTTCATCGTGGCTTTCCTCTACTGACCATGTATTTAAATACAGAATGTTCTGTAATAAAGGAAAGAGAACTACTCATTTCCAGAGTAAATATTTGGGGCATAAACTCTCCAAATTGAATACGTACCTGTTTCCAAAGAGCTATTTTTATAACTAGATGAACTAAGAATCACACAGACACCTATAACAAGCTAGAAACAAAAGCTTGGCTGAAACACCAATTTTTAGCCAATAGCATAAAATAACCACTTTCAGGTAGAGGTTCAAACTAGAGTACAAATATAGCATCAGTTTCAAAAACAGATTTTTGTTTTTTAATAACTACAGTGTCAACTGATGTAAAAGATACACAATCACCTCTTGGTTTTGCTATAAAATAGATCAATTGTGGAACTCATCTCCGAAATGAGTACCCCTCATTTTATTTTCCATTTCTTTATATTGTATATAGTGTATGCATATGGAGAAAAAAGAACTTTCTGAATGGAACACAATGTCTGTTACATAAATCAAAATTCTGTGACATATCATTTAATAATAACATATTGCTAAAGTTTTTTTTCATGAACACTGGCTCTTAATCTGAGGAAATCAATGTTTCTCTTATCCTCCTGCAACACAGGCTTGACAATGTTCTGCCAACTTTCAGCCTACAGAAAAAACAACATTGTTTAGAAGGGGAAGTGCCTAGTAGAGATTTTCCAGAATCACAACGTGCAGGAAACAACGCAGCAATCCCGTGCTCCCAACAATGCCAGCCTGTCTGCAGCTCTGAATATTCCCCTACCTTTCCAAGTACCAGCGACCTGCAGAATGAAGTTGCCAACTACCGAACAATTTTACCATCTCCTTAAACATGAAATAACTAAGCAGCAATCACTCTAACAGTGATTATTCCAATTTGTCACACCACATAGAGCTTATTCCTCTACAATTACATTAAAAAAATAAATATGAAGATGAATTTAATCTCTAAAGAAAATCTATTTCACTACCACCAAATCTGGAGGAAAATAAAGCTTAATTACTCAAACGTTTATTTCATCTTGGCTTTACCCGCACCTTGATGAACACCATGATCCTTCATACCATTAGATTAAATCAGTTCTTCATCACAGTTCTTCATCACTGAGTAATGATTCCTTGATGGGCACAGGCAAACAGTGCTCTGAATACACAACCTAAACTGTTCATTTAAATAATCCTAGTTACAGTTTATACTATAACCGCCCTGAAGAATAAGCGTATTAAACTGTTTAGATTTTTTTTCCAAAATTCCCCACTTGTTATTATTCTTTTCATGTAATTATTTTTTACACTATTCTTTTTGTATTCTCTCTCTATATGTACGTTTTCTTAACACATAGTTGCACATTTAACAGTAAATAAGTTCTTCGCCTCAAACACGCAAGGCATCTGTCAAACAACTGAGAGCAAATCTCAGCCCATAACATTTTATGCGTGTATTTAAAATAAATACATAAAACCAAAAACATTTGAGTCTCATCTTCATAGATTTTTTTCTTATTTGTTTTTTTAGTAAGTCAAATGAAAAATTAAGAGAAATTTTTCAAATAGCATTGTGTACTTAACTATGACTATAGAATTCCTTCAGGAAAGACTTTTGTATATGTTCTTCAGCACTGTTAACAAACAAATGATTCAAATTATGGTCACCATTGAATTTCTAACGACGTTCCAACAATTATGGAGAAAAAAAAAAAAAAAAAAGGAACTGTGTCTAATTAGAAATTAACTCAACATCCATTTCCAGCTATTCATTTAGTTGTCGACAAACACTTTCAGGAAAAGAAGTTAGCATAAGACACATTGATCAAGGGATTTCTTTAAAGGAAAACATACTTTCCATATCTTCTGTAATCACTTAAATGCCAAATCCTCTAACATAGAATTTTTTCATATATACCAGATGCCCTAAATTGAGTCAATGACAGGTCATATCTCCAATCTTAATCTCTTCACAATAAGCAGATAATTAAAAAAAAAAAATCTACATATCAAGCTAAAATGACAGACTGTTTGTTTAGAAGTTTACCAAATGGAATGACCCTGCTGGAATTCTTTCATGTAGCCTGTGAAAATGTCAGAATATATTCCATTTAAGAGGTCACAGTCCCCAGAGAGCTCTGAGTTTTGGCCTGTATGTCTTTTCACATGCCTCAATATTTGAAAATTGTTCCTTGTAGACACTGACTGATGCCCTGGGAATGCTAGGATTGTGGGAACTGGCAGTACCCATGACAGAGGCAGACTTCCTGGGAAACGAGCACCTACTCCATGTGTGCTCTCCTTTCGTACCAGATAGGGTGATACTCAAATATTTACAGTGGAGTCAAAAGAATACGTGCACTAGATGACACTTTTTTTCTTTCCTGACATCATTTCTTTAAAAAATTCAAAAATAAAGAGAGACCTATATGAACATTAATTACAACATGTTCTATGTTTTCACAAAGAATTATTTAATAGAATACATGTAATGGATGTTCCAGGAGGCATTAAAATTTTAAATAAAAGTATTAGATGAAAAATATTTTTTCATTTATTAATGGTACTTCTAGATCTAAGCAGGGTTTGCATTTTTCGCTGTTGCTGTTAATCGGAACACAGCCCGTCTGTGCGTTGTTTCCCAGATCCCACTGCTTTCAGGTTAATGCCTGCAAAATTAGTGAGTTTAAGCTGATGTTTCCAATTATTTTCTGTGTCAATATATTACTTAAACCAGCATATTTTGTTTTCATTCTCTAGTCTTCTCATTATCTTTCCTCCATTTTCTCTCTCCAAACTCTCCCAAAAAAATAACCCCCAGGCACTTTAATCTAATATAGACTACGACAAGAGGAAAAATACCTAAACAGATGCTGGAGGAAAAGAAAGACAGAACGAACAAACAGTAGGGGTCACAAGGTGATAAAAGCCGCCAATGCCAAACTTCACTTGATGCCTCGGCAGCAAAATCGCAGCTCAGATCTACTGATTGCACATGTACGTGAGAGTTTGCTCAGGAGCCACGCGGTTGTGCCAGGAACACGCGTGTTACCAGTGCTGTGCTGCGAGGAAGCTGAGGACAGGCGATAACTGATAAACTAATATACCCACAGCTCTCCAGGTGCCAGAAAAGCCACCCTGGCGCATCACGTTTATCTCAGCACTACCACTAAGTGAAGTGGGGTATGAGTCTCGCTCAGTTATTTTGAGAAGTGGCCGCCTCGCAGCTGGCTTGACTCCTCCTTCAGAGCAACTCAACAGCCACAACATGGAAAGGGTTTCTTCCGTCTTCCCATAACTCACTCAGTTCCCCCCAGGTCCCAGTGACCCCCTAGGAATTTGTCATAGTCCTCTGAGCTTGAACGCCTTGAGCTCCGGGTTCCTGAATACCACACCTCAGGAGCAGCCCAGGACGCTCTGCTCTCGTGAGCAGGCGGCAGGAACAGACTGGACTTACTAACCTGTAAGAAACTTCTTCCAACAGCTCCGGGAGCAGTTAGCCACCACAGCACAAGATCCATCAGACCCCACTACCTGTTTTTGTAGCATCTCCAGTACAAAACAACAACCTCCAGCAGACAGGGATGCAGCCCTGAATCTTCCCACATTCCACGGTAGTGAGGAGGACACTCATCGCCACACGGACCAACACTGCTCTTCGTACAGTGCAAAGGCGACAGTGTTTACAGCCAGCACCCGAGGCTGAAGTGCACACGGCTGCGCAGCGGTCACTTGCAGAGAAGAATCTACCAGCCCCAGGCTCCATTTATGGGATCTGTGCAACGGCCCTGACAGCCACGGGACGTGCACTGCCCCAAATCACAGGTTTCTCTCTGCTTTTATCCACTTCCTGCTATCGTAGCAGGTGCTGAGCAGAGCACAGAAGTAACGAGACTTCCCCCTGAACCCATGGAAAGGAGACTTGCTGCTGACGGGCAAGGCAAGCAAGAGCTACTCCCTGCGCTTTGCAAAGCTGCGCACAGGTTGACAAGACATCTCAGGTGTATTGCCCAATTACCCAGAAATACATAACTGGCTAACGACACATTCTAATTAATTACATTAGTAATTCAGTATTGCCCAAAGCTGTTAACATCAAAACAGCTGGTTGAAAGAAAAAGGGAAACCTTACAATTCTGGCAGTCCGGAAGAGCAACATACAACATCTCAGATACAGGATTCCCTGCTGTTATGCACCAATACACTGATGTCACCTTTGGTAAGCCATTTTTTGCTTTAATCTCCATCAAAAATGACTGGTTGCTTTGTAGATTATTTAGTCAGCCCTGTGATATAACCTTCATCTAGAAAATTCAACTTGAAAACTCCCATTACTTGGTCATAGTTAAAATATGAATTGCTTAATATTTACATTTCATAGATTCATCTGAATGATTGCATCTACCTGAAAAATGACATTTGAGAGGTTGGGAATATTTTGCTGCCCTTGCGTCTCCCACTTCCTGAAAGAAATTATCCATAAGTCCTTATTGAGGGAGCAGGAACCTGCATTCGACAAAGAGCTGGGGAAGCTTAAGATGCTATTGCTCTCCGTTTGTGATTAATTCTACAACTTATTAATTGCAATTAATAAGTTACCACCCCATCAAAAGAGCTGGCAGAGCACATAAGCGTTCCTTTGCTCATTCAAGGGACATTGAACTCCAGCAAAGATCAACAAACCCCAAGATTTGCACCCAGAGTCAGTGGGACACACTCACGAGAGCTGTCCTGCTGGGTCTGCTGTACGGCTGCGATCCCCAGGCAGGCTGTGCACGGCAAGAGGAGCAAACTGCAAAGCAAGAGATGAGGCAGCAACAGCCCAAACTGCTGTCAGCTCATCCGTCATGTGCCTGAAATTTCACTGCATGTTTCCATAGCCTCGCTGTGGTTACCTCTGTGTTAAACCAAACCATGGGCCTCCCACACCTTCAGCGTGACAGAACAAAAGCAGGAAACGCAGTTTCTTCATTTACTTGGAGCCAGTGCCACAACAGCACGCAGAACACCACCAGAATAACTCAGGCACCTACTGGACTGCGGCCACAAGAGATCGTTGGAGTGAATGAGAGGATAAAGGGATCACACTGCTGAAGGTCACCGTGAGCGTGCTGCTCCTGCATAAAATGCTTCAACAAAAAACCCTGCAATACTTCTTATCTTTTATACTAAATGTCATTGTGTTTTTGTGTCCCGCAGTACTTGTAGGTTTTATAAAGTATTGACACTTTAAAACACTAGTAAAAGGTCAAAATGATGACTCATTTAAACTATTTTTAATATAGCTGCATCAAAGCAAAATTTTACTTTCTCAAATCTTCTCCTCTGATACACACTTGCAAAAAAAAAAAGAAAAAAAAAAGAAAAAAAGCATATTTTTTCATTAACCAAAATAACTAACTCCAGGTTGGTTATGGAAATATGGTTACTATGGAAATACAGCTGAAATATAGTTTGGGTGCTCTGGATGATTGATCAACACCTTTTGGTCATACTAAGGAAGCAATTTGAACATGCACATTCATAGAGGTTGCTTCCCTGAGCACATTCAGGAGTTATTTAAATACTAATAAGATATTGTTTGCAACAAACCCTAAAATAAGCAGGCAGGATCTCAGTGAACTGCCTTTTATTTCTATCACAAAACAAAACATACACTGAGACCCATTAATTTCTGGACAGGTTTTATAGAACAAGATGTCTAACAAAAAGGAGACCTGGCAACCACAACAATTTAGCCACTTGCTGGGTGAAACAAATTTAGATTTATTCAGTCTGACACTCTCACTGGCAATGAGCTTAAGTGACCTCAGGAAAGATACATAAAAATGAGAAAAATTTCTTTTGCATGTCCAGGCTGTACTTGCCCAATTATGGGGGGAAAAAAAAAAAAAAAAAACCCACAACCAAAGGGGTAGATAAGATTTCTTAATCTGCCTCACAGTTCTCTTTCTTGACCCTTCTCCTTTTACTACTGATATTAATAGGACTGAACTAATAATTGCCTTGAAAACCATGCCCCAGCATTGCTCAGCCTTGTGATCTAGCCTTTTAAACAAACATGGATGAAATGTAGCCCCAGACCTATCAGGAACTTCATGCAATTAAACCTCCTTGCATGGGGCATTTAAATCACTGCGGAAGGCCTGCTTGAAAGGCCCCGACGTCAAAGCAGGAATTATATGAATAATGAAGAATAACAGGGTAACAAGTCTCAAGTCCCCTGGCACAGAGGGCAGAAAGGCAGCTTCTCAACTTACTCATTATTCCTTCCTCCCCATCCGCTTCATTACAAAAATTCCCTGTGTTCTTTCAACAAACCAAAGGCCCTACATATCAACGTCTTAAATACTTTTCCTTAAATACATATTACTGATGCTTTCTTGATGAAAGGTAAAAGGCTGTGAATTAATCTTAAAATAGCTTCTGGTATGAAGGTACCTGTTATCAATTTGACATCAGATAGCCAGCCATGAAAACTAATGTCTCCAAGTTACAGATGTGGTTTTTTCTGCTTCACAGAAAATCATCCTTGTGGATATAGAGCCAAGTGTTAAGAAATGATACACAGGTGCCTTAATTTGTTTAAACAAATTCTATCACTTAACACAGCATTTATTCAAAAACTTTACAGATGGAAAAAAAACATATAATAATATATAAGCTAAGCTTATATAAGTTTATGTAAGAGGATAATTTCTCTACTATCCTATTTTCCCTTTTTTCTTAAATCTTTCTTTGACTGCTCTGCAGTACTGAAGACTTGTGTGGGAAGCAGCAGTTAGTCCTGCACTCTGTGCACAGCAGCATTTTGATAACTGTTAACATTCCATGTCTTTCTGAAAGAGCACAACTCACATCTGTCTCCTGGTGTTTTACACATGCACAGTCCACTTATATAGCCCAGACTGTTCTGCTTTAAAGCACATACTTGCATAAATCTCTCTTTTTTAATAATGCTTACACCATGAGATGCCAATGCATTACTAGCTTACTGCAGCCAAACTGATGTAACAAAGCAGGAGTGGGGGAAATAAAAGGGGAAAAGAAGAAAAATGATTAAATTACTAACTTGTCCCCCAATAAAAATGAGCCTACATTTAGATTAAGACCTAATTCTGCCTGGTGCTTACTGTAGCAGTGGAAACACTTTCTTCTCTAAGTTGCCACGCCAACATCAACAATGAGGAAAGATACTGGAAAGATTCCCTAAACGTAAATCTCGTTTTTCCTTCACTGTTCATCCTTAAACTATGTGGTGAAATAAACTATCTAGGATGCGATGTGAAACTTCGATTCTGCATTGATTTTTCAAAATAAAACAAAAAACACCCCTAAAATGGTTCTTCATAATTATGTTTTTTCTATCAATATTATAACTCCTTTGCAAAATTAGCTGATTAATACTTTCATTAATCACTGACTGTAGTTTTTTTTTTTTTTTTTTTTGAAAAAACAACTATTTTAAAATATAAATGTATCCCTTTCATATGGTTTAACAAAATATTCGAGCTGGGATTTTTAAGTGAGGCTTGCAACCTGCCCTGACAGATTAAGCTGATCAGGACAGATGTCATAGAAGAGCAGTACCTCAGCTCTACTTTATTAACACGGGGGAAGAACGACCGAAGGCAGTGAGTTATTTGAATGAAGCAAGCAAACATCATTATGCCCACAGCAAACATCTCAGCCAGGAAGAGGCAAGGCAGAGAGTCACTCGGGCACTCACCATTCTTCCGTTCATTGAGGGGAGGTAAATACTGGCTGGGCTGCAGGGAGAGCTCCTGAAACTCGTGTGCGACCGCTTCGCTGTGCGGGCTGGGCGCGAGGCGTGCGAGCGAGCCCGCGTCCTCCTCAGCGTCTGCTGTCCCCAGGTGATCCATTGCGCTCAGCTGGGCGGACACGGGGCAGGAGGCCGCCTCGTAATGCTCTGCAGTCGATAAAGCAAAGAAAAAACAAACAAACAAAAATCAAAACACAAACACATTACTGTTTTTTTAAATTTATTTTTCAGCTCCCTTGCCCATGAAATTCAACTTTGAAATGACATACACGCTATCCACCGATTTTCCACAAACAGGTTTGCAAAAATCACAGCTGAACAAGGTCGTTAATAGTAATTTAAATGGTCACCTGATTCTGGGAAGCAGGACTGATTCTCTGCTTGTTTTGACAAAAAAACTACACAGTATTAACTGCCAGTATGGATGGCCAGAGGTGCCCGACTCCAAGTACATGGTTTCCCAGCGAAACTAATGCTCTTTTTTTTAATTAGTTTATGCTGAAATAATGAATTTATACCTCATAATATAGAGACTGCTTTTAATATTTTGAAGCACTGCAAAACTTTCCTTAGGATCAAAAATCAACTTGGTATTAACGCAGCAGTTCACTCCTCCAGAGCACTAGGTAAGAGTCAAGAAATCTGTAAATCTCTCTAACAGGGAAAGTTTGTTATCACAAAAACTTACCAATTCATTTTATTACATACTGGCCACTCCTAGTACAGTACTCTGCAGATTAGTGTAAAAGTCCTAATTCATTATAATTTTCTTTCTAACATTAATGTGGTACTAAATTTCCAGTGGGGAGAGAAAAGTATGAGTTACTGGGTGAGGCTTTTTATAGCTTCATAGATCTCTATTACACCATTGAAATTTCAATAAAGTTTAATGGCCCATCCCTGAACTCTTGGAAATATTTTGGCCACTGTCACAAGCATTCAATAATTCACAGATAACATTTGTAATGTATTTGCATTTCATCATAAAAATGAAACTTTGGAAAATAAGTCAATGAACTAATGATTTTAATATATGGCCTTAGTGAATAAATCTCACATGCAGAAGAAACTCTTGTGCTCATTTTCGATAAATCCCACATTTGAAAGGAGAGAGGGCCTCAAGGAGAGCAGGTTTTCCCTAGAGAGCAGCTTACTGACCATGTCCCACACAACTCGCCACCTCCATGCTTGCTCTTCAGTCATGGCAATGACCTGGCGAGCACGAGGACTCGGCTCAACCTCTAAATCCCCTACAGTAAAATACGTATGTATAATATAACACATAGTAATGCTGCTCCAATCACAGCATCTACCTTCCCAGTCCTCCACCTGTCACCTCTGCTGGCTGTAAAGCTCCCAGGGGGGCTCTTGCACCCTCCTGGGGTAATTTCACTACCAGTACAGATAAAATGTCACTTCCACAAGGGGTACCCCCTTCCCATGCCCCTGGGAGCACCACTCAGCAGGGTACCATGAAACACAGTGGAGCCACATGAAATCCTACACCAATACACAGATGCAAACGTAGGTCTGCAAGAAAAGAAAACAAAATTCATAGACTGAGTGAAACAAGAAAGATTAACAGTTTTCAAATGTCTCTTAACACAAGATGCTAAATGATGGAGAAGTTTTAGATAATCTACATCGTACAGCTCTTTCCAATTTCTGAAAATGTTCAGAAAATCCTGTTACTAAAAGGTACCTCTGTAGAATGCTCTTAGTTATTTCAAATTCCTTATCAACTAGCAGAGCAAGGCTCTAAGCCAAACACTTACACATGACTGCTTAAAAACATGATCATCCTTCTAGTATAGTGTTTAACAGGAAAAAATGCAGTTGCAGCAAAATATGTCCACTAGAACTATGTAGCAATTCCTTTCCAAACAACAGCTTCTTCTCCTATCAAACTGGCAGCACATTTCCTGAATAAATTAAAAGCTTTCCCACTTGCTAAATAACTGATTCAGTATCTGGAGGAGGGTAACAACAAAACAGTTCTTAGATTCTGTCAATACATCATTTGCAAAACTTTCTACTACCTACCAGCCTCTTTGAAGCTGAATCTCTTAGTCACCTTCTCGGGTGTTTATGTGCAACGCTGGCTGAATGTACCCATGACGACCATGATTCATCCTGCAACAAAGATCTCTCCCTCTCAGAGTGAGACAAAAAAAAGCCGATCTTTTCAAAGAAAAATTAATAGCTAGTTGAATAGGTTTTCCAATGGATCATTCCAATCTACCACACTAGAAATGAGTGACAAAAATCTAGGCTTTGTAAGAAAACACAGCTGGAAACTACAGCACACAATGAAAATCCTGTCCAACAAACACCAAAATTCTAATTTTATCTTAAGGGGGAAAATACCTAATATTTTAAAATATCTTTAACGTTTCACCCCTAAAACCCAAGTATATATTTAATACAGTTAAAAAACAAGAACACAACAGCATATGTAAACACTTAAACCTCTCCCTGCCCCAACCAAACAGATATCATTTTAGAATATCAATTTAATATACAATGAACATTCCCAGAAATAAAATAAAATTTCCCTTGCCTATTTTCGACATTGTAAGTTAACACAGTTTTTTTTTCTTTTTTCCAGTAAAAAAGTAAGCAGTGCTTCAAGCGAAAAAAACAAACATTTTAAATCTTCAAAGACACTATGTGGATCAATGCTTAATACTGGCCCACATTTCTTTCTTGCACTCATTTCTTGTAATTTATGTTCAAAACACGCTTCAAAGAGGTATCATTGACAACAAATTAAAATCGTTATCATTAAACAATCTGACTATAACAAGAAAAATCAAGACACATTTGCTTTGTAAAATAACTTATTCTCTACTGGTCAAAGTAACTTAGCAACTAAAATCTAAGGGTAGTACTGACTAGTCACAATCCTACCCGACTACAGAAAATGAAAGATTAGGAAGAAGAAAACAAAGCAAAACAGCAACAGACAAACCCTAAATCCTGCTTTAATCTCTTTTAAAGAGCTGCCTATTCTAGTAGTCCTCCCAGGCTGTATTAATAACATTCCTATTAGAGAAAAGTATTTTATCTATTTTCACCACTTTTTTTAGTTTATATTTTTAACCTTGTAACTGCAAATACGCATTCATGTAACAAATGCGCCGAGTGAAGCCAAAGCAATGCCAGTTAGGGAGTAACTTCAGCAGAGCAGTTCCAATGGCATGGGCACACTTTCCATTATTTTCAACAGTTACCAAATGGCACATTCACATTAAATGAAGAAACACTAACTGAATGTTATGCAAGATTTTTTTCTTTGTTCTTAGCTTTTAGAAGCATAAGTTACTCAGCTCTCATACTATTTCCTGACATTACACTCTCCTCAAACTCCCACACACTCATACAAACTAAGTACATTATTAACCAAGCAAGTCTCTTCAGAGCAGAATTCAAGTGAAAATTTAGCTGCTTATGTGCTCACTTTCACAGCATTTGATCCACAATTTATTGGCTGAGTTATGCCTTGAAGTCACTTTTCAAATAAATTAAACCTTATTAGCCATACTGATGCAATTAAATCCACAGAAACACCTTCTTGCACAAAAAGCTTAACATCTATGATGTTGCAAGTTAGCTTTTGACTAACTCTTTTCCTCATGATGCATAAGTATAAAGAGCATTTTTAATTAAGCTGATTCAATTCTTGACTCTTAAAATACACCACTAAATCAGTCTGTGTGCCTGTGGGCAGCTTCAAGAGTGTATGTAAAGGTGGCTTAAGCATCTAGGCTCAACTGAGAACAAGGCAAGTAAAAAATATATACATTATATTAAATGATATGATGTAACACTGCAATGCAACTTAAAACAAGCCTTGTTTAATTTTACAAGACTTCTCACCCAAAAAGGAAGGTAATCTGTTCCTTCAGTTGGATTATCATAGAATAATTCAGGTTAGAAGGGACTTTTGGAGGTCCTCCAGCCCAACACCCAACTAAGAGCCCAGCTGCTGCTTGCTCAGGACCTCATCTTGCCCAGATTCCACCACCTCCAGGCAAGGCATTGGGAAGCTCTTCTCTTTAAGCAGAATTTCTCCTCCTGCAACCAGCAGCTACTGCCTCTTTATTTCAGTCTAACACAATATGATAGTGATGACTGCAGGTCTTGAGCCCCATAGCTTCATACCAAATGAAAGATATGGAAAAAAAGCCATATTCCCCAATGCAGAGCTCTAACCCTGCCTGGAAAGCAGCAAAACATCTGCGCTGCAGGCAAACAACATTGAGGGCAATTAACTGATTACTTGAAGTCCTGCTATCACTGTAGGCTCAGCAATATAGCACTCACTGTGAACTAGCCACAATCATGGCTCTCCAGCTTAAAAGTAATGTGGATGCATCTACAGAAAAAGCAACTCATCACTTGGATCTGGATTTGGCTCAGATAAAAAAAAAAAAAAAAAAAACCACCTGCTCATTACTGAATCAATGCACAGAACACCCAATCTGTAGCACTGCAGTACTAATTCTTCTGACTACTTGTTCCTGTCTATAAGAATTTTAAAAATGCAGCCTTTCAACTTTCTAAAGACAGCAACTTCTAAGCTTAGTATACATTAAATTATTAATCTGTCTTCAGTATAAGGCAAAGTAAACCCAAAAGTTAAATAAAACTCATTTTGACACAGCTTTCTGAAAGAGAAAAGAAAAAAAAAAAAAAAAAGAAAAACCAGAAACATGTATATTGTAATCAACTTCTTCTGTACACTGATGTATGCACAAGGTAATAAACTACCACCATTTTCTGGCATACTGATTTAAACTGTTGGGGAAGATGCATATGACTTGAGAAAGGTGAAGACAGATGAAAGATGTCCTGCATATTTTAAGCTGTATTTTATCCTGATACTTCCAGTCTATCAGATTGTTTGGACATGATCAATTCAATCACATACACACACAAACCATGAGAAAGTATTATTTTACCATGATTAAGATCAGTCTCTCTACAATGAGCACATGATCTAATCAGCACACACATGAAAGCCAGGAATTCTGACCCAATTTAGAATCAAATCTATGATACCTTTGATCATATACATAGAAAAAACATTTCTACGTGTAAAGCATCGAAAAAAATATGAAACCATCACATCTGTAGCAACTAAAACAATAAGCTAGCCAACTTTTCCAATAGTCTTGGAAAGGTTTCAAGTTTGGGGATTTTTACACAGAAAGATGCAAAACAGACAAGAGTAGAAAAGCGAAAACTGTAAGAATAACACTCTTTCCCCACTTAACCTTCAGAATAGAATATCCAAGCAGAATATCCAGCAAGAGCACAAGCAGGAATTGGGTTCACGTTTATCAGACACGCGCACCCAAGAGCATTCTCGCCCTGGTCGAGGCGAGCTCCGGCGCGGCGCAGCAGCCTTATATAAGTGTTCTCACGCACCGTAGGTGGTTGCTATCTTTCCTAACCGCTCAAGACAAATGTTTCTTTTATTTTTAAAGATTTTATCTTCAAAAGTGTATTTCCTTAGAAACACCACAGAAGGGGGAAAAATACACACACATCCCTGCCACTTTAGACCACAGAACTGAGTTTTACTTCAGCACAGGCTGTGAAACCTGAGTGATACTTAGGCAATAAGCTTTCAAGCTTTGGCCAATCCAAATGGCTGCTTTCATATTACTTTGCTCCTTTACAACTGCAAGGAACCTAGGTCACTATACACAGCGCAGTATAAAATTATTTATAGCTGTTCCAGAATAGGTGTTAAGAAACTGAGAGTGCAGAACAGAATTTATTAAAGAATCACAGTGTGATCACCAGCAGCCACATCACCTAGGTTTCAGTTTCACCATAAAACACTCAGTAACATTTTAAATGATACAGCTAGTGGTTACTAACACACCAAAGATCTTCAATGGGAAGAATACTAGATCTGAAGCGGGGGGGGAGGAGGGAAAAGCCTTTTTTTTCGATCAAGAAACCCTGGAAGAGACACTGTGGATATGGTCAAGCAGCACACTAATTGTAGTTTGACAAGTGCTAATGAAAGGCATTTGAATTAAGCTCTTGGGATTTCTTGCCAATGCCTAGATAGACTCCAAAAAACTATCCACAGGGGGCAGTGACATCCAGTACTAGAATGGTAATAAACAGTTAGGAGGCAAGTTATAGTTTCAAATATCACTTCAGTTTGAGCAGTGAACATCAGTGATTTGTATTTGAGGTTATGGGCTAAATATATAAATATATACACACAATAGAAATTCCTCTCCCCTTTCTCACAGAAGAGCAAAAACTCCAGCATGCAGCTGGCCCTACCAAGCAGGCAAATATCCCTACAACAAATTTCCTTCATAATCTGCAAATTAACAGAGTCCCAGTGGTCTGAGCTTTTTTTTTTTTTTTTTTTTTTTTTGAATCCTCATCATCGCCTCCCCCACAAGACAAGTAGGACTCAGACATTAAATACACGGATGCATTTAGCTCGCTACAGACTAGGGCAGGCTCAAGCAAAAAAGAGTCAGTTACCAGAGATAAGAGACTGGGAAAGAACTTGCTTAAAGGAAAGGGGAAGCAGCACAGTTTGTAAAGGGCAGCTCCTCCTGGCATTCTGCCTGTCAGCCTAGAAACAAGCAGGGCAGCTAGGCTGCAAGAAAGGTATTTGAAGTTGTTCTGAATACCGTTTTTTCTGCATGCTTATACACATTTTTTCCCCCAAAATTCCAAAGATTATAGATATTTCACTACAAAACTGAAGAATAAATAACAACATAAATAGCTTTGGAAATACTTATTTACATATTTACAAAGATTCTAAAAACCACTTGAAGCAATTCCCCCAAGTCACTAATCTGTGTTTTACAAAAATTCTCATACACGGCTATTTTTAAAATAGTAAAAATATGTAGAAAACAACAAAATAACCTGTTTCATTTAGCACTGAAATTTTAACAGTACATTTTTTTAACAGCTACAGACAAATAAACTTAGTTTTCCCACTGTTTCAAATCCACTTACTGAAATAGCATTTAACAGTGAAGATACACAACCAAGTACAACATGAACTGCTATTAAAATTCAGATTACTTGTAAATCAGGACAAGTTTGCCTTATTATTTTTTCCTAATTTTCTAAATGAAGAAAATGTCTTGAATTTAACTTGCCTGTATTGCAAAAACAATGTTTATTTTGTTAAGATTTAGGCCCTTTATTTCATTTCATATATTCTATAGTGGATTGGAAAGACTAAAAGATACTTTTCATGAAAAAAGTCCCGACAACATTCAAGTGCTTCGCTAGTCCAGCTCACACGGTGGGACACTGCGAGACTTCCTCTCCTGATGAGAATCACTGTCACCACCATGGCCACCTCCGTGCCACCTGCACCTTCACCAGCTACTTTTTCACAGTCTTTCTGAAGTACTTTGTACACACCATGCGACCCCTGAAATTAAAACTGGCATTAACATTATGACAGTGGTAGGGAAATAGTAACCCTCCAGCTAAAAAAATGGTGTCAATAAACTAACAAAGGTAAAAGTTTGTGGTAAAACACACAGCAAGACAGGCTTATATCTGTTTTCACAAAAGTGAGGAGACAAAAAAACAGGAGAAGCACCAATGACTGACTAGCTATGAGCAATCACCACATATTATACATTATCACTCATTACTTACTTTAAAACCAATGTACAGAGATATGTACCTCTCTGTACCAACAAAAAAACATGGGGTCATGACTGAGATTTTTTTTTTCTAAAAAAAAAATCTTTTATTTAACAAAAATAAATTATTGAGACTTAATTGTTGTAACTGTCTGCATTTGCTGAGCAGAGACTGTAAAGTCCAGTTGTTCACCTGTACTTCTCTATTTCAGAAATAATGCTGCCTTGAGATTCTGTTTTCTGCTTCTTGGAAGAAGGTCATTGAGTGTTTAAGAATGACAGAAGTCTGGGGAAAAAAAAGCATAACCACTTGCACACCAACAAACATGCAAAGTATATAAGGTTATTAACAGCTAGACTGCAGCAGAGGATGAGTTAACAGAGTGCTAGATGTGTGTTCTTCACCACTGCATCTACAGGAACAAAACCAAAAGGGACCGCACAGATAATGGACAGTGTCAACTGCTGAGTGTAAATTAGTTATCAGGCAGCAGATGAACACTGTGGGAACACGGGCAGCTCCCACTGCTGCTCCCAGGCCACAGCTGGGATCTTACTGCTGCTATACCCACATCGACCTCCATCCACGTGGATGTCTGCATTCACAGCAAGTTATTTAACATCAAATAACACAGCTCATCTAAAATGCCACCTTTTAAAAAAAATGATTTTAAAGACAAGTAAAATAAATACATATATATAGCCAAATAATACATATACCAAAAGATCTTGCATGATTATTGGCTTTCTTTCCCTCTCAGAAAAAGTCAAGATATGGTTAACTAGGTTTTTTTTTTATTTATTTTGAAAGAACACAGCTAATATGCACACACAACTGGCAGAAAGTTTGCTAGAGATGTGCTATTCCTTTTTCACATTCTTGCTTTCTCAAAACTAAACTATTAGCATAATATTTGGCAAAATCACCTGGGCCTCATGAAATGCTTCAGTGAAAAAATACAACTCGTAGGAATGTTGTGAAGCTTAATGTTGAAATACTTTAAGACCTCTTATGGAAACCTCTTTTCTTAAGCAATTAGATGCATTACAATTATATCTTATGTTCACACGCAGTGGCCTAAACACTTACTTAATGGTAATTAATAATGTAATTTATCAAAATACTAAACTGTTTACAAATATGGCAAAATGGAACAAGCCAAGGCTCAATATGTACAATATTCAAGTCACTAAAACCAAACCAATCCCTCAAGATGGAAATAATATTTAAAGTGCTCATTGATTATATAAATCTTCAATTTTTTTTTTTTTTTTTTTAAGAAAAGGTAATGAATATAACATTGGACCTTGCATTGAAATGCTCTAAAAGACCAAACAAAAAAGGAACAGTCTCCAATTAGCTCCCTCTTAACGAGGATACCCTGTCAACACCACTTTTTTTCAGCGAGGAACATTAACTACATTGCTACTCTACCATGCGAGAGGGAACGATTTTCATTTAAGTGGTTCTGCAAGCTATGTAAAACTTTCAGTATCTAAGCTAGCATCTACTAATCCACCCAGATAATTTAGAGTATCTTTTAATATACTTTGTGCTGACACAATGCTTTGAAATTAGAAGCTACACTATGCCTAACTTTTAATATAGTATTAGTTATAGCAGAATCCAATAAATTCATAAATACTTATGTTGAACACAGCATGTCAGGAGAAGATATATAATTTCATCTCTAAGTATTATCTCCATCCTTTTAAACAGCTGCTACCTGAGCACTCAGTAGCAAGAAAAATAGAAATAATACTTGAAAGTACGATAGCACCCTAGGCACCCTAGGGCTTGCAAGCACATCCAGAGATGCAGCTTTCGGCAACTTTTAACCTTCCATCACCCTACGCACAACCCTCCTTCCACCTTATCATATTTGCACATCTTAGTCAGCAATGTTCATATTGAAGCAATACAAAGCCACTTAGCTGGATCAACTTCACTAAATAATCCTAAAGTTCAAGCACATCTCCTCAATAACAAACCCTGTAAATAGTTTGAACAAGTAAGGTAAAACATGAAATAATATCTGCTTTAGATGTAATACATATATAAACACACACACACAACATAAGTATTAAAAAAAAAAAAAAAAAAAAGTGTCATTTGCTGAAGCTCACGGAATTCCAAATGCACCATTCCTATTTGTCAAACTATGAAGATGCTGTTAATCCGTTATTTACATTTGTTTTAACACTCTATTAAAGTACATTTCAGAATCAATTTATTTCAACTTCAATACAAATAAAATATCAAGAATTCTGAAAATTGGTTTTCACATGAAGCACTTAGCAATAGCATCCAAATAATTACAGGGTCTACTCAGGTTTACCTGCCAAAAAGCAAGTTCATCTCCAGACCATGATGTAATTTAGTGGATAACAAAACAAGGTAACACATACCCTATGATTTTCTATGGCCAGCAGACAAAACTACTGCAGGAAGCAGAGTCTATGTATGTCATTAAAGCAAAACACAAATCTTGATTTTGATATTGCAAAAAGACACTTGATAGCTGAAGTTCTGAGAATCAGTCAAATATTTTTACGAACACATCATACAAATTGCTAAACTTACTAGTCTCATGTTCTAAAGTCGTGTATTTGAAGATAAAAAGAAGGAAGACTGAACATTCATATATATATATTTTTAAACAGAGCAGTTCCGGGAGTTTACAAAACAATCAATCAGCAACTTTTATTGAATGATTGGATCATAATCTCTGGCAATGCCTTTGCATATATGTTCACAGCTTTTTACTAGCCCAAATGTTCTGTTTTCAAAACGAATATTGGTAAACGTCTAAGGCACTTCAGAAAAGGTTAAATTACTCCATGATTTCATTTGTTTGCTTAGCTACTTTAAGATGTTCCCATTTATGACTAAGCTGCAGGTGCTATTCTGTTTATTTTAGTGCCTGTAAACTAAGCCCTTGAATTGAACAAAGCAAGGAAAGCGTTAGGATTCAAGTTAAAGAGGAAGGAACTGCAGGACTGTTTCCTGCTAGACATACTACTTTCTACCTTCCTTCACGACCATGACCAAACATTACACAAAAACTTCTATAAAATGAAATTTCTTGATTTCTTGCAAAAACCGCTTTGCTTCTTTTCAAATTATTTTGTTTCTATATATTGTTACAGAAACTAGCAGGCTATGATAGATACACAGACACACACATAAAACTGTATTTAGAGTACCCAAGACTGATGTTAAAGCTTAAAAAAGTAATCAACTTCTATAGGATAGAATTTCAGTTATTCACATTGAGTAAGAAATTGAGTAGTAAAATAAAACAAAATAATGTAGTATAGTTAATGCTGAATAACAACTTCAATTCAAGAGAACTTTCTAATAACAAAAGGAGTTTGTCTGAACTCAATGAACATAATGGAGTAAGATGACATCCAGCTGAGGCTTGTCCTTATATAACCCTCTAACCTTAGAGCAACTCAGCAAATGCCTCGTTCAGAAACATTTTGCCGAATATTGACTTGTACCAACACAGCTACTTTCAGATATTAGCCACGCAAATAACTTCAATGAGCTCCCATGAAAAGTAGTCAACTTGTTCATCATTTCTGAAACTAAAACTGTT
>VZSV01000247.1:639601-652341 GCA_013398735.1 Nothocercus julius | reverse complement strand
CAGATTAATGTTTAATTTGATATAAAGCAGCAACTAAGATGTTTATTTGATTTATTGTAACTGCTTCATAATTTGGGGTTCATCTAATATCTAAAACAAAGCTTCTCCTCTCTGCTCGCTTGCTTAGGAACATATAAGGTTCCTGTAAAAAATAAAATGGTAGAGCATTTAAATGTGTACGTAACTGTTTCAAGAGATTGGTTTTGCTCCTCAAATTATTAGAAGCATTTAATCTTCTCCTGTATCTGTTTCTTTTATCTGGAAAGAAAACATAGGCCTAGTACCAAAACAGTAATACAATCCTGCCTCATTTAGGAGTTCAAGGGACATCTCTTCCTTTCAACAATTTAGTTTATATTGGATGACGTGAACCATTTTTAATAGCACCAAAAATACAATTTCAGACTAAAGAAAGTGGAAGTTTTCAGACCACTTGTAGTGCTACTGCCCTGCAAAGAGCAAAGCATTTGATGAGCTCTAACTGGAAGATTTTAAGGACTTCCCTACTACTACCAAAGGGTTTGTTACCCAAGATGATAACTTCATAGCCAGCTGTACCCACTGTATCCAAACCCTTATTCCGTGGGTGTTAAATACCCTTATTTGTGCCGTGTGGGCACACATGCCCACTCTTCTCAGCTAAACACAGGCTGTGCTACAAGATCCAGGCAGTCTCACAATCCCACTTCATGCTATTGCAACCTCTTCTACAAATGCACCTGAGCATTTTTCCATCATATCTGTCATTAAGCTCAAGTCAGAATGAAGAACAGAGCTAAATATAATTTTTGTGTTTCTTATTTTAGCTAGCCAAAACTAGCACTGGAGCTGAACGAATATCACTACGCTTGGCTCCAAGCTTTCTTGGAGCTTAGCAATTTTATCCCAAACTTTAAAAAAACACTTAGAAGGAAAGAACACAGCGGCTTCATCCCTTTTACACCATCTGTCAGTTAGATTCTTTAAGAGCACAATCCTTTTCCTCTTCCGTCTTCAACTTGTTTTCTCCAAGTTGTATCTGCTGTTATGCAACAGTTTATTAAAAAGTGTTGCACCTTACCTAGAGGCAAACAAAACCAAGTACCCTACTGTGTTTGGTGACAGTGAACCACTGTTTACCTGCTCATATCCTAGCCAGGATTGCAACGTAACCTTTACTACAATAATTACAAAAGGTCAGAATGTGAATGCAGTTACATTAGTTGTAATAGATTCACACCTCACAGTATCTTCCCAAGAGCCAAAGTAACAGATATGAACAGAATGCTTAAATCTCTGCATTTAGACATTCAGCTAAAGAACAGAAAAACAAAACAAAACTCAAAAAGCAAACTGCGACTTCCTAAACATGGAAAATTCATCATGAAAAATAATTAAGAGAATATTCTAACTGCAGCAAAGATTGTTCCTTTTTCCCTTAAAGATAAAATAATACCCTTTACTATATAAAAGCTAACCATTTTACTTTGCAAATCAGCAACATGTCTAACAATACTGGCAGGGAGGACTCTGGGAAGGAGCATCTCTCATTCCTTCTTTATGAGTACAGAAAAAAAAAGACTAGAAGTGGGTCAAGTTTAATCCCCAGATCAACACCCATATTCTAAAACAACTAGACCAAGTATGTTGTTAGTATGATGCCCAAAAACTCATGTGTTCTAAACAATTTAATTCCCTAATCCACTGTCCATGCCCTTGCTGCTTTAAGAACCAACTTCTCACGATCTCCAAGGCTATAAAATGAACTGGAATTCCATTTTCCATACTGAAATCAGCTGAAGACTAATAAGGCAGAAACTCTAGGTCAGGAGAGTTTATGTTGTCTCAGGCCACTTTCAAAGAAGTCTTATCTGCTCAACTATTGTTTGGTCCAAATACCATTCTCTACAAAGCTGCTAGAGAGAAGGAAAAAGAAAAAAAAAAAAAAAAAAAAAAAAAAAAAAAAAAAAAAAAAAAAAGGACTGGGGAAAGGGATCAGGTAACCCTAGAACTATGAACAGTTTTAGGGTAGATTTCTGCACAAATTACTAAAGTTAACAGCTGTAGCACATCCCAATTCTGTATTTCTTTTTTTTTTTTCCTTAAGAATATACTTCAAATGTAAAATAAAAGACCATTAAATCTTCACCTTGTAAAACAATTGTTCTCACCTCCCTCCATTTTAGAGTTAAAAAACCCTCCTCTGTTTCTTTAGAAGCGGCAATGTCCAAGAATAAGTTGATATAGAAAGGAACATAATGGCCTTTAAAAAATACTTTAAAGTCTTATGAACCACTCATCAGGAAGTTAGTAAAAACAGAAAAATGCCATTTATGTTTAAAAATATATATTTCACGTATAGACTAGGAAGCTTGATTACAAATTATTTCCTTCACTAAAATGTAAGGCCTTCAAGGACAAAAAACATTTAGAGGTATACAATGAAAGTAGTAACACAGGGAATCAGTTCAGCACCAATATAGTGAGTGCAAAAAAGCAGACTGCCTCTTAACTTCCTCTCAAATTCGAAAAGCAGGATAATTCCAAAGAATGATTAGAGAAGTCGGTTATACTAACACAGAAATCTTCAGTACAACGCTGCTTTGTTATTACAGACCTTATACAGCTAAGACTAGAAATTACTTCCCAATTCAACGGTGAAACAGTTGCTACCACCACGCTGTCCTCTTCATATACTTAAAAAATGTAATCTATCATTATTGACCAATAAGCAGTGATGGAACATGGAAATTTGCTATAACTACCATGTACATGAAGGTGTCTGACAAAATCACCAGCCTCTTGCCAGCTTTTCACCATCCAATTTCTGATGACCACGACTCGATCCAATCTGCTGGCTCATCTGTTTGTATGAGGGCTCCTAAAACATGGAGAGCTCAATCAGATGAACCAGTTCAGGGTATTTTTACTAAGCTGAACAGAAATCGTTTGGGAGGACAAATCTAAGCAGTCAGAGCAGTCTGACTGGGAGAGCTGAGAAGCTGCAGCCAAGAGAACATTTATCACAATTCTCATCACCTTGGAAAAAGTTATGTGGATGAGTAATTCTCTCTCTCCAAAGTTATTTCATATCTTCAATNAAAAAAAAAAAAAAAAAAAAAAAAGAAAAAAAAAAGCACTAAAATAAGTTAATATAATACTCCAATATCTTTCTGCATAAGGCTAAGGGAAAAACTCTCACTGCATATTTCTTTTCACAAACACAACAGAACTAGAGTAACAGTCAATTTACAAACTGCTAAGTCTGAAAATATTTTAAGCGATAATGGCTCTGCTACATGGTATTTTTTTGTTTTACTTGTATAGTATATATTTTTAGTATTCAACAGCATAACACAATAAAACACTTGTTTTGTACCCCGGGATAAATAAGACATTTCCATCATTTCAGAGTCATCAAATGTAATTTATCAGCCTAAGTGTTTCAAAATAGTTTGGCTAAATCCATTTACTAATGTTTGAACATTAGTAATGTTAGTAATGCCAAACATGGCATTAGAAAATGAATAAATCAGTCTAAAAAGGCTGGAAAAAAAACCCCTGTAATGCTCCTCTTCCCTCAAGACTATTTTTTTTGAGCTGCATTAAAAAACAAACAAACAAAACAGACAAAATCTATGAAGTTTTGCTGGAGACTCTGATAGAAAATTACTGGTAATCAAAACAAAGTATCTACTAATTATCTGCCCAGATATAATTACTACATCCCAGGTTCTTCTTTCTTTTGGCTCCTTTCCTACAACAGATCACAGCTCATCACTCCCCCACACCATTTCTGTACACTGTCTTCCTTCTTAATTCCTCTGCCTGCATCCTCTATTTTCCTATCCTCCATTCCTAACTAAATCCCTTCTCTATCACCGCCATCCCTGCTTCCACTTTACCCTTTCCAAGGGCAAGTTCCCTTTCTCAGCATCCCGGTTCTTCCCCTGACCATATTCCATAGTCACCAGCATCAGGTCAGCTTTAAGCCTTCAAAGTCTACCAGATGCTGAATACCCACAAACAGATCACAGAGATGGTCCCCGAGTTCTGGGACATTGCGGGGCCCTCGAGGAAGATGAAGGCCGAGTCTCCTGACTGTCTCTACTTACTGCTACTCACTGCTGTGGGGTCTCCCTGCTCTGCCTGCTGTCCCAGTGCTGTCCCCAACCCTGCACACACGGTAACTCTAGAACTGCATCCAAGCTCCAACACCTCCCGACAACCCATCAGTCTGACTGTGTCTGCAGAAATGGAATGGGATCCAAGTATTTTCTAGCACCTTACCCATCCTTTGTCTCGATTTCTAGTTTCTGTCCTTATAGCCCATCTTCCCTCCTGCTCTAAACTTTCTCAGGACAGAAAGGTGAACTACTGGCTGAAGCACTTCACTGGCTGCAGTTCCTGCCTTTCCCAGAGATTCTACCTTTCGTGTTTTCCAGCTCTGTGCAATGATTTTTTAAAACTAGGCTTATTTACAAAATTTCTTAGGAGAGCAGTCAAATGATTAAACTGGCAGAACAGGGTTATGCCAAACCTCTGGCAGAGCAAGTGGGGAGTCACTGACTCAGCCTGGGTCCACTGCAGCTGCAGTTACTTGCCCGCCCATGCTGACCTGCTCCCAGGAGAAACCACCATTGACACCAGCATTATTCCTAGGAGCAGGGAAAGTTGGGTCAAACGGTCTACAGATTCAGAGTGAATTATTTAAAGATTGATGGACATTGGAACATTTATACCTCTTATGGCCATAAAGATGGGTTATGTGTTTCAGAAATGGGTAGCATTTGCTCAAGAATGCTTCTAACTTGCATCAAGTGAAAAAACTTAAAAGTGTTGCTAAATTATTTGACATAAATGTAAAACATTATTGTAAATAGGCTATACAAATTAAGAAATAGCAAAGACTATTTCTCTTTAACTAAATATTTACTAGAAATAAAAAAGTGAAAACCCATAAATATGATATTAAAATCCTTCTTCCGCACAAAAATACCAGATGAAATTGCAGTGTATACCATATTAACCAGAAAATGATGAGGTTTGCAATCACTCCTATAACTTCCCATGGTTGTATGATGGGGTTTGTCATAATCCTGCTAAACATTTACTGAAACTACATTAGCTAAACTATAGAAAAATTGCACCTTTTAAAACAAATAACAGCAATTCCAAATAAATGATCTGTTATCTGATCAACTTTGCTTTTGGAGTAATTCCCCAGTATTCAGTGATAGCAAGTATTATTAGTACTTTAACTACTTGCAATCAGTTCCTTTAAGTTTTGGAATTCTGAATTGATCAGGCAGGATGCACGCTCATGTCAGGGTTCTCAAGAACACATTCGTGAGTATGAGTTCATCTGTACCCTAGAAGTACAAGGGTACAAACATGAAATTCTGCAATTTTACTGAAAAGAAAGGTAATAGTGAAGATAAGCTTCAAAGACAATGCTTTAGTCTAGATTTTGCATTAGTTTCCATGACCGTGATGCAGCACCATGATATTAAGCCAATGAAAGCCCGAGTTTATCATTTTCAGAACTGTCTTATCAACAGGTAAAGTAAATAAACACATTTAATTCCTAGCTAGATTGGAAGCTAAGAAACATAGCACAAATACAGCCTCAGACAGAGAAAGTGGGTGAACAAGCACATCCCTCTCAAAACAACATTACTTTACTGCATTGAATTAACAGAAAAATTGATACCTCACTGCTAAGTGGTGTCAAGAGCTGTCAAAAAGATTTTAAAAATTGTTTCACAAATAACACAGCATGCAAATATTTAGCAAAATCCTGTAAGCATTGACAAGTACAGCATATACATTAAAAAGTGCATTAAACATTAGTTACCTACTGAGTTGTATTTTCTATGGATATATTTCTATAATAGTATCAAAGAATAAACCCTAAAAGAATCACCACTGAAAATCTCTCATCAAGTAATATGTATAATAATAACCAGATGTTCCAAAAAGTTAAAAACAGACTTACTAGTCTATTTAAAACTCTTCTAAAATACTACACCAATGGTACTACTTAAAATAACTATAATGAACATAAAAATGCCATCTGTCTATAAGGTAATCTCAGCATATTTAGCAAACTCCGTCTTCATAATGTACACATTTTCTCTTTCACCTGATGATGATCAAAGAAAGCCCAAAGGCTACTTTGCTTCCACACCTAAGGACCCCAAATCCAGCCTGCTGAGAGAGATGGCTTGCATGCAGGGACACAGAGAGCACATGCTATCTACGCAGATGTTTGCAAAGGCAAGATGTCATTAACAGTGACGCCACATGTTTTGTGGACAACATTTAACAATAAGCATTCCTAAGATCTTAATTCACTATTTACATTCTAAAGATATTTGACCATGAGAAAGCAGACAAGCAACACTGACCATGGAATCTAACATAAAGAGCATCTATACATGGAATTGACTGCATCTGAGAGTCTGACGCAGTCAATTCCATGTATAGATGCTCTTTATGTGATGCAAGAAGGAAAACACAGGTTTTTATATTCCCATTTCCTTGCCAGTGCTTTCTAAAGCTTTATTAACATTGCTCCTAACCCCTGAAAAGTTTTAAGCATGCGTTCAACTTTGTATAACAAATTTAGTGCCACAAACACACATTTAAAGCTTTACTGAATTGTGACTTTAACACACAAATTTTTCTTTTTATAAAAAGGAACAAAATTAAGGATTGTGCTGGTGATGTAACTAGACAGGACCTTAGTACCTAGAATTCTATGTCTCTATATTTACAAATAGAAAATATTGAAGAAACTTGCCATTTCATGGCCTAATCCAACCATTTATGGATATTAACTAGACTTCACAGGAATACACTAGCAACTACAACTGTTTTAGTAAGTTTTTCTATTTCTGATTTTTTATGAGTTATGTTTATACTAAAAAACGCCTGACAAACTAATTTTAATGTCAGTATAATTGCTAACCAATTCTTCAACCAGCTTCCTAACCTTCCTGCAAGCTTCTAGCACTACAAACAAATATGAGGAGTAAAAACCCCACCTTCTCAGGAATACTAATGAGGACTCATTATGCTGTAAATTCACAGTCCGAGGGGGAAGGAAAATATTTTTTGTCATTAAAAAAAAAAAATATTTGGTTCATTTGTTTTGCACAATTAAGTGTAAAGATCAAAAAGGAACTTAACTATAGCTTCTCTCTCACTTTATTGCTTTTGGCATCACACACAATTTTCAAAGCCAATTTTTAAAGATTTAATTAATGGCTTTCGCCAAGTATCCAAATATGAAATCTTAAAATGCTGTCTAATGAGTCAGCGATTGCACAGATTCAGCTTATTGCACAAGTGCATAACTGTTACATTAACATCTGGCTTTAATAAGAGTAATCTGAACACTATTTAATAAATTCTGTAATGTGCATTTGCTTTGGAGAGTCAGGATATGGAAGATTTTTGTGGTGGTTGTTCAGACAGTGCTTCAGCAGCACTTAAGAGTAGTTTTACAGCTGCTGTCAATCTTTACCACAGAAAAAACATTTTAAACAGTTTTATTCCGTAATGAAAATGAAATAATTTTCTGTTTTTCTTTAAGCTCTTGGAGTTCAGATGATGAGAAAGCTTATGAAACAATGCCAGGAAGACTGTTCACTGTGCTCAATAGAGCATGGAATAATTTCATTTAAGGATACAAACACGACGCGTTCATGATTGCCAAGGGCAAACAGGCTTAATTTTGGTCGTTGATCTGTTTTTCAGGCATGCTGCTAAAGAGGCAGCAGATATATTCACAGCAGGAAACAAAGGCTACAGATTTATTAATTCAAGAAAGGAACAGAACTGGTTTTGCCAAATCTATTCAAAGCTGCTATTCCCCAAATAGCCTGAATGCAACCCAAAACCACACCTTACTTCAGGTTCAAAGAAGCCCCTACTGTTTTTAAGCGTTTGCAGTTACTAACTTTTTGCTCAGCACCACAATTAGGGGGCTGTTTCACAACAATCTGAACTGACTGAAGCTGCTACTTGCCCATCTTACTCAACACTCGTAAGCCACTATTCTGTGTCTGCGGCACTGGCACCCACTTCAGACATCCAGACTTGCAAAAACTGTTTAATTTTTTAGAAAAAAGGTTTCATCTTCTGCCAAATCAGCTCCCTTAATCACTACGCGGGTCTCACTACGTGGTCTCTGCTCCATAAGACCACAGTGGCAGACAGCAGTTCAGTTATACATGAGCCCAATTTCCATTCCCCTCAAAAGAACGGTGCAACAGCCCGCCTGCACACCTCCCAAAACCCTGCTTTGCTCAAATGAGACTTGACTAATTCATCCAGCATGCACCACTGCAAGAGAATGCAGAGCAAGAACTGGTATGAGCACAGCACTGGGTAGATCTTTCATAGTTAGTGAATTCTACTTTAGTCTACAAGCAGATTACATTCTCATTTTGGTACCTTCCTGCTTCTTAGGAACATAATTTCTTCATTCACTTCATTTCTTCATTTGCCTTTTATAATATATCCTTAAATTTAAGTGGACAAAAGTGTTTATGTGTTTATCAGTGTTTTGGATATGCTAGCAACTGAAATCCTATTTTCAATGGAATTTTATTAGCTGTTGCTTCCTCATTTCCCTAATGACTTTAGTCAGACATAAGCCCTTAGCATCTACCAGTCTTTCTCTGAGAACTATTGATATGATAACAGTTTAATTTTCCACATTTTCTTTTCTTCCAAGTACATGGAGTTGAATATCCTGTTTCCTCCTGCACTCTATGCAGATTCTAATCTCACCCATCCCTGATAACTATTTAATAGATTCTCTTTTCACAGACACTCACCTATCCTGGATACAGAAATCTTAGTGAAAAAATCTTATTACTGTTTAAAAACAGCAATAAATAATTTTGTCGGGGTTTTTTTTGAACTGGATGATTTATAGTTTTGTGAAGCTGAACACAGACAAATCTGTTCCAAGGACACTGGACATTATAAAGTTTAGCTTCCTATAAGTTCTTAAGTTCATGACCAGCTGCTGGTAAGCAGAGCAAGCGTGAGCTGACTTTTGTCTGCCTTTCCCTGGCAAGGCCCTCACAGAGATTTTCTTTTCAACCTTGTGAAAACTCTTAGGGAGTTAATCATGTTTGAGAAACTTCTCTTGGAAATTTGACTGAAGCTAGTCACATAGCCTAAATATTTCTAGAGAAGAGAATTTACAGACAGACACACAGGGCAATATAATTCTTAAGAAAACCAACCGAACGCCAACTCGTCACCTCATATGTTTTTCAATCAAAGGAACAGGCTTTCAACAGACTTTCCTAAGTGATTAAATGTAGCATAAAAAATAAGACATATATCATATTTTTACTTTGTGAATTACTGCAAGCATTAACCGCATTTCAAGTCACTGGAAGAAACTTGAATCTATGAAGGGTCTGATTGAGTTTGAAAAGTCTGAAAAGTTGAAATTACCAATAACTGAATCTAATGTTCAGTCATACATACTGCGAGTAAATCTGTATGAAGGCTGATCACCACACTGAGAGCCATGCCTAAAAATTCTTCATAAATAAAAAAAAGAGATCATCCTTGCTTTCTAAGTTTTTCCTGTACTTGTGTTTTTCTTCACTATACCTCACCTCAGGGATGGGGGCTATTCCAGTGGCAGACTCTGCTCTGGCTTAGGCTGTAAGTAGATCTACTGGGACCACGAACATTTCAGATTAATAGCACCTTCTATCTTCATCCACAAGGTTTTTGTTTTTATTCTTCCACTTTCTTGAGCAGCTCTTTGCCATATAAATTATGACCAGGATTTTCCAGTAGTGCTGGAACTTATGTTCTGTTTCAGGCTGCAGGGACCTCAGCAGAAATAATTAAGCAGGCTTTAAACTCAGTACTCTCCTTACTCCAAACGCAAAGCAACAACAGAAAATAGATGAGTATTCTTTTTTTTCTTCACCCCACGCCAGACTGAGGGGGAGGGAGGACAGTATTTTCATTATCTCTGTACCAGTCCACCAGCAGAGTTGCACAGTTCTAAAGCTGGGAACATTTTAGCTGACATAACCCAGTGCCTTATTTTACTAAGCTACTCAAGCACCTACATTCCTAAGATTTGCTGAATTAAATTCCATCAGTCAGCAGCCATTACTCGTTCTTAGCTACTCCTTTTGAGAAAGAAGTCACTTCTCCCTATGTACAACTAGATTTATTTAATTAAAATGCATCAGTACCTTGTAAAGTGCTCTGGGGCAATGCCTGACTCGCCACAAAATAACTTTTAACATTCATAATAATTAAAACAAAAGCTACACAGGTCAAAGTTTTATCTGTCAATATCAAAATTATTAACATTTTTAAAAAGTCTAACAAAATCTATGAAGGCTGGCAAGCCTATATTCCTTTCAAAAAGACAAAGATGTAATCAACCAAAAGACATTTGTGTCAAAATTCTGAGAGATTAAAAGAAGATTCATATCAAATAGCACGCAGAAACAGCACATAACCTGCTCTTAGCTTATACAACATGGGCAATAATCCCCACATTCCCGTTTGCACTAAAACACGTTTTGTAAAACCTTCCACTTAACAACTTTCTAAAACTAGAAAACAAACACCAGTAACAAAAAAAATGTGTTTCACAGCAGAACATTATTCATTAAAAGACTATGTTAAAAAGTTTTGATAGTTTTAAGACCCAACACTTACCTTATATTTTATCCTCCTTTGGTAGTGTCTGTTTCAGCACATTTCTAGTGAATTTTAAAGACAGAAAAACAAAATTACAAGAAATGTCACAAAAATTACTTATTATAGAGTTGCATAGTCTATTACACCTAAAAACACTACTACCTCGACCATATGAATTGCTCTTTCTCAATTTTTGAACTTCTGTGATGTCAAAATATCTTACTGGATTAAAAATTCCTAAAGTAAACTAATTACAACACATACCAAACCCATTTATTAGCACTTTTGACGTTAGGTCTTTCAGGTTACCTCCGGGGGAGAAAAAACAGCACTGCTGCCACTGCTGCACCTCCAGCTCCTTTTAACTCAAGGACAATAAACAACCCTTGACTCAGAGGTCTTTCAACTCAAACACGCACAGTCCCTTGGAGCAGGAACGTCTCCAGAGCTCAAGGGGCTAGACTGCTAATTATGCCTATTTACTATCGCTGCATTCAGCATGAGAAATATATTTTAGGTACCAACTAATTCCAATATGAAGGAGCCTTTACAAAGAGAGAAAAAAAAAAAAAAAAAAAAAGAGAGACTATTCTTGAATGCATTTTGGCTTTTTGTTATTCCAACAACTCATATGTGTATTGTTTGTACACTCCAGAGAACCTGTGTGTATGTATGCTGGTATACACATACGCACATATAATTTGTAACTGGAAACATATCATGCACAAAATTTAGAAAAGAAATGAAAATCTTTAGAGTTCAGTATATGGCATTTCATAAAATACTAGTAATGTTTTCAAGCTTTGGCTTTTATCCCATATACAGGCCCAAGATACAAATCAAACACACAAAGATATTCTCGTTCTGAAGAAAAATCTTGATAGTTAGGGTTTTTCTTTTTTTCTTTTTTTTAAACGTCTTTAATGTAAAGAGTGAAATGGATGTTATGATATTTCTGTATGTATCAGTGAAAAGACTATTATGTTGTTAAAGAAAAAACACATACAGAGGAAAAATGTAAAGAGTGAAATGGATGTTACGATATTTCTGTATGTATCAGTGAAAAGACTATTATGTTATTAAAGAAAAAACACATACAGAGAAAAAATTTTGGTGTCTTGGCAAACATCAAAAAGAACTAAAGAAATAGTCTACAATGTAGTAGACTATCTCCATACCTACCTCCCAAAAATTACTTATTCAGTAATCTAATTGCTGACTTAAAAACCATGGAGTCCCTATCCAGTGTCATACTGATCCATAATAATTTCATTAATTACCTATACTGATTTCCAAGCCCACTAGCAACAGCTCCTATTTATCAAAGGGCTTAAGCACAAAAACCTTGAATTTGCCTGAATAGATATTAAATTATTCAATAAAATTTTGAAAGGTTTTTAATTAACTCACTGAACAGAATCCCACAAACTGAAACTGTTAAATATTAATAGAATTTTCTTGTTATTGTACGACTACTCATAAGATTTTGCATGTGTCGTAAGTCCTCACATATAGGCCCAAACCTTGAAAGATGTTGCACACTTCCAACGAGGTACTCGGTTTTCTCAACTTCCGTATGTTTTCATTTCATTAACAACCACTGTGATCAGCACTGCCACGTCAAATTTTAAACCCAAGTTATACCACAAAATAGCCCCAACTAAGGGGAGAAATCTTCAGAAGGGAGCTGGAGCAAACATCAAACACCTTTGCTGAGCTCGCTGCAATACCAATTAATCCACAACCCGGGCACTTTTCCACCACAAAGGGGAAGATGCAGCGTCAGGAAGAACTGCAGTCACCTTTGCATAAACACGGGCTCAGGAACACTCTGTACTCGCAGCCCTGTTTAACTTCTTATTTTTTTTTTTAAGGATGACTGATGTCAGCCTAAAGCTTTTGGGCATATTTCAACCTCCTCGCTGCAGTGACGCGAAGTAACGAGGCACCAGCTGCGGAGCGTAAACGCGAAGTGTTGCGATACTTCCCCGCTTAGGGCAGGTGTTAAATGGTGCTTTTCGACACCCGCTGCTGCAGAGGCCGCCGGCGCGGCCGGT
>VZSV01000247.1:580633-639101 GCA_013398735.1 Nothocercus julius | reverse complement strand
CCATCCGGGCACTCGCCCCAACTGCGCCGGCCGCGACGGGCCCACGGCGCCATCTGCGCATGCGCGGGAGGACGCGGAGCGCGCGCCCGGGGAGCGCTGCTGCTGAGGGAGCGGCCGCAGCCGCGTGGCGCGGATCGCGTTTCCCGTTTCCCCTTTCCCGTTTCCCGTTTAAATCAGTATATTTAGAAGCCGGGCTGCCCCGGAGTGGCGCTGTGCTGTGCAGGGGGCTGGACACCAGCGCGCCTGCAAGGAGCAGGGGCAGCCGAGGCCGCAGGGCCGCTGCTGTGAGGAGCGGCTGCGGCGCGGATACTGTGCCGTGATTCCACAGCAAAAAGAGCGTGCACCAGAGTAAAAAAAGCCGATTTTTCGTTTCTTACAGTTTCAAAATTTTAACAATACGGGGCTATACCTCGTAGACTAACACTTAGACATTTAAAGAATTACTTGCTGGAATTGTTTTGGTGAGGTGAAAGGGATTATTATTTGTTTTGGCTGTCCGAGAGGATACAAATATGTGTTCACATTCCACCGAATGACAAAATAGCTCTGCGGATTTTATCTCGTTTCAGCCACAAACTAGAAATAGCAATGACCTGGAAACACAGGGATGAGCTGTGTAAAGATCTCCTTAAAACCTGCAATTTACTTGTGTCAAAACAGCTCAGATGTGGGATCCTGGTAAAGCCAGTGATGCAAAGGGTTATACATAAGCACTTCATTTAGTGTGTAGCATCTAATAAATTAGAATTACAGAACAGTTAAGGTGAAATTGAATAAAAATACATTCTATCTGAAATTTCAGATTTCTAGGAAAATGAAGAGATTAAGATCTTAATTCTGTGCCAGTTTAAGTCGGTTGGCGTTTTTGCGTTACTTGAAGAAAGTCCTAAAGTGTATGAAGCCAAGGCAAAATGATTCTATAAATGTCTAAATATCATGTACTCAAACTGAGAAAAATGGTGCAAATGATGTACCGAGTTCAGGACAAGTTACTATACAAGACCAAAAAGCAGTTGCTATTGACAAAGAAGAAAAGGCAACAGAGATATGCACAGCAGGGAAGTAGCTAAGATTGATGCAATTAAAAAAGCCTTTACCGTAGACTACTGGAATGTCTTCAGTTCAAGGCCTTTTTCCATTGAAAAAAACGCCTTTAACATAGTCAGAAAATTTTAAGGATTCATTAAAGACATTTAGAACTGCTGCTTATTCAGCTGTAGTGGTTAATTACCCGTGTTCTGTCAGAAGACAGGGATTCGATCAGCACCTCTGTTTTTACATTCAGCTTCTAAGGATAAATCTCGGAGGAATCATCAAATCACCTAGCTGACCACACTAGGAACTTGTTTCTGCTAAAAACATTTTTGCTTAACTTTCTTTGGCTCCTACTTGAAAATATGATTGTTTTTGGTCAATCCCTTCCTCTCTAAGCTGCCATTCTAATCAGTAATGTTATCTGAGCTTTCAGATCTGTATACTTTAGCTGTATGTTGTCCTTCAAAATTGCTAAATCTTTGGTGCTGCCCACTCATGTAGAATCTTCATTTTTAATATTTTTTGAATAAAAATTTGGTCTTTGAGAATCCCCCCCAAAAAAGAAAAACTAAACAAAAAATCTCCATCTTCAAGTTCAATAGTATATGCAAACCCTAAAGTAACAGTTAAAAAAATACATAATTTGAGTTCTAGTCATAAGACTTTGGGGTATTTAAGGCATTGAAGAGAAGAGAGACAACTGGCTGAAGAAATTAGGCTGTGACTTTTTTTCTTCCAAGCACAGTGAATGACAGGAGTATTTGGTTTAGTAACCTTATTGGAATGGCTTCCATTATGAAGAATGCTTTATTTTCTGCTTTCCTGAAAACACAAGAAATCCTTTTGCTAGGCAGAGGTTACACAAAGTTCAGACTGCCTCTTCACCTGTTTTTCCTTTAAGTTAGCCAAATGACTCAATATATTTCAAGCTGAGAAAAAAATGAGTTAGCTATGATCCTATGTAGCCAGTAGCATTTTTTTCATAACTCTATTATGTAAATAAGAAGGAAAATAAAAATGTCTAATTATTGCAGGAATGCAGGTTGCATCTTCACTATTTTAAAATGAATATAAGGAAACAAGTATTAGGAAAGCAGTGTATAAAAATGAATGTTATAGATTAGCCTCAGTAACCTACAAGAGATACGTTGTACTTATGCATGAGCTGTGAAATATTTCTCATGTCACAGTGCATTTTAGATTATTTTGATAGACTGAAGTTGTTTCAACTGCTGCATTTATTGAAGCATCATCAATTAATCGTTTTGAACTGTATAGGCAGAGTTCATACTACAGAACATTTGAATGCTAACAGCCCGAAAAAGAAAATTTCAGAAAAAAAAGATGAGTTTAAAGGTTGTCAGTAAACAGAGTTGATAATCATCTTTTGAAGGTATTTGAGTTTAAAAAAAAAACACACTTTTTTTAAACAAAAACAAAACAAAACTGTCCAGTGAATGAAAGCGATAGATGCATTTAAAGAAATAATAGCTGCTTTGAAATAGTTTCTCCAATTAATTCACTGTATGGAAATTGTCCAACTCAACACAATAGCGCTTGTCTTTTGAGCACCACCTTTCCTGTCTTGGGCGTGAACATACACAACACTTCCTTCTTGTTACACAGTAGTTCAGTCTCAGAGCTCACTATTTGCCTCCAAGAATAATAATAAACTTTATATTCCATTACTTAAAACAGATGTAAGCATAACAGACAGAGGTAAAATAATTTTAACTGATAGAGTAACCTGTTTCCTGAAAATATAGGCCTAACTCTCCTTCTGTTGCTTCCAAACTAATATCCTGTTGGCATAAACTGCCGAAAGTGAAAAGCAGACCATGGGCACAGTATTTTAAAATCCATGTTAGCATAGAAATCTAAATACTTGTTGCAGTTTATAACAAATAAGTATTTTGTCATGCAGTTCTAAGCTCTGTATTTTAGAGAAGGATGCTTTATTTAGTGAAAAGTACAAAAATATTTTGTAACTATTTGGATACTAGAGATGTCCTTCAGGTGTAGTACAAGCATTACATAAAGAATTCACTTGTTTTAGAAATTTAACAGATAGTGTTCCGACTTATGCATTAAATACAATTCATTACTTAAGATATAGGTCCCATAATTATTTTTAAATTAGCACAAAAATTATCAAATCTATATACCTTTTTTTTTTTTTTTCTAAACACACATTCCAATGTCGTATCAAATACAAGCTGGTAAGTAAAATGAACTTGTCTGAGAAGTATTATCTGTAAAAGTCTTGCATATCATCTGACACCTCAGTCATTGGATTTTTTTCCAAAGTCTTTCAAGCAGTTCTTTTCCCCAAACATAAACGGGAGGTTTTGCAACCAACATGTCTGTACATGGGTCGATCTGGATGCATATACAACACTTAAGAGTAGCACATTCCATGTAAACTCTGATGAAGGATTTTAAAACCGATTAGCCTACACTTTTAAGTAAAGTTTCTTATTTTAATTATCTTAATCTTCAGGTTCATTTGTAATATCCTTCTCAGGAAAGCACTTGAAGTCTGTATGTTCTAACACAAATAAGTGAAGCACTTTGTTTAAAATACGCTGCCCAATTTATGCAGCTTCAGAGCTGAGCTTTTATTCATGGGTTACCTTGCCAGCCACAACTAGCACTTACGCACGTGAACGGTATCATATAGTTACACCTCTGTACGAACAACAATACTGTAGCATTGATTTATATATTAAGCAAAAAAACACAATTTTTGTATTGTTTGTTATATAAAGCATATCCTAAAGAAGCTGATAATTCTTTAAATACTGCTCTAGAACATTTGGAAAACTTATATTCACTGAAAAACTGAAATACATATATTCATATCTATAAAATCAATTTCTGCAGAGATTAAGCATTTTCAGCTATATGTCAGCTATAAAGCTGACATTCCCCAGTTGCTTTGTTTCTTCTCTGCTCAGGTTTCAGTTAGTTCATAATCTTTGGGATTTTGGCTGAACTTGAGTGTTTGTTTATTGAATGATTAACCCTGTTGGGGGGGTTCATTACACATTATTAAAATCCATCAAATCAAGAAAGCGTTTTAAATACTTATGTGCTGCTCAACATATTTTTGTCAAGGTAATTCCAGTTTTTCAAATATATCCATGGAGAATCCACAGTCTGCAAAAGAACAATTAACATTAAAGCCTAAATGAAATTCAGATGCTAGGATATTTCACTTCTTGGCAGAATTTATTTAATAATACCACATTGTAGGTACAGAATGCTAGCGCAGTTAACTCACAATTGAGCAGGCTATTTCAAAAATATAATGAGAACTGTTTTACTATGGCTACTGTTTCTAACTGTACGAGAGAGGAAGATGTACACATATTGTTTATTTCCACACACACAATGATTTATTCTTTTTTTTTAAACTGAGTTTTTGATTTACAGTGTAATGAAGTGTTTGATGTTATCTCCCAAAAAGCAGTGAAATTAAGAGGTCGAGCGTGGCACAACAAAAATAATTAGCTACAAGCTACCAGCTGCACTTCCAGTCTGGATATACAGATTATCCAAATCTTTCGTTTTTCTCTCTTTAAACCCTATTCATAGAGTCCCCTTCTTGGTTACTTCTTCCTGTGGGGTCCCGGAATCCACAGCATATCTGTTTTTGTTGACATTAGGCCTTTCTGCCTGTTTTCCCTCCTGTGGAGATGCAGTCGCACCACTGAACATTTGTGTGTGCCGTAACGGCTGCCTCATGCCTCTGTTCTCATTTGCTTCTTCCTTTCAGCAATAGGAAACATGCCAGAAACTGCTGTTCTTTCATGTCTCAGCAACAGTCCTGCAGTTCTGCAGAAATTTGAGGCTTGAAGGGATGAGATCTTACTGGCAACAGACACACGGGCTGCAGTTTTGGTTGCCTGTTTCCTGGCCTTTTACTTAGCAGCTGGAGGGAAAAAAGAGGTGAACAGATATAAACAGAACTGTCTTATATTCTCTCCTCTGCTTCTTTTTCCTCCAGAAAGAAAACAAGTTCTTCTTCTCTTTCTTGGTATACCAAGCTTGGCTGGCTTGCAACATATCCTCACTCCGTAGTTCTTCCACACCCATTCCCAGGAAGTAGGTGAATATAAATGCCCAGGGATCTGTGAGGTTTTACACACTACACTTAATTTCTGTGAAGTAAAATCTTACTTAATAAGCAACGCTCTTTGTCCTAAGCAGCAGCACCCTTAGCAGTGGTAGCGTTGCTCAGAACTCAGCAGCTACAGCTGGACCGTAGCAGACGCAATGTGACAAGTTTCCGTGTATCAATCTGAGAAACACTTTTGTGGAGAGAGAAGATAGATTGCGCGGCTTGGCGGGGGACTCTGAAGTCTTTAGTCATCTCACTAATGAAGAGATAAATAAAAACCCTTGTGGTAGTACCTACGTAGTGTTATTTACTGCCACCCGGTAGAGGAACTAGCAAGAAGTTATCACCCATTGGTGCCTGTTTAGCAGGCCTTGCAAAAGCCCTTCTGGCATGGCAGTGCAGAAGAGGAGCAACACGCTGCCGTGCCTGCTGAGCCCGCCGGCTTTCCAAGGCCCTTTCGGCCACGGGGCCCCACAGAGTTACCGGTGTGTCTCTGCCTCACGCTTGGTTCATTTTGTGAATATGAAGGACATGGAACTGGTGATTAAAGCTCATTTCAAAATGATTATTTCTTTTATTTAACCCAGTTACCGGTGTGGTGTGTTTAAATTGCAGAAACTTGTGAGCTAAGCATGGCTAAGTAACAGGCAACTGTTTATTCTGAACTGTCAGCTTTGTCTCTTGGTCATAGAAGAACCAAGATTTGTGAAGTTTCTGATCATGCCTCAAAACTTTGGAGGAGAGGGTATTTTCAGTGGGAATATCTGGTGTATAATTTTGGAACATTGGCAGCCAGCCCTTTACTTAAAATGAATAGTTTGTCACACAGAGAAGTAGTTGGTTAATTTTAATTTTTGCCAGTATGCCCAGAGGTGGTGTCTGGTCATTAGAAAAACATCCTTAATACAACTAATTCACCACCACTATGGGAAAAATGCTGAGATTTTGTTTCTGCAAATTCATATTGATGATCAATACACAAAACCAAAAGTATGTTATTCTAGCCTTTTCCATGATGCAGTTTCAACTTCCATGTAAAGCTCAAGCCTGAGGCAGAAAGCACTTAACGTGAAAATAGATGGGAGATGAAGGCTTTTATAATTTATCATCTCCAGTCTGTGGTCTGCTTCTGCCAGGCGATAACCGAAACCTTTTCCCAAGGTTTCCCCCATGTGGGACTGCATCTCCACAGGAGGGAAAACCTTTTCCCAAATATCTTGGTGCTCATCTTACTTTGTCACAGAGCATTTTCAAGTATATTTATAATGAAAGCTGGGCAAAAGAACATTTTAAAATGTAAAAATAGCAAAATGTGCGGAGGCTGCTGTTCATTTTGTAAGTCGAAAGTTGTGACTAAGGAATGCTGCTTAGCAACAAATGGGGAAAATCTGAAGATGATCACATCATTTTGCACTCTCTGAAAATTATGCATATGCACCTTACCTTTAAGCATAGCCCTTTCCATGTCCCTCTTGTGCTTGTTCCTGGGGAATAGAACTATGCAACTCTTTCAGTTGTAACCCACTTGCAGAACTGTTGTTGCAGTCACCAGTCACTGTTGTTGCAGCTGTGATGGAGCTGGAAAGCCAGAGCTAGGGCTTCTTCAGTTCTACTCTGTCACTCTGTATGTGACACACACTCATCCTTATCAACCAAGACACAGATGAATTCTAGGAAGGAAGAGGACTCCAAACCTCTGCTGTTTCTATAGAGGGACGTGCTTCTGTCCTGACTAGCATCATCCACCAACCTTTGCCCTAACTGCTTCCACAAAACTTCTCTCCACATGCAGTTCATCAACAAACTGTTTCCATAAGGCACATGTCACTTTAGTTTCTAAAACTGCTTTTTTTTCCCTAGGTTGAAAACCTATTTTAGAAATATTGCTAACAATTTATTCTCAGAATGTTGCACTTGAGAAGCTGCAAAATTCCCAGTTGGTTTCACTGCTCCTGACATCATTCAGCATGCTCAGGATGGAAGGTGTAAACACATTATTTTAAGTGGGCAAGCAGTGTTTGTTTATCTGCAGTTGCTTTCTGTGCGCACCAAGACTTATGTCGACCATGTTTTTAATCAGTTTGCCAGGCTTACAGTATAAGCTCCTCTTCGTCAGCTGAAAAATCCATTTGTACAGTTCAAAAAAAAAAGCATGATTTGCATTCAAATTGAACCAGTAGGTTGTGGCGAATGATTACACGGACCCCAATTTGTATTTAACTTGTATTTAATTGTATCAACTGCACAATACGCTCCCCTTCTGGGATAGTACAGGGAGGATTTGCAGTGCAGACCATTATTTTAATCTCTCCATGAAAATCAGAATAGATAACTCCAGGTAATACGGGAAGTCCTGACTTGGTGGTTGAAGAACGTCCGATTCCTAGACCGCGTACATTGTGAGGTGGGGCCGTGTACCCCAGTAGCTATAAGGATTACTGATCCATCTGATATCGTGATACCGTCTCTGTGGCCAGATCCAGCCCAGCGCTGCTGCCTGTGCTGTGTCGGAGGGACTGAAGGGTTTTACGCGGGATTTCCCCGTGCTTTGGTCCCAGGTCGAGTACACCAACTGTGGAGGGACCCTGTTGCGCATTTTCGGGGGGCCGGGTCTCGCGTCCTGCTTCCTGTTTCCCTGGATCAGATTTCTTTGCTTATCAAATGTCGAGCGACATTGGTTTCCCCAGTGATACCCTCTTCTGCACTTTGGGCACAGCTGTGTAGGTGGTTATTTTGTCTCTGTTTTCTATTCTGGGGACAACACCGCTTCATGTGCCCCTCTTGACCGCATTGAAAGCATTTAAGCACAGCCCGCACCACTACCATCTGCTGAGCTAAAGCAGCGGTGAGCATTTCTGCTTTATGCTGTTCCGATCCAACGTTCTGACAAGGCTTTTTGAGATCAGCAATCGTTCTTGCCAAATTACACATAGGATCAATAACTCTCTTACAGTCTGCATTTGCATTTTCAATTGCAAGCTGAAGTAACAAAATCTCAGCAGCTTCCTCTTGTTCAATTTGTCTCATAATAGCAGTTTGTAACTGATCTAGGAACTGAACATAAAGTTCCTGGGAACCCTGTTGAATTGCTGCTAAAGACAATTCTCACCAGCCCAAATCTGGCCCTTCCGCAAGGCCTTGACGGCCGACTCCGCGGCTTGCGTAAATACTGCTCCAGGCGGTGCAGCTTGCGCTCCCCCTGCGGCGCCATTGCCTCGCCCCAGCAACTCGACTTCTCCAATACCTTGTCCAGCAGCAAGATTATCCATAACCTCTGCGGTCACAAGCTCCTCACGTTCTGATGCTCAGATAGTACATTGTGCAGGTGGTAGAAGCATTCTAAGTATTGATTGCCAATCAGAAGGAGTCAAGACATAAGATTCTCCCATAGCTGGTATAAGGCTTATGGTAAACCAAGCCTGGAGACCATATACTCATATTGATTTTTGGACTTCCTTAATAATCTTGTATGGTAAGTGAGCATACGCTGGGGCTCGGTTAGGCTTATATATTCCAGGCATAGCTTGGAGGACAGAAACATCTCCTTTGCAGAGTGCTTCAATCCTACATTTAGCTAACAATCCGTTTGACTGTCCAACAACATTCAGCGGTCCTGTACATGTCAGAGGCAGTGTAGGAGCCAAAGGAGGGTGTCTGTTGAGTGATAAACGTGGTACTGACTTCTTCCGCTGCGCCTGCAGAATTTCATCTGCCGTAGGGGCAGTGGCTGCCATAACCTTTACCGGAGTAGGTGGTGGGCACAAATCAGGTCCATTGTCAGGGTCTATATCCCCAGGATCAAAAGGATTGTCAGGTTCTGGCGGATCTACCTCCCGCACTCCTTGTGTCGGGTTAGAGATTAATTCAAAAGCCTGCGACTCTGCCTGTTCCTGCTTTTGAGGGAACGGAGGAGGGACAGCAGATGCTTGTGAGGTATCTTCTGCAGGTCTTAGAGAATTTAAGACTGTATACACTGTTTTCTAAGTGGTAGTAATTTCCTCAGGGACTTCGAGCTGCAAGTCCTTTTTCATCTCCAATTCCTCCCTCACCTTCGCCCACAAAGAGCTGTCATATGAACCTGAGGAAGGGAACCACGGACAATAGTCTCTTATCCACACCAGCAATTTAGCCAACTGTAAGGTTGACACGGCAAAGCCTTGTTCTTTCAAAATTCTCTGTAAAATCTCTTAATGGAGCTTTTGCTCCTTCATAGCTGACAGCCCCAGCTTATAATTGCTGCAGCTGCTCCCAGCAAAGGGTGATGATGCCCCTCGAGAGCGTGCACGTGTGTATGTCTCCTCCGTCTCAGCTGCGGATTCACCACCAGCAACGAGTCACCACCCAAATGTCGTCAAGTAGCCCCACGTTGGGTGCCAGTTGTGGCGAATGATTACATGGACCCCAATTTGTATTCAGTCAGAATCGGAATCCCTTTATTGCTCCAGGGAACACCTTTTATATTAACCCCATGTCTGCTGGAGCCCATCAGCTGTGCATTCGTGGCCTTGCAGATGGCAGTGATCAGGTGGCCCCGTGCTGTCTGCAGCCACTCTCTGAATCAAGTTGCACCTGGGAAGAGCGAAGGCAGGACCGGTGTGCACTGGTCCTGCAAGGTCACGGCGGAGCGCTGTTCCGTCTCAAGCTCTTCCGTCTGCCACAGTAGGGCCACCGCAGATGGCACCTTGTCAGACATAGTGCAGGAACTCTTTGATGGGATCTTTTTGCTCTTCAGTGTGGTGAATTTGAGGTTCACAATGTAGTTTTAACACAAAGCAGTGTGGGAGTTTTTAGAAAATTTACAATTCTCTTAGTTTCTATTTAGATTTGAAGGTAAGCACCCTAACGTAGGGATACTGCTTTTCTTCACATATAGACCTAAGGAAATTCAGGATTAGTTATTCAAGAATTTAAGAGTAACTCCTCAGTGTATGCTGCTCCAAAAAGTATCACTAGACATTTAATTTCATTAAGATGTCTACCTTACACTAGTAATAATAGTAAAAACAAACGAAGAAAAAAACAAAAACAGTATCTCAAAAGCAGATAAGCATATGGATGGATACCAAAGATAGACTACTAACGAATAAGCCAACATATGAGTCAGTGTCTAGTTTCAACTTGAGGCTTCATCACAGACTTGGTTTGTCAACTTGGGCATATGCCTGTCCCTTAAGCTCTTCTGGTTCCCCATCTGTGAGACAGAATAAACACACCACCAAGTGCACGACAGAATTCAGATCTTATCGTCTATCAAACAAGCACTTTCTCCGGACGCTTTTTGGTAAGGACGCTTTTGACTGAAAGTTGAATTTTTTGAGCCACAAGTGGGTCAAATTATGTGACCTCCAATTATGTCTGTAGTCATTACAGAAAACATTATCTGCCTCTTAAGTGCAGCAGTATGTTAGTGGCTCAGTATTTATATAAGAACTCCCCCAAACACTACATTGCTAAGCAAGCCTACCCATTACTGTGCATCGGAATTACTTGACTCTGAAATTTATATGCCACTTCTTACCTTACCCGTTTTGTCTTCCGTCATGTTAGCAAAATATGATAGGAGCAAAAACAGAAAGGAAAAACATTTTATTACCAAGCCTTTAAAAATCTATTATGGCCAAAGATAAAGAGATAAAAGAATGCAGAAAAGGAGTTACTGGACCCGTGCAAGTCTTTTTATTTAGTTTAAATTATACTGAGATAAGGTCCTACTTTAAACTGTCATTACTCAAGGCTCAAGACCTGTACATTAACTTGGGAAAAAACTGATGGTGACGTAATATATACATTTTTTTTTCTTGTATGGAAGAGACTTCATCTCCAGTCTCGTTAGAATCCTTAGTCCAGTTTTAAGTTTTTAGGAATTGTAACAGCTGATAAACAAACACTCCAAAAAACTCATTTATGTGCAGAGTGTTTCACTCTTGAAATATTGTACTGTTGCTAACATTTAGGCAAAAGGTCGTTCACCTTCTAGCAAAGATACCATTTTAAAAAACAAAGGAGAGGAGATACCTCTGACTTCCAGAAACAATCCTAGCTGCCTGTTCTGGGAATGATCCTCAGAATTACCTCATTATTTATTCTTGGTGCAGTCTACCAATTAAACAAACAGTTTTATATATAGAAATAGGGATGGGATGGGCTTAGCTTACTTTTGCAGGGTCATTTTCACAGAGGCAGCCACAGAAAATGTGCAGGCTCGTATCACCCAGCCCAGCAGATTCTCTCTCTGCATGTGCACGCGTGTATGCATATGCAAAAGCATAGGGGTTGTATGTTATCTGTAATACTGATAATGAGGGAAGTCAGAGATTCCTGTTGCACAGGAGTTGAAATTCCTCTATTTGGAGTAACAATACATGTAATTTTCGAGCTACTTTAAATATGCCAGGGATCCACTGAAAAACAAAGGGGCTGAGAGAAAAAAAAAAGTCAGTATCATTTTAATATCTGTAACATTTTGTGGAAAAATTTGAAAGCAGATAGTATTAGATCAATAAAACCTTCCTGCCAGGCAAATATTACAGAGAAGAAAATCCTGATTATGAACTCTCAGCCAGGGATATTGGATGTAATGCATTTTCTACTATATTAAAAAACCCACACACCTTACTGAAGTAGTTTCATGAGATAGAAGGTAAAATATGGCAAGTTTATTGCTATAATTCAGGACATGGTTTGCACCATCCTCACCATCTTGAACGCATTTGACCTTGTGCACCAAGATTTGCAATAGAATATACCACAAAACTGCTTTCTCTTGTTTTCTTTCCATTTTTTGTATAGGCAGAACACTTACCTTGAAGTGTTTATTGCAGTATATATGAAGGTGCTCTTAACATTTACACATCTGCCATCTCTATAACAGGAGTGTGTCTTTTCTAAGTGATGGACATATTGAAAGCTTAGAAGAGTCATTTAAACATAATTTGGACACTAGAATGTCAGAATGTACTTTCAGACTGCAAGAATTATAAATACTGTATGACATTCTGTAAGTTACAAGAAAGGTAGATTAATACACTATGGAATGTATGGAATGCATCTGTGACAAACGAAACACACAGATACACTTTAACAGCTAGAAATGGATTAATACTTTAACAAAAATAGACATTTATCTTTCAAGGCCTTTTCTAACTCTTAGTATTCACAGATTTTTAGAAGTTTTTTTTTTTTTTTTCAAGTAATTGATAATTATGTCTTCATTTTGTATTCTGTTTTATAAAGTCTTTATGTAAGCATCCAACTTTGTTCCTGAGTAATCAAAGAAACACCCTGCAATATAACCTGAGAAATAAACAAGCCAGTTTGAGGGGGGGGGGAAGAGAAAGTACTGCCTGAACTGTAATAAACTGTTCAAGTGCTCCTAAGCTAATTTAAGCACATCTTCAGTCTTTAAACCAACTGTTCTCACAGTTCACTTAAGTGAAAAATATTCCTAGGACACCGAAATCATTGCTGAGATCGATCTGCAATCACCAGCCTCACTCAGCTCAGAGAGCTGGAGGACGCAGCGACTCAGATCTGCCCATCTAGATTCAGGGTGACAAGACTGGCAGATCTTACCCCATCTCCCGAATAAGGAGGCACGAGGCAGGAACAAAGTGCCTCTCGGCAGCCAGAAGAGCTATGTAGGAGGCTTTGGTGGTCAAGAAAATTCAGAATCTAACTTTTTATTTATGGCTGGGAGCTCTTACAAGCAGAACTGTGGTCTATGAAAGAAAAACAAAGAAACCCCAATATCCATTTAATCACAATTAGATTCTTAAGAATACTGCCTTATAGCACTTGCAAATTAAGATAAAAACTTTGCTGTGTCCTAAAATCACACTAAAATTAGCACATGTGCAAGTTCACTTTGATATACTGCAGAAACATTTTCTGTTTAGACAAGAAGTCACCATAGCAGTGCAGCAGCCCTGGTTACGCTTCCTAAAGCCAGTAAAGCTGAAGAACTTTTCTCTTAGTGAAGTATTGGCTAGATAAACTATTGAACTTTCTTCCGTGTTTTCAAGTCTGCTGCTGAGAACATTTTTACCTTTTATATTTATTGCAGAGAAGCTTGTAAAATACAGATCAAAACCAGAATCAAAACAACTAACCTATCCTGCTTATGTTAACAAGTCTAGGATATGAACTTGTAACTTCTGTACTCAAAACAAAAAAATGGTATTCGAGCTATAAAACCCACTTGCCTATTTTCTTGTACCTTATTGAAAATTTTAGCTATGGGTTCAGGCTCTGTCTCTGTCCCTCTCTTCTTTAACCCTAGAATATATATACATAGTTTTGCACACACTATCTGTTGATTCCAAGAAGGCAAATAAAATAGAAGACAAAAGCGCTAAAGAGTGTGTTTTCTAGAAAACCTCTCATACTTTTACTTAGTATCAGGTTTTCTGAGCTTTCTTGTGTACACATAAAGTGGCTGTGTTAGCTTAACGGGAGAAGCAAAGAGTTAGTGTTTATTAGTCATTATAATATCTGTTTCCTTTATTTTAATGGAAGCTAAAGCTAAAAAAATGAAAAGATCAAACATCAATATTTCCTCAGTTGAAGCCAAAGAGAGAACATTAGCCCTTGAATTATGACTCCAGCAGATTCTAGCTTAAATTTCACCAGGATTCTGCCTCCTCCCATTTTCAGCGGCCAGGAAATTAAAAAAATAAGTTGTTGCTTTAAAGGTGGTCTTTCCATTGCCAATTTTTAGAGTTTTTGCCATTGTTTTATCTGTATCATGCAAGCTTTCAAATCTATATATTTTTAAAATTGAATCTTGGCTTAAAAACAGACAAAAGCAACTAGGGGTTACAAATGATTTATCTAACATTTAGCTTTAAAAAACTTACTCTTATCACCACTTTTTAACTGATAAACTGTTTAGTTTGTCTTTCTCCTCATCCTGAGGGAAAAAAAAGTCATGATTGCAAGCTGAAATCAGAGGAAATTTGAAATAAAAAATAGTAGAAATTAGAAGTGTTGATAAGTGTAAGTATCAGTTACATATTATTCTTGGTTAGGTCACTAACTAATCAAGAAAAGGATGATAGGAATATTACTCAAAAGAGGGAGTTTTGAAAAGAATAATTATTGCAAATAAATGAAAATGGGGAGAAAAGTGTAATCAGTGGCAGATTATGGAAAAACTAGTGTGTATATTGTCAATAATTGAGTTTTTAACGTAAGATTACAGTTAAATAAATATTAAGGACTTAATTTGGAGGAAAAGAAAGAGCTTAATTTGATTTTTAATTTGATTTTTTAAATAGTCAAAATTGTTGCTGTTATATGCAGAAAGATGGAACAGGTTCTAGTAAGAAGTACTACAAAATCATGGAGCTATAATTTCTGAACTTTTCTGTTTATGACCCTACTTTTATTTCTTAAAACTGTGTATTATAGAAAAGAGAACAATGGAGTATTACTTTAGATCATCTCTGAGTAAGGCTTAAGAAAAACTTCTTTTCACATGAGCATTTAATGCAACTTATAAAAGGGTTGCAAACTTGCTAACATCCAGTTTAGGGAGCCTGAAATAACCGTTATTAATTAGTAAGCCAATGCATAAAAAGTTTCTGTAACAATCCTCAGTTATCTTTCTGTTTGGCACATTGATAAGGTATTAATTTAATAAATATTTACTGGGAAATATTTGCTTTTTGATTCTGTATCGTCATCATATAAATGGAATTCTGGATGACTAAGGAAAAGGTTAGAGGCAAATATTTTTAATATTCAAGTTACCTAAGTTTATGCTATTACTCTGCAAAGCAGAATGCCTAACAGAAAAAAATCCTCCCATGCAGGTCCTGTATCACAAAAGTAACTGACTTTTTAAGAGAGCGGCTGCAAATTTTATAAGTGATATGGATTTCTTCTCAACAGGTTTGCCTTTAAGTTGCTCGGATTTATGCCTGACAATCTCATGTTTGATGAATACAGTTGTACTAGAAAAGCCCTTCTGTATATATTGATGCAGGTTCATTTTTTTGGCATGAAAATAACCCTTAATAAGATTCACATACATCAGCAAAAAGAAACTTAATCCAAATATTTAGCATGCATTACTTCTTTAATTACATTGTATGACTTAGCTAGGGCACAACATGAAGCTACAACCGTATTACCTTTATATACCTTTCATTTTAACCTTATCCAAATCTCAGACAAAAATCAACTGACACACAGCTCATGTGCCTTTTTTTAAATGCTGTAAGTGCATAAGCACCACATGTTTTGGAAGGCTATTCAGCTTGCCTTTTCTGAAACAGTCTCTACAGAAGATCCATTCAGGACAGCTGTGTTCTTTGCCTAAAGAAAGAAACACAGGGATCTTCACTTTCTCACCATTTTACAGGCATTATTGACAAAAGCATTTTTGATCTTACTGCTTTACCTAAGTAAAAGTTGCATGGAAAGGCTTCCTCTTAGATTGAGGTAAATTAATTATAATAAAAAGCAATAAACCCCCTAAACTCTGGATTATAAAGTTCACATTAGAAATAAGACTCTCCTGACGGCAATATAGTGAAATGAGGAACAAGATACATGGCCAGTGACAACAATGTTAAAGATTGTTACAGATATATTTAATGTTGATATTTGTATCTGCAGAATAATGCTCTTTTTGGAAGCCTTTTGTATCAGAGTCTCATACTCTAATTTAAACAAATTCATAATCCATTTATTCACACTTAACACGTAGAGAAAACGTTACATCTTAGTTCACAATGGTTTCCTTGAATTCAAATGCAGAAAATTAGTACTTTCACATAGATCTGCTGTTAGCATTAGAAATTAACCCGTCTTCACTTGCACACACGCATATACACACATACACTTATACTAAAGATTTTCTAAATATATATTTTAAACGCATTACCATGATTGGATACAGGATCAATTTTGGCAAAGGCAGCTTGTTATGTAGCTGTTATTAAAATTCAGTGTAGAATACAAACGCTTTTAACAATAAATATATTTTGACAAACTATCAAAAAAAAGGATAGATTTTTTTTCCCCCCTTTTGTTTTATGCTAAATAAAATGCTAAAAGTTATCTTCTAGGTGACAATAGTTTTACTGAGCTTACTAACAGATCGTCTATTTATAAAGACATTAAAATACAAGTGCAATAGGATACAGAAGGAAGGCAAGATTGTAAGAACAGTTCATTCTTGTGGAAAAAAACTGACTTTTTTTTTTTTTAAAAAAAGTCTTTTATGAGAGAAAATATGCTCTAATATAAAAAGAATAGTCCCAACAGTATATCTAGATTTTCACTTTCAAGTAAGTGCAATGAAAAGAGGTATCATATCTGGTTCAAAAATATTTCAGAAATATAAGCAAGGCACTGTGAGATTAAGCTGTATTATGCTAGTGCAGAATCTCTGTCCAGTTTAGACCAAAGGAATGCACTTTGCAAAATCCACCAAGACAGACATTTACTGACTCTGGAGCATCAAAACAATACAACTACTGCTAGTAAAGTAAACAAACACAACATAGAACATACCCCTCCAATTGCAGTTTGTGATAATATTCTAAAACTCACAAAATTGACTCCCAAGTACATTCTTCTAAACTACCTCCTTGCGAAAGGTCATGCTGCATTTCAGATTCATCACTGTCAATGGGAAGCTGGCAGTTTCCAGAAAATAACACATTAATAAAAACAAGCAAGATATAGCAAGAACAGAGTGATGTATCATGCAGAAGGTCACACTTTAATCGAATATTGAGCATTTTCAGCTTTAACAAGACATCATATGTCTCTAAAGAAAACATTCTGAACAATTAGTCTTAGCACTTAAATCCTACTGGGCTTCATGATGAATTTCATTTAGTTTATTCACTGTTGCTAGAGAATTTGTTAAAGTGCTGTAGGAGGAATAAAAGTCATATGCATTTCTCCATTAAAAACAATTTATCTTTTTCTCATGAAACTTGCCTTGTTAACGTTAACCCAAGTATTAAAACTGATGGAACAGTATTATAGCAGGAAACAGCTGGTTGCCTCAGAAGGCATTTATTAAAATATTTTATGTACTTTGCCAAAGTATTGTGCAAAAATGCTTCACTGCGGCTTATGTTGGACGATCCCCATTAGTCATCTTTTGTTTTTCCCTTGAGATATTGCTTCGCTGTAGGTCATGTGAATAAAGTCAAAGAGTTGCGTGGCATTGATGGAATTACCCAGAATTTCAGAAAGTTTGTCCTTTGACAGTGTCACTAGTTCTGCAATGCTTTTAACATGGTTCATTAAGATGCGGCAGTTTTTTGTGTTAACACCTGGCATTTTTAATAGGAAGTCCTGAGGACCGGGGTTATACTTGTCAGACTCCGGAAGAGCTTCAGAATCTGCTGTGACAGCCATTGCTGTTTCTGCATCAGGTTGTGGATGGTTTTGTTTTAATTCTTCAAACAGTTCAGCAGTAGCATGAGGAGAGGGACACCACAGGATGCGCAGCTTAGGGAAATGGAGTGTAAGTAGGGTTAGTTTAGAAGTAACATCGTTACTGGAAATCTCCTGATGTAGAGAGCCTCGTGGAATTAAGGAGAAAGATTTGTTAGGATCGAATTCAATCAGGAGAATTGGTCGCTTATAGTAACGGGACATAGAAATGCACTGTGTGTATAGTCTTCCATTATTTAGGGAACCAATAAGATCACTGACACTTTTCCGCTCTACACAGATATCAGGAGTTAAAATGTAATCTCCAACTTCCAAAGTAACTGGCTCAATGTCAATGCCACGACGATGAAGTAGTGAGGGAAGCTCACTACGAAATTCCCGCATATCCACTATTATAGTTTGCTGAACACTTTTCTGTTCTTGTCCACCTAAAAATCAAAACAAACATAGTTAACCTATACCTCTGACTTTGGTCATATGTTTTTCCTAGGTGTTGCCATAATGGTCAGATTTCATATCTCAAATTATACCTCAATTTCAGCAATACCATTAACCCAGACTTCATTTAGTTTCTTACTGTTCTAGTTACCAAAATACACACCATGAGTACTCTCTGCAGATTAACACAACAATCATGCATACCTACTATCTGCCCTGTGTGCCTGACAAGGAGCTGACAATGTCAGACTGTAACTGAGAAGTATTTAGAATCATCAAGAAAATGTGTTTAAAGGCTGTCCACAAAACATGATAGTGGAACTGTTCCTTGTAACATCCAGCTCTTTCCTACAGCAATATGGCTTTTTATTGTACTAGATGCTTTACCCTTTTCAGATCTGTGAAAGGACACAGGAAGAACTTGCAGCATGGAATAACAAAAGACCTAATAGCAAACATTAGGGACTATTCAGTGAAGGACAGCATGAGAACAGAAATGTCAGCCAAGAAAAACAGGTGCAAAAATGTAAAGATAAAGACAGAGTATACATGTCAGAGAAAAGGAAGAAAAAGATAAAAAAAATAGTTATGAGTTGCAGCAAGAGAAAAATGTTTATTGCAAAGAACGCAGACAAAACCCACAATCCAGATGATCATGCAGACCTCTTGCAAAAATCAAAAGCCACAATATTTACAGGCTTGAGGACAACAATTCTTCTATCTGCAGACCTCTGTTTTGATTTCTTCCCACCCCACTGCAAGCCCTGCTATTCAGTCTCCTAATCAATAGGCTGCCTAGAAATAATTCAAGTAATACCTGTCTTAATGATAAAATACCTCATTAACCTATACTTTCTTTTCAAAGAAAATCATAATTCATTGTTAACGGAGAAAAAGACAACAGAGATGCCATATGGGACATCATATTTCTTATCCTATTTGGAGACAATTTAAACACAGAAAGGCCACAAGCCTGTCTCACAGCTCAGATCTAAGATACTAACTTCAGGAACTGCTCACCTGCTTTGCGCGTGTCAGTGGAAAAGGACGCAGGTGTAGCATCTCTTACTAGGTCCAAGTTTGTTTCATCTCTTCCTTCCCTCTCTTCGGGGATCACCATGCTGGCCTTCTCTCTAAGGAACCACAAAACCCCCCCCCCACTGAAAACTAGGAATCTAACACATATTTTTAAAACGTTTAGTCAGATGTAAAATTACAACATTTAAAGCTGACTGCAAACCTGATAAGAACTGCAAATTACTAGATTGTTCAGATTGTTAGGGCTAGATTCTATATGTCTATTTTATATTTTTCATACTTTTTTTTTTTTTTTTTAAAAGACCTTCTCAGGGCAAACTAAGGAACTAATGACTAGTCATAGGAGCATAATCGGGCGAGAAGACATGGTCAGTAAGAATACTCACTGATGCAGTCCAAGAAAACAGCCATTAAAATTCAGGATTTTGACCTTAAAACTAATTAAAACCATGAAAAAATCTCATAAATACCTTACAAGCAATGATATCTGCAGATGTAGCATTTTTCATAAGAAATTGTGAAAATAATGAACGTATGAACAGTTAGAAAGTTACCAGTGGTACTGGGTAGCCTTTGAAACTTCATTTAAAAAAAAAAAAAAAAAAAGAGAGAGAGAGAAAGAAAAAAAGTATGGTTTTGATTTTGCATTGATTTTTGATTGCACAACTCTAACTTCTGAAAAGCAACTGAAATGGAAGTCTATACGAACTTTTCACATAATAAGAACTTCACTGTTTAAAATGTGAATGTGAGAGAAACAGATGAAGCAGGTAAGTAGCAAAGAGCAAAGATAGTAAACTTTGTTTACCTAATCAGTTTCTCAAAAGCCTCCTTCTCCTTTCTCAGAGCTGTGAGATAGCGCTGTTCTTCCGTTGAGCCCCCATATATGAGGAAATAAACCCTTCAGGTTCAAGAAAGAAAGAAAAAAAAACCACAAAGCTTAATATGAAATTAAACCATTGAAACAACAAGAAGAAAAATTGGGATTTAAGAGTATTATCAGTGTGTCCAAGAGTTAAAAAGGAGAGCAAAAAATAGGCATTTCACTGTATCTTTTTCTGTAAATCTATTTCAAATTCAAAATACTTATATCAGTTTCCTCTTTCTCAAAAGCAGATATGCTTTCTGAAATTCTGTGATTCTACCAGAGTGGATGACACATTATTTTACTCAGGATTGAGTGAGTCCATTCAAAAAAAGACAAGAAATAAGTAACACAAAGACCACATTCTTATTGCCATTAAAATCTTTCCAGAGGAATGTATCTATGATACATAACAAACTAAAATACGTAATCATCTTAGGTTAGGAAAAAACACCACTTAGGATTTAGAACAATTTATTTATACAAAGGAATCCTACACAGAACAAGTTGTCATCTGGTACACAAGTATACACATATAGACATATTAAATTTTATTCTACAAATATGGACTCATATGGAACATATGAGAATTAATAACTATCTTCAAGTATTAATTGCCTACAGGTTTTAAGCAAAGACTGATAGGATTTTATTCCAATTATTTTCTTGGGAAGTGTGAAAATCTCTTAGCCCCCACCTGCATTTTACATTTACTACATTTAACTTTCTTGTTCTCAAGTAGGGGTTTTGCCATAATGACATGAGAGATGGTTACAATACATGCTGATTAGCCAATTAAAAATAAACCGTATAAATAATCCAGTAACTACCCTTATGCAATATACTTTGAGAGATCTGCTATGTCTGTTCTAGCCTTACTGTGTAAAATTCCTATCTGAAGATACTGTTTTAAATGAGAATAGAGCAACTTCCAAGATGGATTGCCAGTAAGTTTATCTAAGCAAAGGTCTTGTCAAAGATGGCATGAACACATTATTGCTGGTATTTTTCCTTTCATAGAAAGTAAAGCTATCTTTTAGGATAAATTATGTAGTATGTTTTTGTTTAAAATAAAGAGGGCTAAAAGGGAATTAAAAGCAGTTAAAATCATTAGCAGCATGTTCTGGATTAACTGCCAAAAGTGTTTTTTTTCCTCTTAAGGCTAAAATTAGACCAACATTCCCAGTTATCACCCACTCAACTTGCCTCAAGGGCTTTCCAGGCCTGCTTGCCTTGTAGATCTCCAACTGCCGAACAAAACTTAGTTCTGCATCATATAATACAACGTATCTGGGTTCTACTTCTTGCAGTACCCGAGTGAGTGCATAGGGATCACTGCAACCCTGCAAGGGATGAATAATAGTGAGAGGTGTTTTGAAGATACCGTAGTAAGAATCTGAGGGTAGATTAATATGGAAATCTTCAGCAACAGTCTCCTCAGTATTGCTTTCTTGGCTATTGCTCAATTCTTGGTATTCTTCCACCTCCAACTCCTTCTCTCCACTTTCCTCCTCAGTTTTCCCTATCATTTGGGTTAAAGTCCGGTCTTGCTGCTTCTTGTTTTTATTTTCTTTCGAAGAAGTCTTGAGTTTGGCTTTTTTGGCTTGAGGTCCTGTGTCTGGCCTGGCACTTCCTTTGACCTTGGCAGCTTTTCTATCCTTATTCCACACTTCTGCAGCCTTCTCATCCTTTCCAAAGGTTTTGTTATACAGCCTCATTAAAAAAGCTTCTGCTCCAACAGTAATATATTCCTTGAGCTGTGCACAAGCTCGGTCATCACTGGCACAAATAAGCACTTGTCCTGTAGTTAAGAAACAATATTATGCTTATAATCCATTGCACTGTACTTTTGTTTCAAAAAAAAAAAAAAAAAAAAAAAAAAAAAAAAAAAATCAGATACAAGCAGTCTCTCAAGCAAATTTGATCCTAGAAATGCACTGGTCAAATGCCTTTACAGTTGGTAGCTGCAGTTGCTCTGGACTTCTGGGGACAGTCAAGTTGTATGATGTTTTGTACCACAAATTTATAGAAGGTTAAGGTTAATGCAAGTTCCTCATTCCTTATTCTTACACTGTCTAAATCAGGCATGTTTTTCTTTTGACCATTTGAAACAAGGCAGATATAGCACGTATTATAACAGATATTTGGACAACATTTATTAAAATTATGGAATAAGACAGAAGTTAGAGCCTATTCTAATTTTCAGCCTGTTAGCTGCATTAAGGAGTCTAAACTTACTTCAAGAAAATACATTTCACACAGTACTATTGACATTTATGGGCCTTGAATAACAATTCACCATAAACTGACTCAGATAAACTCCTACAGCACTAGGTGAGAGAGCCAGGTCTCATCTACAGTCAGAACACCGTGGGTGGCAGAGAAGAACACTATTTTGCCCCTACTATTTCCCAAAATAAAACTTAGTGAAATGTAAGGGGATGAAAAGACCTAAAATAAGAAAGGCAGCAGAGCAGGTAGTTAAAAAAACAATTGCCTTTTATTCTGTATCCAAGAAACTGCACCTCCTGGAGAATTAGTGCAGTTTTCACCTGCCGATGAGCAATGTATGAAATGGAAGGAGTGTAAGATAGAACATCCACTTTATAACATCAAGACTTTGAGAAGTGAATGATTACTGTTCTTCTAGACCCCTGCCTCTTTCCCCTTATTCAACGGAAAGGAGCAATGCTTGCCTGGACAGTTGAGGAATGACTAAGCTACAGAGCTCCCACAGGCACAAAGCACTTCTGTTTCTATGTTACTTGCTCTAAAAGGCTGGAAGGTATACAGATTGCAACGTTGTTAAAGACCACAGCAAAAGACACCTCCTGATTGCCGCCGGAATATACTGAGCAGGGTAATTGTCTCTGTCTATCCTGTTTCAACTATCAGGGCAAGCGGAAAAGTAAAATGTATCAACCTGGACGTGGCTGCAGTTCACAGTTTTGTACAGTAACTTGAACGCAAGCAGCTATTCCTAAATCCAGACCTATCCAGATCCTAAACTCCCACACAGCCCACGTGTCAAATTCTTAAAAAATAAATTACGATACCCACTGAAAGCCTTCTGCATAATGGATAAAAGCTAATTTTCTTGTGAGGGCGTAGCCTGTTTGGGGTTTGGATTTTTTGTTTTTCTAGAACTCCAACTAAATTGAAAAAAAACTAAAAAGCAGGAAAAATTACCATCTCATTAGCCTGTCTACAAGAAACTTCCTTGGCTATAGCTATAAAAAACCCTGTATGAATACACCTGTACGCAAGAGACTTCACTACATTTGGGAAATCATGTCTACAGATCAGCTTCTGCTACTTCTGGTTCTTGAGTCTCATGTCGTCAAGTTACTCAGAGATAGTAACTTTATATCCAACTTATGGCACATTTCTTTCTGTCCCCTCCACTACACTGTTCAGAGATACTCACATAAGCTCTTTAGCAGAAGGGGCAGCTATCAGATTATTGGACTGGAAAGGGGAAGAGGGGGGGAAAAAAAAAAAAAAAAAAAGAAGAACATTGAGACAAGTGTACAAGGTCAAAGCAGCATGGAATAGAATGATAGAGAAGAAATCAACTAGGTTCCATCAAATGGACATATTAGCACAAACTAATGGTGACAATTTCCAGTCAATTCCAGTATTCTTTTAAGAAAAACTACACTTCAAAATGTATTTTTTTTTTTTTTTCCAGTTTTACAAGCAGCTAGTTTTGGGTAAAGTCCTTGTCTTAAATCCACCAATTATTATATTTAAAACCAACTCGTTAATATCACTGTAGTAAAGAGTTTGGCTCCTTTTTGACTTCTTTTCTTAAAGGTCACGTAGGAAATGAGCTATATTCTGAAATGACATTTGGTATTATCTCACCTGGACCACCAAGATCTTCACTGTTCTTATTCTCATTTTCAATTTCTTTCAATACTTCCCGTAAAGCTTCCCATTTTGGGTTACTTTCCAGAACCAATTCCCTTTTCAGTTCTGAAATAGAGCAAGATGGAATATAGCAGCATTTATAACCAAAACGCTCTTTGTAACTTTAAATTAGTGGTTAGGTGTTAATAATGTCCTGGTTTGTTCGCAAATATGATGTTCATCAGTCTACATTTTGAGCTTGTGCTGATGGAGTAGAACACTTTTATAGAAATACTGGTAAGGGAGATAAATTCCTTAATGATACAAAAAGTTAAAATAGTATCATTCTTCAATTCTTAATCTCTTAAATATTTTGTTTATAAAAGTGACAGTCTCCTACCTTTCCACAAGAAATGAAAAGGTCAAGATTATAAACTACGTAGTTCAAGAACAATCCCATAAAAGCTCTCTCAATGAACCATTGTGCAAGTTGGGTAAAACTTTTTCTTCTTTGTGACTCTATTATAACTTTTTTATTATATACACTCATTGAACTAAGATTATTTCTCAAAATATTCCATCTAGCAGAATGGGGTCTTATGAGGTCATATTAAGCAACCATAACACAAGTAAATATATGCAGAGTATTCAAAATCATATGACTCTTTCAAAGTCAAAATTAGGAAGGATCAGTACCATTTTCTTTCTTTGCATCATTGTTTTCAGAAACTTTTCTTTTTTTATTCAGGCTGTCATCCGCAGTGCGATAAACTCTGGCTCGAGCATTTACAAACATGGAAGTACTGGATTCAAGAAACAGCCACCCTAAGGATGCAAAGAAAACGTTAAGTAGTTTCACATTTGCAATACATGTTTCATCTCCTTCCAATAGGAGCCCCAAATCTCTCATCTCATGTGAAATAGCTGTGCTACCTGCTTGCTATGTCATTATTAGTTTAATAGATGACAGAAATGTGATGTGAATCTCACACTGTTAAGTAACAGCAGTTAAGTGGGAAGATGAAAGCATTATCTGTCAATAAAAACCTACGTCCTTATGGCTGGTTATATAAAACCTAATTAGATGCCTTCATATGCTTGGAAGTGTTAATTAAAAATATCAACACTTCACTTTTTCATGCGTTAACTGGTACAGTTATTCAATGTTTACCTGAATTTTCACCAAAGGCTTTTTCACTTGCTTTCAGTGACTCCAAAAGATTAAGGAAGGTGACACAATCGTACTGAGTTAGATACTGCAGCAAAGTACGGAGTACCTTCAAATCCTGGACTAAAGATTTGGTCTTAGCTCCAAGCTGATGCCAGAGAGGATCTAAATAGTGACGTATTGTCTAGAAAAATAAATTGTAAAGTTCAAGATGACAAATACATGCTACAGCAATGGAAAAAGGAATGCATTTTTTCTTTCTTTACAGGTGATACCATCAGCCAGCATCAAAAACACCAAGCAAGATTACTTAATAGTTATCTTGCCATCACTAGTTATCTTCTTTTTTTCCTTAAAAAAAAGTCAATGTAACATATTTACAGTTAGCAGATATCTATATCATTCATGCTTTCACTGGGTATTTTTCTTTAGCATTTTTATTTATGGCAGGAAGAAAACAATATGTCGTCTCATACTCAAAATATGATGAATATCCTACAGACATGCAACCTACAAAGCACAAATACGTAAAGTAGAGAATTCCTCATATGAAGTGGTTCCCCATTAAATCAGGGTAATAAGTAATTCTGGTTCACGATGATGGCTGAAGTTTATGATTTTATCCTACAAAAAGTGCATGCATATAAAATGTTGCAATCCTGCCAATAATAACAAGTACACAATTAATGACATATATAAAGAGTTGCAAGGATAGAGCATGGAAGGGTATGTTGCATATTATAATATTATATGCAGCTCTAGACCCAACAATTAAAGTAAAAGTAGAAAACCTAAGGGGGAGGGGGGGACTACTATACACTTATCTCTAAAAAATATTTTGAGTTAAAATGACAGCCATTTTTTGCATTAAAATAATTAAATGATATCATATGAAATAATAGTAATAATAGTAAAGCAAGGTAATCAAACTTGAACTTGTGGGAATTATAAATTAAACACAATATACTATGTAGCTAGGCTATCACTAAAGTTTTAAAAATTATACCAGTATCAATAATTATTTGAACTATCACAGCACTGAGAAGCACCAATAATGAAACAGATGTCTGAACTGCAGCGATTTTGCAAATGAAGGAAGAATATTAAAGAACCAAAAATCCTACTGGCAGCTATAACATCACCATTACGAACTAAGACAGTTTCTCTTCTTGAACCTGTAATAAATGTCACCAGAGAATATTCGGTTGCTGCTAGTTATTTATTCATTTTACAAATTAATTAGATGATTTACATTATTATTAGACATAGCAAAATAAACAAAACAGTTACCTTATCAAAAGGTTTAGCAATAGCATTTTCTAAAGATAGATCTTCTACTTCCAGAGCTGGATTATAACGTTTGAGTTCTCTCAGACACGCATTCAAAATATCCAGTATAGAAGTCTGGATGGCAAGCATTCTTGGAGTCATCGACACATGTATCTCTACCACTTCAGGTTTATGCTTCTCTAAAAACGAGTTAACAGCTATATGAAATCTATGGGGAAAAAGAGGTTATTAAGTAACAAAAGTACATTAAGTACAAAAGTACATTAAGTAACAAAAATACATTCCACAGAAGAAAATTGTAATGCATTTATAAGTCCTTTAGAATCTCATGGATCCACTAGTAGATCCTGTGCATTCCCCAGCTTCTGTTCATTTTTAGCAAGTCCCTGTTACAACATAGCCTCTACAGCCAATTTGTCTGTACTAGTGCACATGGCTGATGCTATTAACAGGGTAAGGTACAGGGAAGAGCCTGACCTCTGAAACGCAACAGGCAGTTACTTTTTTCCAGCCTACACTCTCAGATCTTTTTATGGCTCAAAAGGCAGGGAGAAAATTTAAAGAGTTTCTGTTCATCCATAATGGTAGTTACACCATTTCTGCTTCTTTGTAATGCTGAGAGGAAACCTGTTAAACTCTTGACAGTGCAGTACAAGAGTACACAAAACAGAGTAAATCACATTCAAGACTGGACTAAAGGAAAAGACAAATAGACCAGCTGCCCAATGCACGGGCATTGAAAGAGTAATAAGCTAAAGTGCGCAGTTTCATTTGTAGCTTTACTCCTGAAAGCCTACTCTATCACACACTTGGCAATTTCCTACACAATGTAAAACTAAAGACTTAAAACAAAACAAACACACAAAACTATCTTCCACATAGAAAGAGGTAGCCATGGAATTTCACCACAGTTAGAAGAAAATACTACCGTGAATGGTGGATTTCATAGCCTGTATTCCTGTTACCTCATGGTTTAAATTATCTGTTTAATAAGCGATGCTTTCTTTAAGACATTAACATCACTTTCTGTGTGATTTCTATTCGCTAATAGGACATGTGTACTATAGGTGCAGCCTCTTATTTGGGGGTCTATTTTCAAAGATACTTACAAAAATACATTACCTTTGAGAGGGACTACTTCTATTAAAAAATTGAATGAAATTTGTTTGGGAATGCAACAGAGGGAGACACAAATTAGTGGTGTGACTGCATATAGCTCATTTTATTAGGAAAATTCTTAATGAATTTTGCTAGGTTTACCGACTTAGTGAAATAAAAAAGTGTCTTACCTTGGCCACAGATAAAGTTTCCTGACAAAAAGATTTCTCATCACTCTTTCCACATGGCAAAAGCCAGTGTTAAATGCAACCGCATTATCTGTAAAAGCTTTAATGAAGCCTTGCTTGTTTTTCTGGCGATAGAGTCGCAAGATAAATGCTTCCTGACAGGATTCAATGATTCTGTGTGCTTTGTATACCAAAATGCCTGGCAAAATAATAATTTTTCAAGTTATAAAATATTGAATCTTAGTGGCTCAAACTTTTTGGGGAGCATGGAATCCCCTCAAAACAGAACTATGTTACTTCTTAAAGTACTTACAATGGTATTTGTATTTACTCCATCATTTGTATCTGGCCAAAATTACCAGGAATGATTCCTCTGTATTACAGAGATTATAATTTTATATTCAGTTAGCTCAATTTATAAGTTTATCAACTGTTCATTTATGCGTGATTCTACAGTTTTTTTTTTTTTTTTTTTTTTTAAATCTAATACATAAAAAAGTTTCTTTTTACCATGGTAATTTTTCAAGAAACACTATTACATATTTTTATTGTGTTTTTTTTTTTTCCTTCCACACAATGTGACATGCTAGCAATACACAGACCTCCTAAAGAACGCAGCATTATCACAGCTTTAAACGAAGGAGCTGCACTTTTTACCAAAGACCTCTAGTGGCACACTGACCTCCAGTGGCAATATGAAAAGTGTAAAACCACTGTGTCACTTTACATACATGCAATCTTTCAAAATACTTTATAGATTAAGACTTCTCATATGTTGAATAAAAAGAGGGAGGCACAGTTTTTAAATCAAAAATTTACTTTCCTCCACACATTCAATATTGAGTGATATTCAGGCATCAACAAGATGTTAACACCTAGAAAACTGTCAAAAAACTCTTTATTTTCCTGCCTCTTCGGTTTTACTATTCATCCAGCTGCTGTGTCATTAAGCTCTTACCAGTAATGAGGTCTGCAGGAATTCTGTCAGTGAGGAAATCAACCACAAGGATTCGACTTGTTGCAAAGAGGACTCCTCCTTGTGTGTAAAATTCATAGCGAATATTATTTGTGATTTCATTGGTAACGCGCCGAGGAAGGTGAACAACTCCTTCTGACTTCAGCTGATCGATAAAATATTCCTACACCAAACATAGCAAAAACACAAGACTTCAGGATGATAACTGATTAAATAGAGGCAAAAAACACAAAGCAAACAAAATACCACACTCTATTAATTTTAGAGCTGTCCGTAACAAATTAAAAACACTATACTGTGAGAAACAGTATCTCATTACCAGAATTATCTGCTTGTTTTCCTTATTCTTTGTTTAGTTTCAAAACCATTTAGGTGATTTAGAAACTGATATACTCCCAGTATCAGTGAGAAAATAGTTAAGCAAATATGAGTCCCTGACACCCACAGCAACTTTGGCACTCTGAAAAGTTTATCTTGGGCCTTTCTTTTACACTTTTAAGAGATCCTGCTCAGAGAACAGATGATTTTAACACTATCTGAGGACCAGGGACTAGGAGAGGACCTGAAAAAGACCTCTTTACACTCTGCAACTGCTCCCGGAGGCACCGGCACCCAGAGCAGGCTGCATGACCTACCTTCACCTTAAAAAACACAGCTATGACAGTAACGGGAAGCCCCATTTCCAGTCAGGAACGAGCGGGGGGCCGAGACTGGCCGCAACCGGCTGGGGGGCAGGCGCGCGAAATGGCGGCGGCGTGAGAGGACGGTGGGGTCGGAGGGGACCGCGACCACGCCGGGGGGCCAGTGGAGACGACAACGATGAGGGGACAGCGAGGGGAGGGTGGAAGAGCAGAGATGAGACAGGGGAGATGACAACGTTGAAGTGACGAGAGGGGAGGCAGGGATGAGGTAGGAGACAAGGGGGCAGCGGGGAGGCGCCCTCCCTGCCAGCGCGGCCCGCGGTTCCACTCACCTCCTCGGCGGGGCTCGTGTTGAGCACGAGCACGAGGCTGGCGGGCTCGCTGTAGAGGCGCAGGAAGCGCAGCAGCAGGCGGTCGATGCCCAGCCCGCGGGCACACACCACCAGCCCGTCGCTGTGGAAGAGGTCCAGGAAGATCTGGCTCTCGTACTCCAGCAGCGCCGCCATGTCCGCCCGCCCCCCGCGGCGCATGCGCTTCAGCCGTCATCGGGCGGGCGCGGCGCCCCCTGTCGGCCACACGCCGTTTTCCCGCCCAGAGCATGAGGCGAGGGCGGCGGCCCTGAGGTGCGCCGAGGCGCAGGCAGGGGGTAGTGTCTTTTATTTCTTTTTATTACAAGTTACCTCCAGTTCTTAAACAACCAATCAACCAAACAAATGACTGAAGTTGTGTTTGCGTTGTAAGCCTAGGGTGTCGCTTCCTCTCAGTTTTTTCTCGGCACCTCAGTTTTCAGTACTGGTACCTCAAGGTCAGTCCTCTCAGGCTCCTCCTCTGGAGCAGCTGTTGGAAAGATCTGGAGGCTCCTCAGAGCTGCCCCAGCGCGGCCCGGTGAGGGAAGGCGAGAGCCGCCCCTGTGCCCCAGCCCCTCCAGAAGTAAGTGACTTTGCTGGGCCTGTTATTTATTTCTTTATTCATCTATTTATTTATTTATTCATTTGGCAAAAGTTAGCAAAATATAGGGACTACTTTTGATTTCCTTGTACACTTATATCTTTTCTGTTTTTTTTTTTGTTGTTTTTGTTGCTATCAGATCTTTCTTTAGGATTGCATTACTAAATGTTTTATCAAATACTTGATACCATGCTTTCCATCTCCCTCTTTTCTGTCTTTCTTTTTTCTTTTTTTTTTTTTTTTAGTTGTCTGTTACTGTTCTTGTTGCAAAACTTAGTTTAGTTTAGACAGAAAAACAGACTTTTTATTTGCACGGTATCTCTTTTTTGTAACCTGCAGGTCATTTCGATGGCTACAACAAGGTCTTACTCCGTAACGTGCTGATTACCAACCTTTTGTTGCCATTTCTTGAACACGGTAGGAAAAACTGTAGTCCAGTGAGGCCCCTCTTTTTCAAGAACTGCTGTATGGTAAAGAGATGTCTATATAAGTTAGTGAAGAGAGGTCTATATAAGTTAGTCTTTAGCCATTTCCTTAACTAGGTATTTGCAACCTGAATTAGAAATAATACATTTTCTAAGTGATACAAATGAAATAAAATAACTAAGGCATTTCTATACTTTTTTTTGTACAATACATATTTTTGTGTATTTCTTAAAACTTTGGTTAAATGTAGCATTAATATAGAATAGTTGTGAGTTGTAGTTTTTGTGTTCATGTGTGTTAGCATTAACCAGTAGAGGGCAGTCATTCGCCAGAGTTAGCTTAGAGGAGCAGAATTTAGGCCTGAATTCTCACAATTATTGTATACTTCTTTGCAAAACATTTGCAAAATTTATATTTTTTAAAAATATTTTTATTATTTTTTTAAAAATGTTTTCTTTTGTCTTCCATTCTATCTTTGTACATAGAAGCTCAATATTTCTGCCTATAAAGAAGTGGTGAGATCTAGTCTGCGGAATTTTTGGAGAACGCTTGACCAAGTGTGTTGTTAGGGCTTTAGCTTCATTATTCCCGTTATCTGTAAAGAAAAATCTCTAACAGGTCTAGAGGCTGCTTTAGGCTGCAACTGTGTTAGCCAACTAAGAAGGTTAGAGCTAACTTCTCTGAAATATTTCCCACAGTCATTTCTATAGTTTAAAAAACTACTACATTTATTTATATGAGATCCTAAGTACATTTTGATAGATTATCTCTGAGTAGATTTGTCAACATACTAAATCTCAAACTCATTAACTGTAAAATTAAGAAATTAACATTTATAGTCCTCCTTGCATCGTTTTATCATAGACTCAATCTTTATTGTTTTTCATACCCGTAGTAAAAACAATGACCTGTTGGAGCTTATATAATCCTTAAGGCATCTAAGTGGTAGGTAGATAAAGATCACTGCTGATTAAAATATATAACAACTGAAACAAAAATATCTAAAATCATATTGGGCTTCTCTTACACAATTTCTCCAAGAAATGTTGTTTTGTTTTGTTAAAAAAGAGCCAATTTACTTCTTAAGAAAAAACAACAAAACCGTAAATAATGACCTTCATCTGTAATTTTAAGATGATGTTGGAAATAGAAGCTTGGCAATTAATTATAAGCCATCTTATAGCTGCTTCTGTTCATGTTCTTCTCTCCTTTAGTTTTTCGTGGATATTTTCTGTAATTTGGCTAAAATTATTTTTCTCCAGGAATCTATGTAAATAACATTCTTTACAGGTTAAAAAATAATTCCTCTGCAAAGGAAAATTTAATTATTGTTTTTAGAAGAATTTACTGCAAGAAGGAAACATGACCTGCTTTTGCTGGCTTAAAAAAGCCTAGGTTGTGACCAGCCTAGGCTTGCTGCATAATGTTTGAAATGCAAATCTTCCTGCAATCTTATAACTTAAAATATTTTAACCTGAATTGCAGATATGCAGCTCGAGTTGGAACATATAGTTAAATGAGTATTTGTTTATGCTTCTGTTATTTTTCTGAGCTACAGGATAGTTATAAAACATAGTTAGTTTAGCGATTAGAACTGGAGCTTTCTAAACATGCAAATACTCTCAATCACAAACCAAATGTGCTATGTGTTTCTTTTCTAAAGAACTTTCAAAACACAGATGAAAAAAAAAAAGAGTGAGATAAAACTGATGCAGAATTCTTAAGAGCTGCTTTTAGGCAGGGAGAAGCTATATGTGTGGTAAGAACTAATTTGTACCCCAACCTTTATTTATTTATTTTTAACAACGTTCCTTTTTGAGAAAGATTTGATGTACCTTTCTCTCCAAAGCATATTTGCTTGTGTGGGTAAACCTGATGACTAATTGTTTTTAAAACTGTATTCCAAAGACAAAATGTTTGCTTTGTCAGTGAACAAGGTAGTTTTGTATTGAAGTATAGACTGACAGCATTGTAGTGGTGGGAGTAGCACTGTCTCCTGTGTAAAACAAGCAAGAAGGAACAAAATTGTAGCTGTACCTAAATTTTGCCCGTAAGAATATTGTTACTTTACTATTCAGTATGAAGTACTAGTTCTCTACAGACTTTGTTCCTGAGACATATTATCAGATTTACTGTTTCTGTAATACAAAAGTAGTTTAGTGAAGAAATATACTAATATGGCGATTAAAAGCCTTTCATATTAATTTGAAAATTGTAAATGTGGAATTAATATTGTTTTACATGATAGACTTTTCTAATTAACATACTCGTTGTGTCCTATTAATGAAATAGAATATTGCTGCTAATGCAGGAGTGCATTTGTAATAAGTTACTTAACTCTTTAATAGCTGAAGACAATTGCAGATTCTTAATTGAAGGAGCATTCTGATTTCCTGTATTAGGAGGATTCATACCTCCACAATTTCTCATTTTTTAAAAAAAATTAAAGATAACATTAAATGAATTTGCATAAGATGTACAATTTTTGATTCCTCTAAGAATCTATACAGTTATAGAATCTATACAGTGAAGACAGCAGTCAGCTCCTTTATATTGTTGTACAAATGTTGTACAAATTGTTCCAATGTGAATTCTTCTGGGGGAGAGGGGAGTTGCTGTTTTTTTGTAGGAAGAGTGACAATGTGATGATAGATTTTCTTTTTCCATGTGAACATAGGAACTAAAGTAAGTATTAACTGTAGTAAGCCTTTTTAAATTACACATTCATCTAAGCAGGAAGAGGAGGACTTTTTTTTCTCCTTTTTTAAAAGCTTTATCGAACAGCAAACAAAATAAGAGATTAGAAATGACAAAAGCCTTTTTTTGAAGTCTCATAAAATCAAAGATATTAAATTTCACCATTTCAGGGAAATCTTCTTACTACTTTGCTACTGAGCTATTTCTTGTGGAAACCTTTTCCAAGCATTTTTATCTAAATTGGGGTCTTCAGCTGCATCAGAATCTGAAGTGAGAAATGTTTAATTTAAAGAGACAGTGATGGTTGTGTTGTGGAGTAGTTCATTTTCAGAATGTTGTTTTAGAGCTCACACTATGAAACTGTCAGTTCCTTTATGTATCTTGTCAAAGATGAAAGAAGTATTGGTGTTAAGATGAGAAATTTGGAGTTTCTAGTATATTGCCATAGAGGTTAAAACAATGAAAGACCCTCACTTAGTAGTTATCATTGTTCTATTGGTATCAACAGTAAAGAAACTTAGTACCCAAGAGCATATCTTCTTTCAGAGTTCTTTAGTACAGTAGAAGACAGAATACTAAAGGCTTGTCTGCCTTGGTACATTAAGGTGGAATTTCTTCAATATTTGGAAAGGATGGATAATGAACGTTTCCCTGTCTCCTTTTCTACCTGAATACTTTCCTGCAAACAGCAGTTCTGCAGAAGCAGCTGATAAGAGAATGGCTGTAGCTTTTGAGGAATAGTAGGTCTTCCATGCTGATTCTGTTTAGGTACTTACTGTCTTACTAGATATATTCTGGGTAATGTGAGGGTTAGAAACTGAGTTAACTAAATCTACAGTTCTTGACATTATACTTCAAGTGCCTGAGCTCTTTTCCTCAATCCATTCATAGGGGTTTTCTATCTTAGTTTTCACATCTAAAGAAAATCTATTCTGTGTGCTCTTCTGAGCTCTGCATCATCAATCTATGTCTTGTGCAGTGGTATTAACTCTCCACTAAAGCCCTATCTAAGTGTGATCATCCAAAGAAGCCAGAAGAATTACAGTTTACTTTAGAAGACTGTCTTCTAGGATGAGAAATTTTGATTTCTGAACAAAGAAAAAGGCTCATCCTTGTTTCTGCTATGCCAAGTAAAACAGGACTTGTGAATAAATTAAAAAGCCATCTGATCTTTTCCAGTGAGGTAGAGAGGGTAGTTAACTGCTTCTAGGAAAGCAAAACTAACTGTCCAACTGAAAGCATGATGTATAGATACTCTACGGTGTAATGTCAATATATTCTTAGAATGTTTTGATTGTTGGGTAGAATCAAGTGAGAAATAAAGCCGTCTTCTGTTATATTCCAGAGGAAATTGTTCTGGTATAATAATACTTTAATGCAATTGTTGGATTTGCATCCTAGTTTGAATAAACCAGACTTCCCAGAAAAACTTCCAGAAAAACAAGCTCTTCGGTAAACACTATCCGGAAAATATCTAGAGCATTTGTAGGCTTGACTGAATTTTCTTGACTGAAATGGGATTCATCCTGCAATACAAAAGTCAGATTTGAAATGCAGGCAAAAATGTAGATTTCAATTTAATACGTCTTTCCCACTCCAGTATGTAGCAAATTATCACACCTCTCAGTTTTCTGTCTTTGGAAGATAGTGTTATAGATGTATGATCTGTTCTATTTTTAATGATGTTTTAAATTTAATTTAAAGTAGAGAGGAAACTGTTGGCTTACATTTTTCAGAGCCTGTAGGAAACCTCTAATTATGAAACTGCAGTAATCATTTCATAGTTAAGATTGAAGCTGGCTTATTTTAGACCTAAATAGTAAATGGTCTTTCCTGAGCTCCAGAAGAGTTCTCTGAGTCAGTTTAAAATTTCACGTGCTGCCTTTTATCTGGTAATGGCATAAGGAGCTGTCCATGGAGTTTGAGGTCTAGTCAGAAACTTCAACTGGAAAGTAAATATTCCTGGGTAAAAGGAATCTCATTTGACTTTTGAATTTGACTTTCTAGGTTTGATACCTGTCACAACACTGTGGTCATATGACACCACAGTTATCTATAAGGTCATTCTGCTAGTTCAAATTTAGTAAAGAAATGTTGATGGATTAATATTAAATCAACTGACATTATGTGAGAATAGTAATTGTCTTCTGATGATTGAAATAGTGCTGGCATAAAATTTTCACTATGTTCTTTGCTTGACAGAAGTTGATTATTTGCTTACGTCTGATTGGACTTCTGACTGATTGTAAGATGAAAGGTAGGTATTTCCTAAGGTTCGTTTTCTGTGGAAAATGATGGTTTCTATGTCTCAGATGGCTGTAACTTAAAAAAAAGGAAAAAAAAAAGTAGAAAAATAGATACTAAATATTTTGCTGGAAAAGTAAATGTTCTACAGTTTCAAGATGACCTAAGATGTAGCTTTGTAGAAGGTCATTTGGCAAGCTCATTAAGCTCTACTTCCATAGGTCTGAAAGAAAGCTATGAAATGAGAACAAATTAGGATATACAGTACATGATGTTTTAAAAATTATTATTACGTAAATACGGATTCCAAACTCTGGTGCTTACAAACAACAACGTTAACTTACTGAATGTGAATCTTATATACATCCAAGTGTTTGTGGACTTTTGCTTTATGAGAGGATAAGAAAGTACCCAAAGGTGATGATTAGTATGTGAAATGCAATGTACTTCTGAAATAATATTTGAGGTTATATTCTTTTTGAGAATTGCATATCTTTAGTGTATGTGAAGAGTATTATTGAATACTTGCTGGTCTATTAAAAGTAGTATTTCTTTGACAAGATTCACAATAGTACATATGCACATGTTGCTAATTTTATTCGGCAGAGATAAATCTTACAAATTTTAAGCAAGTTACACTGAAACTTTGAAATAGTTGTTGAGGTTAGTTGGGAAAAATTGTGGAATCTTTGATAATCTGCAGTAGGCAGACTACTGCCTTTCTGCAAGGAGATGAGATGAAATAAAAAAAAAAAATTCTTAACTGCTCATTAATATATTCATGTGGATCAAATGCAGTAAAATACCTTTAAAATATTTCATATAAAAAGAAGCTAAAGCAAGACATATAACATGCTTAAATAAGTCTTCTTTTTACTCGACAAATCCTATTATTTCACCCACCTTGCAGCATTAAAGCTAATTGCCATCACTGATGATCTCTGAATCCTTGACCTGCTAATGGCTTTGACCTGATTATCAGTCTGCTTGCAGCTTGAAAATGAATGTCACTGCTTGAATATAGCTACATGGTTTCAAGATTTTCAAAGCTTCCAGCAGCAAAAGGAGTTTAAAATTATGATTACTTGAAAATGAGGAAACTATCCTTTTTTGTAATAATGATAGTGATTCTGTCAGACTTCGGTGCTGCTTAAGCAGCTGTTTGGAAAGGCCAGGCAGAAAATGATACACAAAAGCTTATCCACATAAGTATGCTCCAAAAAGAATATGGTGAGTGGGAAAGAAAGTCTTTTCCTACATCTTGTTTCATTTTTCTCATGATTTTTGAACTTTGAAGTCTGAGGCAGTATTACATTCTATGTTTTTTTTTTTTTTTTTTTTTTTTTTCTGTCATCATATCATGATTTACCTCTGATACTTTAAGACAAAGACTGAATTGCTAGAGGTGGTTTCCATAGCAATTACAACTATTTGAATATTCATGGAACTCCTTTCTCATTCTTTCCATTTTTCAAGAGATCTTCTTGTTTACCAGCTAGATGGTACAAATTTTAACTTTATTAGGGAGAATGAAGAGGGAATTGCTTTTCGTCCTTTTTAATTTTTTTTCCTCCTTTCTTTCTTTCTTTTGGAAAAGGAATGTCTGTTTTAATTGTGATTTTACAGTTTGCCAAAATCATAGGTTATAATTTGGCATTTTGCTTCACTTCCGTTATCTCCCTCCTGTCTATCACAGCCATTTGAGTTCACATGCCATTGTCTCACTACAAACCCGTCATACCTGAAACTGAGAATGATTGCAATGTGTGGACATGTTTCGTTTTCCTGGCTGTTCTTCACAGTGGAGTCAAGTGGAGTGACTAGTGTCTTAACTAGCCAGGAGACATCTGTGAAATCCTTCATATTTTTTTAATTGTGTCTACTGACTAACATACAAGGATGGAATGCTGTTTGGGTTCTTCAAATGTTACTGCAATATAAAAAGAGAATAAGTACATTTAATCGAATTCTGTGCTGCCTTTTGTGCTCAGATGAGTTATTGAAGAGATTTCTGAGATGTGACAAAAAAAATTATGTCTGTTACATATGTACCATCTTCTAAATGATACTGTAGTAATACGGCAAAAAATGATTTGTTCTGCACAGTATGTTTTACAAAGAAGAGCACATTTAATTTATTAGTAAAATTAATTCAACACATTCACTGCAAAGCTATGAAAACAGGACAAAGAGCTTGTATCCTACATGTCAACTTATGCTCTATTCTTTATCAAAAGGAAACATCTATCTTGACTCTTACTTTCTCACAAGCTTAATTTAGTGCATTATTTCTTGCTTTCTTTTGGCACATCTGCTGTGGAATCTCTATTAGTTATACTTGTTCTTAGGTTCTGTCCTCTCTTCCTTTGCCAGGCCTCTGCTGACAATTTGTAGCTAATCCGAACAGAAGTAAGTGTATAACTTTCCTGTAGGCGGTGTATTATTGCCACTAAAACTAAAAAGGAACAGATAAAAACCATTGAAATGTTGGTAGTTTGCATTGAATTTATACTTATCTTACACCCTAAAAGGTGATGGAATAAGTAAAGTGTTTATTAAAAATGAACTCAAGCCGTACTTGTGGGCAGATCTTTCTTCTGCTCCATCTTCTCTGACATACTCTTAATAGATCATATCTCCCCCCTGTATTCCTCTGTGCTGTTATCAATCACCATCTCCCCTCCAGAGTCTAGGTTTTAATGGAACTTTTCCTCAGTCCCTTGTACTCTACAAGAGTCCATTTTAGTGTAATAATTGTAGGTCTTAACAAAATCTTCCCATCAGTAGCTTTTTGGCCTTAGAAATCATAGCAGTGTTTCCAACTATAAATTGCACCATATGTATAGTTATTTTTAATGGAGGAATTTATTTTCTATACTTATGGGTTAATGCTTCATCCTGGTTGATGTTGAAAGTAACTAAATGTTACGAAGTTATACAAAGGCTCTTTAGAGACAGATGCAAAATAAATTGATAGTATCAGCCCAATTTCTCCTTCAGTGGTGTCCACATCACAGAGAAGCCTGTCATGATTGGCACTAATTGGCAACCTTTTTGGCAGATTCTGGAATCTCGTCCAAGGACTAGTTGGATAAAGAGATTGAGCTATTGCATCCCTGTACTTTCAGAGGTAACAGTTTCTACTCAGGTTTGACAGGAATGGTGTGATGAGGTGACAAGAACAACCTTGGACAACCTTCATCTTCGGTTATTTTTCCCTGCCACCTTTTCAATAGGTTTCGGTTTTTAGATTTGCAGATTAGTACTTTGCAGAGAAACAAAAATATCTTCAAGATTTAATAAAAGGAAAATCAAGGTGATGGTGTTCCTAACATTTCATGAAAAGAAAAGTGTTAGTGCAGGAGATGAGATATTTTTCGTGTCAGTCATAGCCAGAAAGTTACTATTTTGACTTCTGCCAGAAGCAAGGACTACCAAAGTGTTTCTCAGTGTGGAAGGTGAATTCAGAGGGGTGAATGCTTGATAAATTGTCTCAAGGTCTCTCCAGTAGGTCTTGGCATACTACCTAAAAATGCAGATTTTTATTTACTGCATTTCCTTGTGTAAACTGAGATTGTTCTGACTGCTGTGGGTTCAAAGCAATATTTTAATAAGTAACTTTGTATTAAAAAAGTTGTTTTATGATTGTTTTCTTTGTGTGATGCAGTATTTGCTTTGTTTTAGGCATAAAGATAGAGAATGAGAATAAAAATATAATGTTTTGTTCAAATGAAAGTATGTTAGATCCTTCTGAATCTGATCATTGATATTCATAATACAGACCTGTTTTTTCTGAACATCAGCATAAGCTCCTGTGCTTACTTTCTTACTTTTCCTCACAGGACTTCTGTCTCTCACACTGAAAATTAATTTAAAACTAATTAAAAAAGAGGAAAATACTTGTGATCCTTTCTCCTTTTAATTAAATCAGAAGACTTGATGAAATATTTGTGGTCATTTGTGACTATTCATGCATTTCAATTGTAACTTAATGGGAAATATGCTTCCAGAGTAACCTGCCAATAGTCCCATGAGTCATATTACTCACTGCTTTTTTCAGAAAACTGCATTGAAAGTGGGCTGGGATAATCTGATCAGGAAATAATACATTAGGCTGCAATTTAGGAAAAATACATTCTTTCCCAACTACGGAGTATTTTTCCAAGCATCAAAATATATTGTGAAGGCTTTACAGGGAGTCACATATTAAAGAACAGTAAACTTTTTTTTTTTTTTTAATGCGTGTCAGTTTGCAGACCTCTGTAGATAAATATCTTTTAACATGCTTTCTCTACGTGAGCTATAGAGTTAAGGCATCAAAACTTTCTTGATAGCACAGCAATGAAAAACAGTTTATGTATAAAATCTACGTAGTAATTTATGATTTTTCATTTCCATTTTTGATTAACCCCCTCTTTAGTAACTTTACTAAGTTTTTAATATATTCTTATTATATTCTTATTATATAATTAATAATAGAATATTAATAAGAATATTCTTATTAATGTATATATAATATTCTTCTTAATGAATTTATAGTTCATCTTTGTGTCTTATCTTTCAGACCTGTTGATACTGAGTACAACATTTCACAAGGTTTGGATTATGTCTTTTCGTAGTATCCCTTTTTGGCAATTTCTTGAGTGCTGGTGGTGACCTGGCTGTTACACACATTGAACAGTTACCAAAAAATAAGCAAAACCTGGTGAATAATGATCATAGTGTGGTTTATGCAGAAAGAGTAAATATTTGAGTGTAAGGATTTTAATTTGAAGTTTTGTTGTTATTAATTTTCACAAAATACTCCCTCAATGACCAAAGAAAAGATTCAGAAATAGTATAGTACATGCAGGTGAGTGACTAACATTGCAAAGAGATGCACTTATTGTTCAGACTTTTTCAAGTGCTTAAAGTTATAATATTTAATACTTGAAAATTACAAATACTTTTACATCATCATAAAAATCTTAATTTAAATTCCTGACATCATCTTGAGTCAGGAATTTACCTTTTAATGTTAAAGGTGCCATAATTAGTTTAAAAATGCTGGAAAGAGATACAAAGAATAGTTAAAAAATTTGAGTCTACTGAAGACTTTAAGGCTCTCCCTGCAACATTAATCTCATCACAGTAGGGCTGAGGAAGTTGGAACCCTTAGGAACACAACAGTAATAGAATCAACATCCATGGAGTGTGTATGGCAGCCGTATTTGCTTCTCATGCACCTTCTAAAGCTCTTGCTGGGACAAGATTGCAACAAAGGAATGAGGTTTAATGCCACCGTTGTTTCCAAAATCTGTAATCATGTCCAGGAAGATACATTTTGTGATCTTGTGAAAAGTTGCATAGTTCATATGAGGTAAAAGTTCTGACTTGTTCACTTTAATGGCAATAGATTACGCAGTCGTTACAGATGAGAGCCCTGTGTTGATTTACATAGAATGAGATAAACTGCTGCCTGTGCTTGTGTGCCACCAAAATGGATTGCAAATACATCCTGCTAAGAAGGACAACCTAACTCGAGTGTTTTTAATGCTAATCTATGGTATAGTGAAAGAGGCGGCATCTATAAGGATTCTCTCTTTCACAGGACAAAAAGGGACAGCAAAGAAAATTGAGGAGCTGACTCTGCACCAATGATTACAAATATGAAATGTTAGTATGAATCTATTTGCGAGAATTTTGTTAAAAGGAGCCATGTAAATAAAAATGCTATGAAAGTAATTTCTGCTCTTTCTGGAGTTGTGCAGTCTACATACTAAATAGAATATTTGCATTAGATAAAATGTTCTGCGTAAAAACATCTAAATCAATAACTAAGGCAAAAGTCAAGTATATGACCTGAACCAAAATATGTAGAATTGCACAAAGAATCTTACCTTCCACAAGATGGAGCCATGTGCTTTCTGCTTCTGCGAGCAGTTCAGTCTATCAGTAAATGATCCGTGGCCTACTGTACAAGGACAGAGGAATCACAGTGATACATCATTGCTTTTTTTTTTTTTTTTTTTTTTTTTTTTTATACTTATCCTATGAAACTGCTGCAATTTAATTCCAGATGGTCATGTGGTAGCTAAGAATACTGAATTTAATATGATGGTCTCTGAATCTAGAAAGCAAACTATATTTAAAAAAAGCAAGAAAAAGAAATCCATTACCTTTCTGTATAAAAATCACAGTGGTATGCCTAGTGTGTTCTTTTGGCTATCCTTTATTTATACACTTTGATGATGACTGCAATGCAGATTTCTTTGAAATGATTTCTTATCCTTTATGTTCTGTAACATCTGGATGAAGGAGGGATATGATTGCTTAGATGATAGTTCCAAGCAGTGTTTCCAGTGGCACTGATGGACATCCAGTTCTGGAGTGTTTATTGGGTGTAAGCAAGTAAAAGTATAGCACTTCAGCAATCAAATGGAAGACTGTTTTTAGAAGCAGTAACTGAAAAAGTGCAAGGAGTCATAGTACAAAAACTGCGTAATGCATTTCCTGAATAAACAGGATAAATGAACAGAGTAAGGAGGGTTTTTTTGTTTGTTTGTTTTGATTTTGTTTTTCCTCCTGTGTGGCACTGGTGAGACTGGCTGAGGCTTCTAGAACACTGCACAGCGCTTTCAAAACTTGTGGAGCCAGAGGCTGCTGTGAGCTGAACTGAGCCAAGCAGAGGGCAGACAGCGTTCAGAGTCTCTCACTTAAATGGATGGTCATGGATCCTTGAGGGAAAGGCCTGGGGAAGATAAGATTATGTTTTTCCACAACGGACCAAGAATCTCTTCTTAAGAGGATCAAGTTAGTGAGATATTAATGACCTGGTCTATGTTTAAACAACCCAATCACCAACTGGTGTAATTGCAGACAGAGCTAGTGTGGACCCAGCTATAGAGGGAATGGTTGCATGTGGCCTCTTGCATCAAGTAGAGATCATGAGGCAAAATTCAAGAGCACTCTGGGATAAAGACCTTCTTCAGTTAGCACTGCAGAAGATAAATAGTAATTTGGATTGCAGCATAGTTAAATCCCACTAAATACGACTGACATCATCCAATCTTTTCTTTCTCTTAGTTTTTTGTTGTTGTTCTTTTGCTTGTTTGTTTGTTTGTTTTGGATTATAGCGTGTTAATAATTGCAGACATTTTGCAAGCTTTAAAGGGATAGATATGAATGCAGTTGATACACTGAAGCCAGGTTTCCAGTTAGCTTGTTTCCTATCATATTGCAGCTCCCTTCTTCATTCCGTTGCTATAACCTAGTCTTTCCGCTGATTCCAAAGCAGGCTGCCCGCCTATGCTGGATTCAGCAGCTGGTACTGGTGGCTATGCAGGGAGCGGCAGAGCTGTGATTGGCCCCGAATTCCATGCAAGCGGATCGTGTGCCTGATACATGCAGTGTGATTGACTTGCTGCTATGTCAAGCATAATAGCTAATTGTTGAGCTTACGCTGAAATATTTTCCTCACTGGGAAGAGTAATGTCAGTCTTTATCTCCTACTCAGCTGTCAGTTCTCAAGGAACTTGTTGGAACTTAGTATTTTTCGAGACCATGTCCTTTTGTCACATTTGATTGAAATCAGCCAATTCATTCAGAAGTTATTGGGGAGGGGATGAGAAGTGACAGACTGGCAGTGTAATTTATTTTCTTACTAAACTAAGCTGAAAAGTCAAGTTTTCCAACTTTCAAAGTAATCCTTATACTTCCAAGTATAAGGAATGGCAGCCTGCATTTAATTGAAATTTACAGAAGCTTACAGAAAATTACCTGAGGAATAAAGTCATAATGCTGAAAATCCTCTTCACTGTGGGTTTGTGTGTACATGCAAGTTTATGGGTATTTATAATGTAAACCACATTCACTGCTGGAGAACCTCTCTGAGGATAAAAACTAGACTGTCTAGTAGTCTTTCAGATTGTTTACTAGCATGAACCGAATAATCAAGTCTGGAAAAACATAATTCCAACCAACAGTGGAGTCTTGATAATGATAATACACCAACTTTTTTTTTTTTTTTTCCCCCCAGTAGCAAATGTTTCAGGAAAACAGTAATTTGTAATTTGCAAGTTAGTCTTGCCCTTCTGGAGGAAAATAGTTGATAACAGAAGACAACTATGTTTTCCCAAAATCTTAAGCTTTAAAATGCTTTTTGTTATAGTGAACTGATCTGTCTCTCATGTTTTTCAAATAAAAATAAATAAAAATGTTGTTTTTATGAACACTAGGTAGACAAAGGAGATGATTTAGTTACTGAGATTTGCAGATTGTGGAACTTTTATGAAGTTAGACAATATGACTACCTAGAGTAGTCTGTCCTTTGATTATACGTTTCTGAAAGCAGTGAAAGTAGATTTACTTGAAAATGACTTTTTTTTTTCAAAAAAATAAAATCCAGGTAATATGTAAGTAAAAATTAAAAATCCCTAAAACCCATGCATTTAATATTAACTAAAACTTAAGATATTTTGCTTTCCCTACTTCAACTTTTTATTGTGTTTCTCTTAAGGCTTTTGAGCTGTAGGTCTTTGTGCTGTAAGAACCAGCTTTGAAGTCATAAGAAATAAGGCTGTGGTGAGAAATGTGTTTTGGCTGTACGCAATACTCTATCTAGAAACAAACTTTAACCTCACAGTATCTGGCAGTGAAGGTTTGGTGATGTATATTCTGTCATTGTATGTATGTGTACCATATATATCAAAGGATGAAAATTCTAGACTGTGACTCTTCCCCTCCTTCCAAGGATAGAAAATGAAAGAACCTGCTTGGTTAGGACCTACTTGAAAGATTTTCAGAAATGAATAATTTACATCAATAATGTGAGTTGAATTGCAGTCCATGAGGGAAAGCATAAAAAGCAAAAGGCAGGCATTGCTAGTCAGGCTTTGTTTTGTGGCACAAATAAATAAGATTTTAAGTGAAACACAAAAGCAGTTAAAAATGTGGAATTCATAATCTGAAAAGAAGGCATGTAATAATAGGGGAAGCTTCTAAAGTAACTTAAAAGAACCAAATGAAGGTGCTTTATTTGCAGGTAAGTATAGTGCAGCCTACACACTTCAATCAAGCCAGCAGTAGGCTTTAATAAGTGATAATAAAATGTGAAAGGTGGCTTTCTGAGAAGGATGGCAAGAGGCATGTACATATTGCTTGTAATTATGTATCCAGTAAACAGATACCTAAATAGACACACTATGTTGCCTTGTATTATGGCACCCAAACATATTAGTATCCATGTGCTTAGCTAAAAGTGTATTTGCAGCTTTGATACAGTGATCTGAAAGTTCTTAGGAAATGTCAAATATTTCAATCTGGTTTAGAAGAATATACATGCAACTGCTTTGGTTGTTTTCTGGCAGGTATCAGGCTCTAAAATTAAAGGAAGATAGGGTGGTTGAAAACAGTGTATTGCAACACAACAGTTTGTTTAACTTATAAATAAAATATCCAGTCCATCTTACCTGGGGACTCAAATGTAGAGCTTCCATATTTTTGGCATTTATTATGTGGAAAATGAAATACTTCTAAGTATTTCAGAAAGAGAAGGATTTTATAGTTGATGAATTGTGTAATTTAAAGAGCAAATTTTTTTCCTCCACTTATTTCAGCAACAGCCAAACTTCAGCCTGCTCTTGGTAGCTGAGTATTTGGTGAGCGGCCTGTGTATGGGCATCTTCCTTCTGTTGCCTTGGCCTGGGTCAGCTTGTTCGCGTATCGCTTCGTTCTGAATAGCTGCAGAAAGAAGCAGGGGCGAAGAACTCTTACTCTGGAACATGGTTCATATGTAGTAACTCTACATAAAGACAAGCCAAGATGAAATGTAGACAAATCTGGTCTGTTTTTATGCAAGCAGGCCCTATCTGCAATAAACAGGTAATTGAGTAATGCCTGCTGAGCTCTTTGTAGGCCGCCCATGGATGCTTGTAAGTGTTCGTAGGAAGAAAAAGAAGGCTCAAACATTTTTACTCCACAAGTCACATTAATTTAGAATAAATCCTGTGACACAGGGAGATACAGTGATTTGTATAAGGCACCTCTTCCAGAATTTTAAGAGAGTTATCAGTTATTTTATTCAATGTTCTTTACTTGAAGAAGCAATATATTTGACTGACAGCATCCTGCCCAGTGGGTATTGAGGCCTGATAACTATTTTTAAAGCTTTTTGCAGTGTGAATTTCTGTATTGCATTGAATACTGGAGAGAGAGGAAATAATAAAGAATAAACCAGCGTAATCTGTTACATGTAAGCTACAGCCCTGAAGTTTTCTGTTGTTCAGCAGGTTGAATTTTATTTCAGGACTTCTAATTCATTTACCTTAACCTCTTAGGAATGGTTGAATTTGCTGACTTGGGAAGACTTTCTACTTTTCCTTGTACATTTACCGCTGTGAACTCAGCCAGAGGAAAAGTGACTCCTGGAAGATAACTCTGTCCTCAGCACAATCTTCTGTTTTCTAAAATTTACTAGTCTCGTACTTTACAGGAACCGCTTAGAAGCCATGTAGTGTACCAAGTGCTTCTTCCCCACAGCATAGCTGTAAAATATATATTACTGTACAACTGATACTTGATCAGCTCAGCAGCTGAGTCCTAGTGTGCCCAAAATGGTGTGTAAATAGAGGGAGGCTGTAATGAAAGGTGTCAGCTTGCTGAGGAGTGTCCCAGCTGAGCATCAGCCTGTGTCTCTGGAACTGCTGTGGCGTTGCGTTAATATTGCAGGCTGGCTCATCAATGTTTTAACTTGAATAAATGCAAAAATCCTGCAAGCTCTGTCCTTTACATAGCTGGATAGCTGGAAGAATGGTGCAGGGCTAGGTAGCTTTCTACTGTGATTCATAGATGTGCTTTCTGTCATCTGTATTATTCTTTTATACAGCAAACCCTGCTGTGTTCTCCTTTTTTGAAATAAAATGTTCTTATCTGTTGTTTAGAGTACTGGAACTTAGATATTTTCAAAAGTAAAATTAATTATCAAAAGAATATATGTCTTTTTTGAGGGGTGATTCCTTCTCAGCAGTACCTGTTTGCATGTTCACTCAACACAAATTAATGGGATCATTCTCTTCTCTCCCCAATTTCTGTATTGTGCTCCCCTTTCTGTAAAAATGACTGAAGTTCAGCCTCAGAGATACAGCTGAAAAATCTCCCTTCATACAGAAAAATAGTTTCAATAGAACAAGAGTGAGAGTGTGAGGGAAATGGAAGATAAAAAGTACTTTATTCAGATACAATTTTAGCAAACAACAAAAAATACATAAAAATAAAGGAAGGGGAAAAAAAGACATTCACACACTGAATGTCTCCTGTGGACAATTCAGCTCCTGTGACAAATTCTTTTATGGCTTTTTAGGCCTTCATGTTCTGGAGATGTGGTTATGGCACAACAAACACCTGACAAGATGTTTCTGTCAAGAAACATCATTCCAATCCGGAAATGTAAAATCACACACATGCAGAAACCTGCTACTTTTTGGTGTTTTCTGGCAGGAACTTAAATGGAGATTAGTACCAAGCTCTTAAAATTAGTTTGTATTCAGGAGAATAAATAGTGATCAGTTGCTCTGACTAATATCATTTGAGAGCTTAATACAACAACTTAAATTAAGAGCTTAAATTAAGAGCTTAAAACAACTATATTATGTATATACTATATATATATATATGTATAATATATAGTATACATACTATACATGGGAGAATTTCCATGGGTGCACATGGAAGATTGTCCCATAAGCAAATCATATAAAACACTCTGTCAAGGAGAACTTCTATTCGGGGGTGAGAGGGGGGAACAAAAACATTTTTTCAACTGTTTTTGCCTATTCCTTCTGTTTCACTTGCTAAGAACAGTTCTTTGTGTTGACTGTCACTGTCTTTAGTGTCTTGTTATTGACAAAAAGAAAACCAAGGTTTAATATCACATGTTTGTTGTTTTCTTTGCTGATTTTATATACTCTTAGCTTCATATTCTAAGGCATATGTGTGACTACTTATGTATCAGTTATTCTGCTTTTTACATAATTTGTCCAAGAAATTCCACTGAGTGCAACTTGTCCAATAACCTAACGATTTATAGACTCTACTGGAATCTATACTGTTTCCTTGACAACTGATTTTTAGGACAAACCTTTTTGGGGGAACTTACCAACTAATTGGCTTTTTTTAAGAATGCATTGAATGGATTTTGAACATTGGAGTGGATGTGCATTAATAGTTCCTCAGTTATTATGTAAGAATGAAAAGGAAGGTTTAAAATAACCGATCTGTTAACAGCTGTTGGAAACACATCTCCTAAACAGATGCTCATCAGATTGCTCCAAAACAGCTTTTTAATGTGCCTGGTCTTCCGATAGTTTAACAGCACTTCTTTGATCTTTCCTCCTTCCTTGCTTCTCCTTCAAAAGCATATGAGGTTTTGTTAAATCTTTCCTTTGTCCTTCTACAGACTGCTCTCTGCTTCTCCATCCCTGGAGGGAAGTTGATGGAACCTGGAATTCTTTCAGTTTTAACCAATTAATTGTCCGTGTGTGTGTGTGTGTGGTGCTGGTTTACTGAAGGGTACGTTAGATTTAATGGTCTCAAAACTTAAACAATCTGAGCTAGATAGTGGGAACTGCTTAAATAGCTTGTGTCTCAGCCCTGTCTGTCTGTGTTACTGTTTTAAAACAGTTTTGCTAATTATTTTATTTATGTGTTTCAGTACATTGATAGTCTTAATCAGAAGTTATAAATGCATGTAACAAGAACATAGGGTTGAAAGAAAACTGCTCTTTAGTTTGATTAGCTCTTTACACAGATTGAACTTTCTGGATTTCTTATGCACAATAAGACATTGATTTCCTAGATATTCATGTCAAATTAATTTCCAAATTTCCAACACTTTTTTGTTTTTATCTTTGAAGTCAGATACTGGCTTTCTTAATTAAAATAATTATGGAGGGGGGGGAGTGGGAAGGGGAAGAACACTGCTCTGTGGAACCAGCTTCTCTCTGTACAGCTTCCCTTGGAGAAATAATGACCACCTCAAAAGTAAGAGTTTGTGTTAATGCAATTCCTTTGTAGATAGCCATGACGATGCATGTTAAGTACTGTATATTTAGTTCTAAATTTCTCAGATGATGCTTATTTTTCAGTCATAACAGTACCTCTTCATTTTCATTGAAAAATAAACACATTGTCATAACAAGAAGGGAAATATGTTACTATTACAAATATGTATTACTAGTGTTATATGTCATTAAATGTTATAAAATAACTTAATGGCATATATCAGGAAATTAGGACTCATTAGTAAACTAGCTGATGAATGAGGTAGACTTATGTTAGGAAGTTACATCAACTCCTTAAATCTAAGGTTTCCCATTAACACTGTTTGAAAGGAGGACATCCTTACTTTCGACTGTGATAAAGGAGATGCTTCATGCTGTGATAAAGGAGGATTATTTAAAAATAAATGAATTGGTTGCTACGTTTTGTCTCAGTAGCAGGACGAGTTCCAACAGCCTAACTTATTTAGCATAATTGAAGATACTGTGGAATTCCTCTGGATATGCCCACCTTTCTCCCATCCTTTGCCAATGCTCCGTGTTTTTGTTGTATACTGAGCTATTCCTGGAAACCATAACAGAAAAAAAAAAGGTGTGGTACTGCATATGGGGAGGAAGAAGGAGTTTACATGAGGCAGGAGGGATGCAGATTGTGAAAAGACAGGCAGGCTGCACCTAACTCCTGCCCTTTAAAACTTTCTTCTACTTATCCTTTCATTATAGTACCCTTTAGTGACTTTATAGTCAATAACAATTCTATCATTTGGTATGCTATAACAGTACCGTCGCTTTTTCCCTTTCTATTAATGTACTGTGGATCCGCCAGTGCTGTCCAACTTCAGTTACTGTGGATTGTTACCACCACTTAGTCTGTTCCCTGTTATCATGCAGGCTGGCAGTTCTCACATGCATAACCAGTGGGTTTCCTTTCCCTTGTCTCGCAAAATAGGTCCATATTTACTATCCTACCACTAGTGACTCAAAATATGCTCTATCATGCGACAGAATGAGCTAGTTCAACCATCTGCTGTCTGGATGGATGCAGGTTCTTGGGTCTTGGTACCCTCAGAACTGTTGATGGCAAGTACAAACTTTATGGAAGGCTCTATGAATTGTTCTAGCTGGTTCTTTCCAGGCTGTAGTAGGCTGGCAAGCCTTGCATGCAGTAAAGAACCTTATAATTTTTGTCTTTGTAATGTGTGCCATCTTCTCTACTGTGGCTTGGAAAGATTCTCTTTCTCAGCTTGAAAAGTAGAGACTCTTTTGTTTTTAAGAAAAGCTGACAATTCCTTTTATGTGGTGATATTGCATCTGACGCAATTTCTCATGTATGATAATACACTAAGCATGTGGGGTTTGCTTTATGTATTTGGAGAGTATTTGTGGCATTTCCTCCTGGCAGATCTCTGGACTCCTTCGTTTCAACATCTGATAATAGAACCAGATGCTGACAAACCTGTCTTTGTACCTACTGAATTATTGTCTATCTTTTCTCCCCTTTTCATGATCCTCAGTTTGTTCTTAAGATTTTTTGTTTTTTGATAGCTAATTAAATTATAATACACAAGTCATGAAAGTCTTTTTTTTTATATATATATACATATATGTAAAGCTTATTTGCTCTGTTCAGTTAAGCATCTCTTCTATATCAGACAATTTCCACCTCTTCACAGAGCACAACTGACATCAAAGAGAAAATATGCTACAGAAAACTCAAATCTCTTTGAACTGTGGATCAAGTAAATAGCAAGAGATGCAAGATGGTGTTGCATATTGTATAAAGTGCATGCATTGAGAGGATTATGTCACAAAGCCTTATAACAGGGTAAATATATAAATTTTAATAAATATGTTGCATTCTGTCAGACAGCTTGCTCAGATCTGAATAGACTTTTGCCTTTTAATCAACTCTTGATGTCTATTTTACTGCTAAAAATAATGTCAAATAGGAAAGAATAGACTCTACAGTTTGGGAGGTCCACTGTCATTGCAGAAACACGTAATGACTGCAGTTGAAGTAGACAAAACAGGATGAGCATGACAGGAAAGAGTTTAATGATCTACCTGAGGCTTCACAAAGTTCAGCTGGATATCTCAAAATAAGATCCAAGTAATCCGCTTCCCAGTGCAATGTCCATTTTGACCTCAGAATTGTGTTCAGATTGTCTGCAGAAGAAATGTGCAGTAAGAATTACTATGAAATACTGATCTAAAGAAGTTTCTAATAGTTTTTAAAGTCTGGTTGAAGTTTTGAGTAGCCTTGAACTTGAATGCTTGTATTTGAGGAAATTTTTACAACTTTGAATGTTTTCTGCCTGACTGAGGACCACTGAGGGACATCACCAGTTGTTCTTTCAACAATGGTTTGTTTCTGCATTCCTTTGTAAACTAATTATCCTAAACCCATACTTCTCACTTGCAAAAATGTGCATATGAAATACTGTGTTTGCTATTTTTTCAGTTCATGTTTGCTCAATTATCCATTCTATAATATGTTTTTATCTGCTGTCTTAAAAATTTAATTTCCATAATTCCGTATTGAATTTGGCATGGTGCGTGTATTTGCAGATACAGTGCCTCAAAAGATCATGTCTTACTTGACAGATGCATGACAGAAAGGTCAGGAAAATATGCAGATGGTTAGGTGAATCGAGAAGATCTTGCCTGACAGGAACATGGGGCCCAGTTTTTAGGGTTTATTAAAATATTGAATGTCACTTTGAACCCCTGTCCAGAAACCTAGTACTCATTTCTGAGCTCCAAGAAAACGGAAAATCCCCTGTCTCCAGACTTGCAGCAGTGAGGTAAGCAATGAGATAAAGATGTGAACTAGCAGAACTAGAAAGGGCAAAGGGTGAGAGGCAGGAATAAAGGCATAAAATATCAATTTGGAAGTACAGAATACAGGCCAAAAACTAAGCTGTTTCCTGTTAAATGTCTTCCCAAGCCATGTCCTATGCTAGTTATTTTCACCTGCTTTTCTCATAATGTAGCTAATAGCTCTGGACAGTTAGTATTGGGTCCTTGCTCTTTCTGACTCTGATTTGGTTTCTCATAATTTCTCATATTTGTTCTGCAGGAGTTACACTTAGTCAAAATAACATATTCCTGATGACATTCTATTCCTAGAAAATGGGTGCAGTTTGGTTCCCCATCCCAACATGACTCTCAGTGCTGTATTTCCGTCAGCTTTACCTATAGTTCCCAAAAATATACCAGTCACCTATGGATTAGGCCTGCTCTGACCTGCTTGTCTTGTCCCACTCTAGTGATTGCCACGTGCTCCCACGGCCCGTCAGGTGTGCGTGGACTGTCCCTGCACTTCTGAGGTGCTCCTGCTTTGCAGTGGCAAGCACCACTTGCCACGAGGTTTGCAATAGGCAATGGTACCGTACGGAGCACGCTGACTGCAGAAAAGATTCTGCCTCTGTTTTGCTCCAGGCAGTTCCTGGTCTGTTATTAAGGGTAACCCTGTCTTTCACCTTTGACATGCATTTTGAAGCACTGGTCTTTTAAATTGTGTCCCCAAATATATTCTGCCATGGGAATTAGTAAATATTTGCATAATGTTACAGGATACTGTTAAAAAATAGCGATGGGTAGACTATATAAGCACTGCTAATGACAAGTTACATGGGAGCGAAGTTGGAGGGAAGCTTGAAACAGTAGAATCTTCTGTATCTTGTAGTGGAGAATCTGGAATGGGCATGTGGACCAGAGCTGAAGGGGATGGTTGGAATTTGATGTGCTTGTTACAGAGCACTGCTTCTCATTTCCTTAAGTTGGAGATTTTCAGGACCAGATTTGAACTGAACTCTTAGATCTATTGGCTTTATGCTGAAGTCATTTTTTCTAACCATATTCAGAAAAGTTCTCCTTGGAATTACTAATGCCTTTATATGCACTGCCAGAGGGCAAAAATGTATGAAAGTCATTCCCGCTCTCTTTTCTGTGGATACCTTAGGATGCTGAAGAAAAGAGCCTGTAGGCTGGAGTCCTGTTTTGTGTTCCAGACTCTTCCCTTCAGTGAGGGGAAACTGTCTGTCTCTAGCTCTCTCCTCATAATGGTTTTGATAGACTTCAAATTATCACCCTTGAATTCCAAAATAACTCAGGAGGAGTAGGCTTCGCAGTACAGAAAGTTGAGATATTCCTTGTGGTCACAGGTCAGGGTTTTCCAGCTGGCAGAGAGAACTCTCAGCCAGTCAACTGCATGTGACACCTAAGTAGGAGTGGATTTTTGATGTGTCATGTTGTGATGCCTTCTGCTTGTATGTGCTTTTGCTCCTCTTGAAAATCACCACCTAATGGAGGGTGGGGTAGACATTTTGCTGCTCTGTAGCAAAAGCAATAAAAATCCAAATCGTCATGGATCTTCATCTCACTGTTTTAGTGGGAGCTTTTATGTATTACCAAGTGGAGAAAACATCCCACAGCTTCTTGTGTTGGGTGGATATTGTCATTACCAGCCAGGATTGAGTATTTTGATTGTACCTGTTTTTAGCTAGGGGGAGAAAAACACCCAAAGAAGAAAACAAAGAAAATTTTGTCTTCATAATGAGTTATATCAAACTCTGTATTAACCCTACAACTGTGTGCCTTTTTATAAAAAAAAAAAAGGGAGGGTAGGCAGGCAGAACAGGAAATTAAGTTACTCAATATGATACTGCCTTGTTTGCCTCCCTTTCCGCTCCCCACCAGTTTGGCAGAAGTTACATTTTTTTTTGGTTCCTTTGCTTATATACCACTTCACCATTTTTTCTGTTTGCCTGTAATATAGTTTCCCGAATTGATCCCACTTCGCTTTCCAGCTATGCATTTGGTGCCTGCAGGACTTAATTATAACATTTCAGGTGATCTACTGTGTGTGTGTGTGTAGTGTGGTGTTGTGTGTGTTTTTTTTTTTTTTTTTTTTTCTTAACAATGTTGGAAAAGCAGGATCTGGAAGCCACAGAACTTATTTGTTATTGCTTTTCAGTTGTGAAGTAGCAGCGAAGTTGAATGTTGCTGATTGAACATTTCACTTCTGCATCATAAGAATGAATTTTTTTTTGTTTTGACATCTGTCTGCAAGACTTTCTGCTCGTTTTAGGTTAACCTTTTAATGTTATACTCTTTGGTCCCAAGAGTGTTTCTCTCCCTGTTTCTTGTGGGTGTCCAAAAAATGAATAAAAAATCCCATCCCCTTCCCTGCAATGTCAGATCACCAGGGCAGGATTTTTTCTTCCCTAACGTCAAAATACTTCCCTTGTAAAAATCTTCAGATGAACATATCTAAAACATTTTTTAAGTGTTTTTTTTTGTCCTCCTCAAATTTGCTGGAAGGTTCAGTCTGCTCATGTAAACTATTCCATTTTCTGCTGTCTGTGTAACTATGGCTGAAGGAAAAAGGGAGGTGCAGTTATCCCAGGCAATGGCAATGTGGGGAATGGAGTTTTGTTGCTGCTGTTCTGTGGCAAAGCAGAAAGTACCCGCAGTGGAATTGGAGCGTCTTAGCTTTTGACCCCTGATGCATTTGCCCTTAATGACAGCAATGTCTGGGAGGACAGAACTCTATTTCAAATATGAGAAAGATTATTTATTACTTGGTGCATCTGCCAAGTTATTTTCATTTAACAAAGTCATTAAGTTAATCCATTCTTCCAGAAAGCCCAGTAAGATTGTATTTGTTCCGTCTCTAAAACTAAACATCTCTTATAGAGACTACAGAGTCTATGCCTGAATACCAGCCAAACTGGGTATTGGGGTACTAGGGACTTCATAAATATTGGACCCTTTCAGATGGGTTGCTAAGAAACACTGATTGCTTCTGGTTAGCTTTGTTGGAAGTATCTAACTGGTGTTTGTTGAAGTTTTTGTACCTCAGGATGATGAAAGCCTCTCTGAGAGCGCGCTATGAAAACGCTTGGCTTCCTTAGCCTGTTTTCTCCTAGTGCTTCTTTCAGTGGTTGCTTCCAAATCAAGCCTTCCTATCATGTGGAGTCTGTTTCTTGTTCTAGCAATATTAGGACCCATCTGAGTCTGCTGCAACTCAAATAACTGTCTCTGAACCCTCTGCCCCTTTTTCAGTTCCAGTCATTGTCCTTCATATACCTGACAGTGGCAGTTCTGGTTGGTTGGAGGAAAACTTTCACCTTTGCAGTTTGATAATAAGAAATTTCTTTGCCAGTCTGCTGAAGTTGATCTTTGTTTCACTGTTTGCCCAACAGTGCTTGTGGTGGCTGATTATATCCGCTGCTGCTTCCGTCTACTGATGACCTGAATATTGAATTGACATAGGACAAAACCATAGGAAAAACAACTATAAAGGATGTCATCTGTTGGACCCTGTTCCAATGTGTGTGTTCCCTTCAAACCAAAGTGGTCTAGAGAAGCTAGCCAAGAGAAAAGGAGTTTGACAAGCAAAGTTTGAAGTATTCTTATCACTTTAGGCAGTGAGTCTCTATTGCTGTTTTGGCTCCTTGGTTCCTTTGTAACATCTGTGGTTGACTTACGATGAACGCTGGTGGGTGCTTCTTGTCACTGTAGCCTGAGCAGCTGCTTAAAAATGCCTCCTATTTCTACATGTCTGGCTGATACTGAGGACTAAAGTCTGCAGTTATTTACCTTCTCTGTAAGCCTCAGGGTTGGAAACACTGGCTTTGTGTACTAGCTACCTACTTAGAGAGAAACTTCCTGTCCTGTCAAACTTCTCGAGGGTCTTGATTTTCAATTTCTAGCTTTTAACAGGAATAAAAGCAGGAAAATATTTATTCAAGTTCTGGTTTTTAGATGAGTATTTCTCTCCCCTCCTCCCTACTTAACTTTGGCTTTGGACTGGTAACTGACCGCACCAAGGTGTTGTAGATGACTGCATTAAAACTCGTTATTTTGTCTGAAAGCATCATCTTCTAAGTGCTGAAATCATGTTTCTTCCTGTGATGAGGAGACAGACCAGTGAACTAAGGAGCCTTTGGTAAATGCTGAAACGTGAGCAGGCTTAATTGCTGTATAGCAATTCAGCAGAGAATATGCTTGTCACCTTCACTCTTCCATTATTTATAAGTGTAAAGCTACATGAATAATGAGATCCTTAAATATTAAATAAATCCTGAAGTATTTATTAAAAGCCTAAGTATTTAATAAAAGATATAGTTGCTGAAACACAGAATATTTGGGTGCATATTAAACTTGAATTGCTGTTTTTGCTACTTTAATGTACGTGAAAGACTCTGGTATGAGGATTATGTCGCTTTAGGTAATTCTAGATAATCTAGTTATTTTTAGTGTCAGTGTAAGCAGGTAATTGGTTAGAGTGTATTTTTTCAAGTTTTTTTTTAATATTAATTTTAGAACAATATTCTACTGAAATGCCCATTAACCAGCAGATGTATATTGAATGTAACCTGTGAAGTTAGACGTCGCATCTTGGGGAAAAATCTCCAAGAAAAAAACCTGCTTTTTGCTCTCCCTGCATAATAATGGCTTCAAAGAGGCAAAGGCAGACACTGCAGGTTTGAAAAGTTATTTTTAAGAGGCATTTTTTTAGTAATATGTCTACCATAGAGTTTGCTGCTTCAAAAATAAGCTGCACTCTTCTGCACAGCCCAAATCTTGGGGTGTCTCTAGTATAAATAAAATGACATTGATTAACCATTTTTAATGGAAAGTAGCAATTCTGAACCTAGCGCTGCTGGCACACCATTTGATTGAAAGTGATATGCTCTGACACGTGTGGTGTAGCTGCACAGCACAAATATTTATGAAAGTTTCAGCAGCAATTGATTTTTGATTTTATTTAAGCTTAAAAAATACCTGGAATTTTAAATAAGACAACTTGATCTCTTGTTTTTATAAACTCAGAAAAATAAAATACTGTAATATTTTCTATTGTGGTTCTCTAAAATAAGTGCATTAAAAATACCTAGTGTCTTGCAACTTCAAAATTTCGTATCAGTCTCTTGACTGGGACACTTCAATGATTCCAATGTACTTTTCCTTCCTTAAATCAGGGAATTACTTCATATAATTTGCTTCAAGCATTCTCTTTTCTCTTTCTTATTAATTAACTATGAATGAATGATCGATATAATTTTTCTTTGTTTTTGAAAATGTTTGCAGGTTTCTTTAAAGTTTTCTCATGAGGAGAGCTGTTTAACGACTAAAGGAACTTTAAGCCTCCCAAACCAAGAGATTCTCTCTGAGAATTGTAATGTTTCAGCCTCGTGACCTGTTTTGCCATGTTGTAACGGAGAGCACATTTTCTATTTCTTGTCTTTTGCCCTGTGCATTTACATCTGTAAAGTCATGGGTCTTGCTGTGTGCTTATATGCAAGTTTCTACTGTAGCTGGAGTTGCTTTGTGCTACTGTAATGCAAAAACCAGCTCAGTTATTTGCAATTCAGAGTGTGTTAGTTGAGGTATGTGCTGTTATCTCTGCTCTTGATTGAATGAAAGCTAACTACCACAGCATGAAAATCAGTTGAATCTGTAATTTCAGATTCACCTTCCTCATTTAGACTTACATTTTAAATGGCTACTCACAGCAGAGTTTAAAGCTCTCATGGTTGCAAAAACAGAACATTCGTCTCCCATAAATATGATCAAAGTGAAATTAGCTTTCATATTTTAACAATGATTTATAGCAGGTTATTTTCCACTGCTGATCCAGCTGCTTATTTTTTTATATATGCTTTATTCCTGTTAGCTTTGTTGAATGAACAGAAGAGTAAAAGGAAGAGATTCTGGTTTGGCCTTCATGATGTCAGTAAAACCTGGGGTGGAATTCAGTTCTGAGAATTATGAGAGAAAACCACTGATTTAATATTAAGGCCTCTGGCAGCCATTCAGAAGGCTGAATGCAAGCTCTCAAGAGGCAGAATGTTGCCAGTGGTTACCTGTTAGTTATTTTATTGCTGTTGTTTAGTACCCCACAGATGCTGCTGTCCCCGCTGTGGGGATGCGCTGGGCTGAGCTGCAGGAATGGCTGCAGCCGCCACGTGCTCTGCGCCTGCCTTGGCCTGGCCCGCAGGCCCTTCTCACCTTGCTCTGTGCCTGTTCAGAGAAACAAATTTGTGGAAAACACATCCCAGTTGGAAGAGAAGTGTCTGGTAATCTGCTGCTGTAGTTCCCTGACCTGGCTTGCTGCTGGTTCATGAGAATGACAAAGTTTGAACACAGAACAACAAAATTGTGCAGCTAGTATAGGAGAAAGAGGTGGGACCTTTCTTAGCACCTTTCTTAGGTGGGACCTTAGAAGCAATTAGTTGATGAGTTGGCCTAGCTAAAACATACAGATTTAGCCTTTCCCATCTCTTCATAGGTTACTGACCCTTTCTCCTTACTACCTTATTTTACCTAACTACCTGTTAGGCTCTGAAAGAAGCTGGAGAGAAATTAGGTGTTAAAGATACCTTGTCACTGGTTTCTTCTGCACCTTTTCTAACCCTGAAGGCCTGCACAGGCTTAGAGCTGCATGTGTGATGTTGCCTGACTCTGCTTGCAAGGCAGGCAGATAATAGCAACAATTCTTTGCCATTCCAGTAAGGGCTCAGATTAATGCAGAAGGTGCAGGTTTTACAGAGTGCACAGGAGAGGCTGGTACAGACTGTTTGCTCTGAGTCAGCCTGGGGGACTTGGGTCAACTTGGGTGAAATTACATTGTCAGCCCTGCCTGATACAGCTTTTCTCTACTCAGAACCACTTTCCTGGACCAGCTCTGTGCACGTTTCTCGGAATAAATGAAGGGCTGCTTTGTACAGATGAAGGGCTGACCTAGCCTGAATTTGAGCTTGCATAGTGCTGCTACCAAGGACTAATAAGCATCATAAGCATCCTGGGGCGCATTAGGAGGAGCGTCTGCAGCAGGTTGAGGGAGGGGATCCTGCCCCTCTACTCAGCCCTGCTGAGGCCACACCTGGAGTCCTGTGTCCAGTTCTGGGCTCCCCAGTGCAAGGGGGATGTGGAGCTGCTGGAGAGAGTCCAGCGCAGGGCTACGAGGATGATCCG
>VZSV01000247.1:552074-580347 GCA_013398735.1 Nothocercus julius | reverse complement strand
CACAGGCTGCCCAGGGAGGCTGTGGAGTCTCCTTGTCTGGAGATCTTCCAAACCCGCTTGGACGCAGTCCTGAGCCACCTGCTGTAGGTGACCCTGCGTGTGCAGGGGGGTTGGACTACATGATCTCTAGAGGTCCCTTCCAACCTTAACATTCTATGATTCTATGATAAGCAATCTAATGACCTTATTAGAGGCTATTTCTGTCTTATTTTTGTCAATGCTTGGGCAGAATGATGCTCATAGGGAGAACTCTTCAGTATCTGTCTGTGTTCACATCCTTTACTGTGTGGCCTCATGTCTTGCACAGCGTTTGGAGGTAGGGTTTGTTGAGGGGGAAAAAATCGTGAGCTTATACCTTGGACTGCTCTGTAACACAAGATGTGACCTGTGGGCATGTGGCTTACCAAACTTGGGAAGCCTTAATATTTTATTAATGTGCCTTTGCTTATGTTTTCCAAAACTGAAAAAGGAGTCCCCAGAACCACTCAAAGTTGAAGTAAAACTGCTCTTTTCCTGTCTCTCAGGACAGAGTCTTCAGTCCGTTGCAAAAAAAATGCTCCTGGAGCTAACAAATTGGCTGTGAATGGTGGTTTTCTGTGTTGGCCAGCACGTGGAATGAGCCGAGACCTGCATTTCCTTGCTGGTTTTGTAGCTACTGCTGACAGCCAAGGAATGGTAACTCGGGGCCTCTGCTCCATGTAAAAGCTCCTAGTGTGTACTGATGGCTGGAGTTTTTTGAGCTTTTTAAAAGTCTCTGATGCTCTAGGTGACCCTGCGCATGCAGGGGAGGTTGGACTAGATGATCTCTAAAGGTCCCTTCCAACCTTAATGATTCTATGATTCTATGCTTCCCTTTGATCCTCATACCAGGTTTTACCACTTTGAGTTCATAGCTGTTTTCCCATTTGTTTGAACTCTCAAGCCTATCTCTGAAGCCGTAAGCAACATTAGCATAAGTCAGAGAAAAATAATTAAACTCACTGCAATAGTTAATGTTGGTAAAGAGTCCTGTGAAGTTGCACTATCTGCAAGTCTCATCAAATTCTGGCTTTTTTCAAATTTCATTATAGCTAAATAGAATTTGCTGTGTGCCCAGAAGGTCAGCACATACTGTCCATTTTGGACAAAAACTAGGAAATAAAAATTGAGTTTTCTTCCTTGGATTAGCTCATTTTTTCTTTTCTTTTTTTTTTTTTTTTTTATTTATTGTCTGTATATTTGTTATCTTAGATACAGAACACTTTGTTCTTTTTCCTGTGACTCACTGTTCAGTGAATACAGTAGTGGACTGCAAAATAACCAAAGAAACATTTAAGCAACTAATGGTGCACTTGATATGTATACTTGATGACTCTTTCACAAGGTTATTTACTTTAAAAATACGTATATTACAAGTTTCCAGTCTTTCTATTGTAACAAAATGTTAAATGACGAGAAAACAGCGGATTTTTTTTTTTGTGAAATAAGAGCTAAATCCAGATTTCAGAAACTGCTGGCATGTCTTAGAACTCTTGGTTAGAACATTAGTAACTGTCATTGTCTCATCTTTGTACACCACAATCGCATTAAAAACAAACCCTCTTCCTCCTACTGCATGTAGGGAACTGGTTTTCGACATCAAAATTGCATTTTATGCAAACATTGTATGTGCCCATGAACAGCTGAGTTTTGATATTGAGGGGTATGATATATGCTCATCAGACCTTATCTATTAATCTGTCAGTGCTCCTAATCTTCAAAGTCATGGTCACAACTGCTATTACTTAAATTAAGAATTAGAAGAATACTGGGAATTATTCTTTTCTCAATTGCTGGAAATTTCTTAAGAACATCGAATAGAAGATTTGAAGTTAAAACCATTACTGTATTACAGATAGTAAATCCATATTTCTTTTCCTGGAACTTGTTTGCCTGCATGTAGTGGTGTTTCCTAGGTGATGAGAATCGAGAGAGCTACTGGTACTGTAAAACTTGCAGAATAACACAAGAAAATCTCCAAAGACATTGTTGATACTATGTCTGAACTAAAGCATTGTAATGGCACAGGTGTTTGGTTTTGGCCTGTAGATTGGACTCAACTCCTGATATTGTTTGTATCAGGAAGACGACAGTGTTAATATTGAAAAGCATTTGCTATGTCTTCAAAAAAAGTGCAACACGGGTAGACTTTAAGAATATATAAATTTGTTTTCCTTTTTGGAAAAATGTATTTTGCTGGAGCATGGACATGTCTGCTGTGTACTCCTAGCTAGCATGATCTGGTCTAATTAATCCTTCTGGCCTCAGCTTGATCTGTAATACTGGGCTCTTTCAGGATGTCCTGTAGTCTTTGTGTACTCTGCTTGAAGTCTATGGGAGACCCTGGGAAATATAAATCTGGATTATAATCAGTTTGGAGGAGAGGTTTGTCTGCCTGCCCTCACAAGGTTCACTCTGGCAATAACACAGATACACTTCTAAAATAACGTAGGTGGCTGTTTACAAGTCTGCAAGCAACCTTCACTCCTGGAACAGTTTGCAGGGAATGGAGTTGGTGACAGGTGCCCTAGAAATAACTAAGCAGAAAAAGAGAGCAGGTTTGTTGCTATGGAAGCCATTCTGGTGCACGCTGTATCATCCAATTTGGAGAGCTCTGGAGCCAATCAAACAGCTTTTGTGTGTTTTTGTTTTCTCCTTCCTCCTTCAGATGAAATTTGCCTTTGGGGGCAAATCCTGTGAAACAGAGCTCAGCCTAAACCGAGACCTCCAGAAGTCAAAACGAAGCGATCCAGGCTTTGGTGTAGCTCCTCAGTTGACTTTCAAAGTGGGGCTAGGATTTGCATGCACCTTGTATATTCTAAGCGGCAAATTGCATTTTGTGCGCAGGAGAGAAGTCTTGTTCTTCTCAGGGGAGTGTGTAATTTGTGTGTGCCGATGTCTCAGGTATAAATGAACAGTTTCTTCCTCCTGTCTTCTGTCTAGTTTTTTGAGACTGTAACTGCTGCTGTGCTAAAACTTATTTTGTATTTTTTCACTGTTTGTCTGCATCTAGCATGAGGGGGCTCCACACTCAAAGCTGCTGCAACATAAACAGCAGCATCTGAGTTGAAAAACCATTGCCCCACCTTAGCCAGGTCATCTTCCCCTGCCCCGAGGTTGGCAGGAGAGGGAAAAGAAGATTCCTGCTCCTAGAAGAGATGCGCTCGTGCACGTCCTGCTGCGTTGCCGATGCAGTAAATCTGCTGGCCTCTTCTCTGCCAGGGAACAGGAAGGCCTGATCCCTGCATGGAGCTAGGGGAGAGAACTACCTGACTGGTTTGTTAAGCAGCTATGCTTTTCATAAGTTTTTGAGTTGCGTAATCTTTACTACTGTGCTGTCTTTTTTAGTTTGTCCTTTTTCCTTTGCACCAGTTCAGAGGTGAGTGTGGTAAGTTTATCTGACAGAGCCTAACACAGGGCTGAGTACCCCCTGCTCTTTGTTTGCAGAGAATATTTGGAGCCTCCCAGCAGGTCCGAGACCAGGCGCTGCTGGAGCTGGGCTGCAGGGCAGGCTCTGAGAGCTGCAGTGGGTTGGACAATTTGGAAGGATATTCACAGTAGTGAAGTGATTACCCGTGCCATGTACGCGATATTGTTGTGGTGCATGTTGAGTGGACCTTGTAATTAGTTCCCTAGGGAATTAGATAAAAAACATAATTCCTTTCAGCCCTTTCCAGTAAAATGTGGCCCTGCTAATTAATCAATTTTAAGAATACTGGGTACAGACACATAAAATTAGCCATTAATGCTGGGACAAAGGTTGACAACTTTTGCAAAGAGTACAAATGAAGGGGAGAACAGCACTGATTAGTCATATCCCTACTTAGAAGTGGTGATTTTTTTTCTTAAACCCCTCCTCACTGTTACATATGACCACAAGGTTGTTAATGGCTTAAACCTCTTGCTACCTGCCGTTTAGCAGTTTGACATTACAAAAGTTAAAGGAGTGCTTAACATTGGGCTAGTGACTTCTCAGCGTAGTTAGCGAAGTATTCATTCTTCCAGTGTAAGAGGATACTGCACGAGGCTGTGGCATGTAAAACAAGAAATGCATTTTTGCATTGATTTGGAGTAGATGTCCAAGGGCACAGAATGGCAGTGTTCATTGTTTAGGGTTATTCCAGACAAATTCAGCTGCAAGGGGAGCACACTTGTATCTCATTTGCTGAAAATGGGTGAAATTCCATCTCAACATCTTGCTCGTGCTTGCACTGCCTTGATGAACTGTGTTGCAGTTTAAGTAGAGGGGAAGGACTGAACCTGCAACTTTCATTTTTTCACTGAGCCGGAAGAGATAACCAGATACTATAGTTATAATTCCTTAATAATAAGCATCTGCCATAATTCAGGAATGTCTAACTGAAGTACTAGTGCCAAAGGAAATATGCTGGCTAGTGTCATCCATGTTCCTTGCCCCTCGTTTAGGATTTGCCAGCATGCTCTGAAGCAAAGCGCTCTCCATAGAGGGGTATATTTCTATAGTGCTCTGTATTTGTACAATCAACTTTTATTCTTTGAGATGAATGTCCTGAGAAACATGCTAATGAACATAGCATAAAATATGGTGCTTATTAAATAATTTTTATCCAGTGCATTTAGAGGCTGTACTGAAGAGCTCCTGCTGGGTGTTAGGCTTAATGTATCTTCATCTGATTTTGGACAGTTCCGATGCAAAGCCTCAATGCAGCCCTGTTTACTAAAGAAGCACTAATTTCAGATCTAAGACAAAGATTGACTCTCAGCTGTGATAAAGTACAAAATTTTACTACAGATTGTTAGGGGCATTGAACAGATGATGCCTCTTATGTTAGCTGAGGAGCTGCCTCTCCTGGGTCAGCGCAAGTCAAACTCTGCTCTGACGTCAGGCCTGCTTGGGCATGAAGCTGCTTCTGGACGGAGTGATAAGATCCAGTGTTCTGGGTGCAGATGGTCCCTTTTGCTGCAGGGCACTGTCTTTTTGGTGGGTGTCACTTTCTGGTTCAGGTGGCACTGAGAGGTGCAAGGAAAGGTAAGGATACTGTATCCATTTTTGTCAGCAAGGTGTTTCTTTCCTTTCTTTCATGTGAGACTCCTTTCTGAGGTACATAGTTCTTTGGTTTGTATTTTTGGATTTAGACATCAAGACTAAGCTATAGCAAGAACTGAGGAATAATAATGTGGGCAAGTATTAAGAGAACTGTGAATTTCCCTTTTAATATCCCTTTCCACAAGAGTCCAGATGGAGTGAATGTCTGCTAGATTCTTCCAGCAAGCACACGAGCAGGTGAGCATTGGGGATATAGAAGGTAGAGGGAAACGGGTGTACCAAACTGATGCCCTTAGTCACCAAAATGCCTTGCTACAACCCTAGCTAACTAAGGCAAACTGGAAGACAAAAGTGATCGTTATCTTCCACACTAAAACTAGAGCACAAAGGAAAAAAAATGGGTGCTGGCAACCTCTCCATAGGCTTGTGTCGTTACAAATGTGTCCGTAGACACATGGTGTCAGATCAGGAAGAAACTGCCCCAGAAGTCGGGGTAACAAACTGTCTGAAATCAGGAGAAATCCTGATGTGCTCAAGAGCTCTGTGTGTGGATTCATGGTTCTCTGCCTCATATCTATCACCCTGACAATCCTAGTGCTCTAAAAGCATTTCACATTCTGGGGCTGTCTCGAAGCTGGGGCCGGGCAGGACTAGGTGGGGGGATGCAGTAAGAACTGGGTGCCACCGACGGGACGTGGGTTCTGGGACACATCTGCTTGCAGTGCAGAGGTGGTAGGTCTGCGGCGCAGCCTTGTCCCCTGTCCCGCAGCGCTTGGCTGCTGGTGGTCCAAGGCGCCTTCGGCAGAGCGCAGCTCCGGGCTGCGGGCCGGGCTTGGCTGGCGCCTCTCGCTGGCTGCTCTGCTCTCCTTGCGGGGGTGTGGGGCGGTTGTGCCCCTCGTTAGTGAGGATGCTGCCCGTGCCCGCGCCTGCCTAACACCTGGCCCAGTTTGGGGATGTAGATTAATAAATAGCTCAGTTGCATTTGTGTCCTTACAGATGGTTTGGAGATGCGCTGTTCTTCGTTCCTCATATTTGTTTCGTATCCTGAAGCTTTTGGAACACATTTGTGTATATAATCTTCCCAGGCAACCGTCAATAAGCACCTCAAGGCCTCCTTTTTTCCTGCTTTGCTATATAGCAATGCTTTGCCTTTTCAAAATCTAGAGAAACTTTATCTCTTATGATTTTGGAAAACAGCAACAGCCATCCCCAGAAGCTCAGAGAGGTTCGGAATTTACGGAAGCTCCTATGGAGTTAGGTTAGAGTCATTAAAAATATTGTGCAACATGGCCTCGTAGCACTTGCAGACTCTTTGAAACATATACATATGTATCAGTCTTGCACATTATTGTTGCCTGTATAATGTGTATTTCAAACTTAAGCTTTCAGTTGGATTATTTTTGCTTTCTACTGGGTGCACAGGCTCTTACTCAATTTCTGCTTAGTACCAGTACAGAGGGTTCCTAATGTAAGTAGCTCCAAGTAGTAAGTATGAAGAGGAGTATGGACCTGATTCCCCCTAATGTCACTGGATGTTGATAGCCCCAGTGCTGTGAGTGTTTCAAAGTTCATTCATATTCATTGTCAGCAGCTCTCTTCTCTTTACAGGACTCTATATACTGCAGAAGAATTTTTTTTTTTAATATAAGATGGAATCACTATAGTTACTGAAGATTAAAAGAAAATCTCAAATTAGAATTGTTTGTCATTTTATTCTCTCCAGTAAAATGTGTGTGCATTTTTCCTATGCAAATTTAATTTGGTAGCACTCGTCAGTTAAATGAAGAAAATAATTCTGACAGTAAAGTGAGAATTTTCTATTTCATGCCAACATTTGACATGAAAAGGAGAAAATATATTTTTGATTTTTAAGCTGTAAATAAAGTGTGTGTATGCACACCTTTTTAAATGCCCAAGAATTCGTTGCAAAAGTGGTTTCTGAGAAGCTGAGGGAAAGCTTGGCTTGAGCAGACTTGCTGGACTGAAGCGAATTCAGCAGCAGGAGCAGATGCTGTGAGACAATAGGGGATGAAGCAGGAAGGGGACCAGTCGGGCAGGTGAGCAAGGATGAGGAGAGGCAGCGTGACACTTAATTTGGACAATGCCCTGGACACGCGTGGCCTGGCCGTGGAGGCTGAGTGCCTTGTGAGGTGGAAGCGCTGTACAGATTCTCACATGCCATCCTGGAGCACAAACAATGAAGCTCCTCTTGATAGCCCCGTGTCTGCCCCATCTGAGGCTTTTTCCACTGGATGAAGAACGTTAATCTCCTCTGCAGTGTGGCACGGCTCCAGTTATCCACGCAGGAGCACAGGCGCTGCCTGCTTCTGTAAAATTGCTTTCACATGAAGCAGTACTCCGCTCGTGGTTGCTGTTCAGTCATCCCTCTCGCGTTTCCTCTTGTCTCAAATGTGTGTTGACAACAAGGAAACAAAGGGGGAACGAGGGAGAAGAAGGAAAAAGGACAAAGCTCGTATAATGAGATATAAAGTCCTTTTAGGAAGGCATTTGGTTCAAGGTAGAAGGACAGTGAAAGTTTCAACTCTTGCTGAAACCCTATTAAAGGGTTGAGACCTGCTTGTCTGTGATTCAGCACAGAAGCCACAAGGCAAGTGAGAGCTAGTAGAAACAATTGATTTGGTCATTTAGGCTTGAACTTTTCTTAATGGCACATCTTTGTTGAATAGAATTCATACATGGCAGGTCTCTTCACTCCATCTGCTGGCTGGCTGACCCAAAGAGGTGTCGGCTGGGAGTTTCACTCCTCCTGGCGCACCCAAGGGTGCAGCTGCGGAGGGAGAAGCCCACTTGGTTATTAAATCAGTATGAGCTTGCAAGGCTGGCAGAAAAGGCAAAAAAAAATGTCCAGGTTCAAGATCATAGATTCAAGGTCTGTCTCAGTATCAAAGGTGTCTTGTATATAGAATCTGTCTTCAGACAAACCATTGGTGTGAGGCTTATATGGGATCTAATTCAATGTTGCTGCTTAAATATCAGTCAAAAAAAAATGAAAACTGGCTGCACTGCTTGAAAAACAAGTTGCTGTCTTGTCCACCCCTTAAAGCTCAATTCTGTGAGATATAAAGAACCCAAGCTTTGGGTAATTTGATATGTTAAGGGATGGTTCATTGTCTGAAATTCTAATGGCAGTTCTTCATCCCTGTATTACATTTATCTCGCCTTAGGTAGCAGCGGCTGCACGAGTGCGGTGTGGAAGGTGCCCTGGCTGCTCAGCGCGAGGGAGCCCCGGCATCTGTCCTGGCTCCTGCGCCCTGCGCTGGCCGGCAGCGCCGGGAGCCACCTGCGCGGCTCTCCGGATCAGGTGGGATGCTGCTGTTCCTGGTAATGCCTCAGCATTCTTTCCACGCTCCTGCAGCAACTTGCATTTTTCCTTTCTGTCATGCGACAATGTTTCCAAAGGCTTCTAATTAGGTGGATCTCTTTTTTTTAAGCATAATTAGAACAATGAAAAATCAATGTATACTGCAAGAGATTTTTTGTTGTCTAATAGGAATGTCCTAGATAATTCGAAGACTGTCTTGGTTTTTTGAATAACCACGACATGTTTGCTGCACTCTGTTTGCATATGCAGAGAAAATTCATTACATATGCTATACAAAATTTAAAGCTTTCTTATCATGGAAAAGTGGCTTGCGTGGGATTTTTGTTTTCTAAATAGAAAGGAAGATACATAAGCAAAGTATTTTTCCCAATGATTTTTTTTTAATGGGGAATATATATGGTACTGGTAACACGAACACGGCAGTGTTGTATTTGTTTTTATTCTTCCCTTCCATTTAGCCAAGCTGAATTTCTATTTTTTCAAAGTCTGCAAAGATAAACACGTTCTTTTGTGCCAAGTTTCAGCCCTTGAAAACTTTTATTTAGTAATAAATCCACTGGAAAAGACGTTTACAAGGAAAGTGCTGACACAACCCCAACCATCATGGCACAATTAGTTTAGCTGCAGGTTTGTTGTAATCCCAAAACAATAACAGAGAAAATTGTCTTGTCAAACAAATTCCATCTGTCCTTTGTATCATGCAGTCCCTGGATTGTGACTCTTTACATATGATTATGTCCTCTTCGATCAGGCTTTCTAATATCAAAATTGCATCCAACTTTTTAATCAGTTTAGTAAAGAAATACTGGGGAGAGAGGATGTTAAGCAAAGACAAAGCAGAGAATAAATACATCTTAAAGGAGACTTTGACATTAATTTATGTGCTAGGCTTGGTGTATAGAGTTTGTTTCCTTGTTTATTTCTCTTATTTTATTTCTGCTCGGAGAAAACATGTCTCTAACAGACAGTTGTGTTGACCAGACTGTCGAAGTCCCTTTATAGCCCTCATTACAACAACACCAAGTATTAAGTGCAGCAATAACTCTTCTGTTGTTTTTTGGAGTACATACTAAAAACAAATGTAGAAATGCTTTCAATCCTAGTTTAATAGTTTAAGCTACTCATTACCACGGTGACAGCCAAATGGAATGTTAAGATCTTTTCTCTGGAAAGGGAGGTAGGGATAATCCAAAAACCACCAGGTGCCTCTCTGATGCCTCCAGTGTTATTGCTTGCTCTATGTTGGTATGACAGTCATATTTTTGCAAGACAGAGGCAATATTTACATGTTAGAACAACACATTGAGAGGGATCCTCCTTGCAAGGCTTTTATAATGGCAACAGAAAATTCTGTGATAATAAGGAAAGGTGGTAGGAAAATGGTAGGAAAATGGTGGTAGGAAAGAGAACTCTGCTCTGAGAAGAGAGGCAGGACTAGCATTTCCTGGCCTCTGTTTCTGCCACATTCCCTGGACAAGCCACTTCCCGAGATGCAAAATCTAGAAAAGCACCTTCTCTCACGGGAAGAGAAGAGGTAAGGAAATGAAGTGATACTTTGAGTACTTAGCTTAAGGTCTTATAATGATGTCAAGAGTTACTTAAAGCTGTAAACTGCCAACAAGGTAAAGAGTGATGAAATCCACCCGTTTCTGTTAGCTGAGGTTGAGCACATGTTGCTTGCACAAGCACAGCTTTGCAGTTGTGGGTTTCTCTATTTAGACCGTGGCTGTGTCTTGGACAGGGCTGTCACCTGCAAGGTTAAAATTTGAATTCCATCAAGGCCCTTGCAAGGGGCCTGCGGTGGTTCTGGTGCATGGCTGCTGTCCCGGGCCACGCTCCACGTGCACCGTGCGGGGAGCGTTTGCTGCTCTGCACCTTGTGCTGCTGCAGCTGGCAGGAGCTGGAACCAGAGCTGAGCTTGGTCTCCTGGGCGAGAGGGTCGCTCTTTGCTCTTGTCTGCCCAGTTATAGGTCCCTCTCCCACCCTTAGTACAAAAGTACTTAAGCAAAATGATGTGTATAAGCATGACTTTTCACACTAATGTCGATGGAATCACTTTTTGTTGAAACGTATATCTGGGAGAAGTGTTTTTTTGGCTTTTGATGCCTTCCTTTTTACCTGAGCTATAACCTAGCAGTTTCTGAGGCTCTAGTTCACTGATGTATGCTGAAATCTCTCATAAAGGTCTAAGAATAGGATGTAATTTAGTCCTGACCCCTGTCTCACCATGTTCTTACACTTCAATATGATCATATCTTTACACGCCGCACATGGTGCTGAGGCTTCCTTTTCTCATGTCTTTTCAAAACTCAGGGGGCGTGCTTTAAGAGTTTGTTCTGTATTTAAAGCCAAAGCTTAGTGTACAGTATTGATTACCTAATCACCTGGCCTTAATTCCTCATGATACACAGTGTTTATACTGCATATCGTTCTTCATGGGATGTGCCTTATTTTTAACACTACTGTATAGTCTCAGCCTTGCTCTGTCCCATCTCTAGTTTTTCTAAGCTTTGGTGGGGAGAAATCAAAAAGCGTGTAGTCCTGAGCACGCTCAGTACCTCAGAGGAACGAAGGGTCCCTTTTGGTTCCTGTCTTGCATGCTAATAGTCTTACTCTGAGGTCAAACTTTGCCTCTTTCCTTTGAGAGGACGGATATTAGGCTTCTTAAAAAAACAAACAACTAAAAAACTTCCTACGTTGAGGGAATTGGGCTGGATGCTTTTCTGGATGTGTGTGCATGTGGCAGACACAGGGAGAGCCCTAGTTAAAGCTTCCCCAGGGAGTTTTTTTTAATGTTTGGCAGGAATAAGAGAACAGTTCCCTAACTAAAACTGCTTGTTGAAAATGATCTATGTTTGGGCAGAGATCATTTGCACAGAGATTTGTACATTAAATCCAAATTTAAGTAAGTTTTTTCTTCTTCTCTTCCCCTTCTCGTGAGGTTCCTTCAACTGTATTTCCCATGATTTGCCTTTTGTCTTGCAGGATGAATCTTAGTTTGTATGACTGGAAGAACTGAGTCATAAATCAGAGAATTCTGGAGGGAGTGCGAAAGGCAGGACGAGCCCAAGCTGCTTTGGGGGAACATGCAAGAATATACACGGCTTGCAAACACCCCAAGTGTGATATTGCCCCAGTGCCTGGTTCTGTTTCATTTAGATTGCTTTTAAAGTACAGACAATTCTGCAGGTATCCTCTTAATATCTCCCCGCATGTGTTGAGCAAATCAGCGTGCTGTATTTCTCTCCTTTCTCCTGGAGTGAGAAAGTGCCTACATAACTTGTGCGGAGGTTAACAGTGACACAGCTGCGTAACGAAGCCTTGGCTCTAACAAGTGTCGTGAGTAAATGTAACATGAGTTCTCAGGCTCGCAGGATGCTGAGGGGCCTGAAGGACCAGAAGAGTTCATGGAAATTAATCCTCTGCTGAGACCGTTATGTGATAGACTTAAAACTAATGGAAAGATGGATTAGCTGCTGCTTCAGAATATTGAGAGGAAGTTGGAGGTGGCAAATCTAACAGCAGCAACTGGGAAGAACAAGATAACACCTCTTTTATCTTCTTATTGCAACTAAGTAAGTTTTACTATGCAGCTGAAAAGTGTCAATGGCTTCTCCGGTGCAAAATGGAGAGGTCAGGATGGTAGATCAGAGGAATGTTTGGGCAGTCAGTGTAGGGGCATTAGGAACGGCAGAAGAGCTGGTAGCAGGAGCCTTGCTGGGTGTTCACTTTCTTGCTCTCAGGATGCAAATGTCTGGATCAGAAGAGCAATGGTAGCCAGTAGCAGTGTCTGCCATGCAAGGCCCCTGCTCGCAGCGCAGTTTCACCACAGCCAGGGCCCCCGGGCTAACCTGCAGCCTCCGAAGCAGCAGCCCATGAATCGTCCAGCAGTGTCATCCGTGCTGGCTGCCTCCCTTGGCGGAGGGCGCCGTTCGGGCAGCAATCTCTGGGAGCCTTTCTCAGCCTCCCCGCATCCCTTATCTTTATTCCTGGAGAGGTGTTTACGGGCAAGCTGAGTGCACTCGATTCTGCATGGCAGGAAGCTAAGCCAAGCCCGCCAGTGCTGCAGGGAGCTTTCCTGTAACAGAGGAGCGAGGTTTATTGTGCAGCTGAGTGGGGGATGATTGCTGAGGGCTTCGGATCCGGGTCGCTGGAGATCGATTGTTCCGTTTTGCTGAATAGAGCAGCAGGGTTGAGCGCAGTGTTTAGATATGATAGTTTTAAAAAAACAGGCTAAGGTGTTTGGACAGGCAATTATCTTTAGCGTCCGTGGTACTTTAGTGGCTACATTCCCTGTTGCACTATAGGAATCTGGATGCTGCTGTATAATCATTAAAAAAAAAAAAAAAACTCTTGCCAAAAGGAAAAGGTGAATGGCTTAAACTTAAGAGCTCTTCAGATTTAGAGCTGCTGTTATTTCTCAGTTCAGTGTGTCTGGAATAGTGTGGGAGAGTCTCTAACTGCATTATTTTTTAAAGTTAAGCACAGACAACAGACATCATCAGTGTCTGGAAAATACCACTGAAGTGCCACTGAAAGACCTCACGGGGCTCTGTGGGTCTGTACGAAACATCAAAATAGCCGTGTTGACTTTATATAAACTCCACAGAAAGGCCAGAAGCTGAGGAGCATCTGACAGAATACTTGCATGAAGAAATGTACTGTAACACAGGCACAATGACAGTTCTGGCCGCTCATGGAGGCATTAAAACTCTTATAGAATTTGCTGACAGAACTTCAGCATCTTCCCCTGTGTGCTTGGTCAGCCCTTCTTGGGTTTTGCTTCTGGTATAGCCCAGAGTTTTTAAGTGATACCACTTGACATATTCAGTTAAACCGGCACTTTAGGAGTCGCGTACCCACTATGTGCACGTGATCCTAAAGCTTGAAATGCGATGTTACTTAACTGTAAGTGCTTGGACAAGGTTGCCAAATACTACAGAGTACTACATCTAGCATACTGCAGGTAGCACATCTGAGACTCTGCAGGACTGGAGAGGCTGGGCTGGTTGTTGTGCATCCTCCAAGAACAGAAGAGGTTCCCATTACAACAGTTCCTGCTGGCTCTGGGCTGTGCATACAGTTTTCTCACATCACTGCCCACTTTTTTCAAGTGAAGTATTCAAAGGTGCTTCCAACTTCATCAAAAAGAAGTGAGTGTGGCTTGTCTTGGTTTGTGAGCTGCTTCAGGCAATCTCTTTTGACTGAAGGGACGGTGAGAACGGATTGGCTTTGCAATGAACTTACTGCAAAGCTTCGTAAAATAAGAGTGCAGTGTTTTATGTTGGTTGGCATATGATTACAGGAAAAAATATATAGGACAAATGATGGTGCAGATTTTACTTGTAATTGAGAGAGCTGGGTGTGTGACCATAAGAGTTTTGTGGTTCTTATTCGGCTCATTGGGTTGATTGGAAGTGGGGTTTGCAACACTTGTGTCTCAGTGAGAAAGACAAGGTGAAAGGCTTGATATTCAAATTACAGATTTCTTAATCAGTAAGAGATATAGGACAGATTTTATATATGAAGTATATACTTAGGATATATAATTAGTATACTTAGGATTTACTCAATATATTCAGTATTTTCAGCAGTTAGCTTCTTGTTCGTGTGAAGGAATTTTGTGCAGATCTTTATTAGCTAGTGTTAAGGACTGTTCCATGTCAGTGGGACAGTATTTCCCCATCCTGTAGTGGGATATCATCTTTTCTGCAGCTTCACTCTTGCTTGCTGCCTGTTGGCTTGGTCTGCAGAGCACTTCAAGAGTGCTTGGGCTGCATTATTTCTAAAGAAAAGGATCCAGAATTGGGTTCCAGGGGCTTGGCAGCCCTGCCTTGACATTGAGCAGAGGCTTTAAAGCCCACACCAGTGCAGAGCTGTGTGAAGAGCTGTGAACCGCATTTGTGGTGGGACCACCCAGTGCAGGGGATGCGACTAAACTCAGTTTGAAGTAAAAGCCCCGAACATGACATAATGTAGATATCTGGGCCTCTTTACTGCTGCTTTAATCTCCTGATTGGATCCTGTTGTATCAGATTAGTTGCTAAAGTGCACGTGGCTGCAGTGAACTAGTATTTTTTCCTGAAGCAATGAAAGGACCCTGAGCTCAACTGTTTGTTTGCAGAAGATAAATTGTGATTATTTCTTGAACAAGATCTCAGACCATAATGCTCAGTGTTTATAGTGCACGCTACCGCTTTGAGAATTTTCAAAGGATAGCTTTTTGTTAAATCTTTGGGCTTTCTTCTTTTGAAGATCCTTGATCCTTTTGCCTTTCTTAAACAGACCTTGATGTATGTGTGTTATTGCTGAAATGTCCCCTTGTTTCAATAGAAAGTTTTTCTCATTGCACAAAATATTTTATGCACTTACTGTGCATCTGCCAGTACAATAAGTAACAATGTCAACAAAAGCTTATTAAACTTTTAGAATGCCTGGAAAAGATGCAACCTTGAAAAATGAATTGAATTTTTCCTGAGGGCTATAGGAACAGGAGCAGGGGTGGTGCATGAGCCTTCCAAGGCTTTCGGAGGATGCTAGGACTTAAAGCACTTAAAATGTGGCTGTAGTGTCCTTTGCCTGATAACTTATTTTAAGATTCTTTGCATCCTTTATGCTTCCTTTCAGATATTTCACTAATATTTGTGTGTGTTTAGAGTGTAAAATGTAATGCCCAGTGACCTGCTTTGAGTAATCCCCCCTCTCTCGTTAGCAACGAATAAATGAACCTTCAAGTCCGATCACGCATCCCAGAGGAATTTTTTTAGGAAAAGACTCGCCAAATGTGTTTTGAGTTTAGTTCCTTTCAAGCAGTTTCTCGGCTTGCATTTGGCATCAAAAGGACTATACCTGGGTGAGTGTTAGTGTGCCCGTTTGGGATTGGATATAATGTTTTCTCTTGATCCTATGTAAAACAATGTCATATATAATATACACATAAATATACACATATTATGAAGTGCTTTTAACTTTCAAAAACATTCACCAAGGTGTCTGAGATTTGTGGCTGTTCTGAACTATTCTTTTGATTCCATCAGCATGGGCCAGATCCCTAAATGGTTTAAGTGCCTTCTCTTGCTCCCCTGGAGTTGCACTAGTTATCAGCTGAAGAGTCTGTTGATAACTCTAGGAGTTCAGTGGTTTTGCAGTATTAGAGCTACAGTAAAAATTCAGCCCATTTCTAAACTTGTAATAAAACTTTGTCCGTTTTTGGAGTTATACAGGTCTTTTAAGGAAACAACTAACCAACCAAATACCTATGCTGATTGGCACTGACTTAAGTAGATTAACGTTCAAGTTTGGCTTGACCAGTGATTTCTTCTTCTCTCTCTTCCCTGCCCATTCTGGGTTTTGGGAAAAAGAGTAACAAACTTTCTAGGTGAAGAAGGAAATTCCTGGTAGATACGGTCCTTCACGCTCCTGTGAAGAAATTCCTTTATACAGTCAAAGGAAAATGTGTGACCTTTCAAGTTACCCAGAAAGAAATGAATCTGAACTTTTCTGTGACATGATGTCACAGACATGTCAGGTCTGCAAAGATCAGGGCTAGCAGATCTTTGCACAGTTATATAAAATAGAATGGAACTTTTCCTCTTGGGGAGCAGCACAATTTCCCCAGTGAACAATGTCCTTAAAGAGGAGATGGAGAAGGGTGTGAAAATGCCCACCTAGAGCACTTCCTATTCAGGTAAATCAGTCTTTCACTTTTTTTTTTTTTCCTATGAGGAGTTGTTTCTACCTCGATAGTGGCTCACCTGCCCCGCAACAGTAGCTCATCTGCGAGTGTTACCTAAGAATGTGTGTGTGAGGGAAATAACAATAATCCTAAAGTCTGCATTGCAGAACATATATTCAGTTAGGGAAGAGATCCACACTCTTAGCAAGTGTCTGTACTTGCCAGCTGGTCCAGTGTGTGACTGTGGTAGAAACAAGAAGGGGATTGGGATTCGCAAACTGTTAAGCATTTTTTTGCCCCTGACAAATACTGTGGCAGCTGTAAGTTGCCTGCTTGAGGTTTTTCTCCCCTCCCTCAAACTAAATCAAGTTCAGGAAATGCACTGGACTTGCTTTTGAGCTTTTTTTCATATCTGCATGGTATTACCTGGAGAGTAAGGATTTCTCTTTTGGAGTCCTGCCTGAGGCTTCCTGTTGGGAGAAACCCAAGTGTTGGACCTGGTGTATGCGTGCAGCACACCTAGGAACTGGAGGAGACTAAACAGCCACACAGACAAAACCTGTGATTCCGTCACTCAGCAGCAGCATCTTTTCTCAGAGGCTTTAAGTGCCTGGGGAGACTCGTTGGCTCAATTGTTTGAGAGTCCCTTACCTGCTGTATGTGTGTGTATGTAGAAATGAGATCTTATTTTAGGAGTCCATTAGAAACGTGCTTTTGTTGGAATGGAAATGTAGTCAGCAATCATTTTAAAATTCTATGCTTTACATCTTGGATTCCTGTTGAAAGGGTATAATTTGAGTTCCTGCCTTGAAAAGTTATATGCCCACATCTTTCTACAACTTAAATTGATGCAGATTATTTCAGCTGCTTTTTTATTTAGGCTTCCTATCCATTGGTGCACAAAGGAATGCAGAGCCCAGAGCAAGAAGATTAAAAACTGCCAGTGTTCTCCAATCAGGATAATTTATCACCCTCAATAGTGTGTGTATGTCTCCGTCCCAGAATGTAACACCCTGCATCCACTGTATCAAAAGCCCTTACGACACCTGTCTGTGAGACCATTTTATGTGCTGGTTTTAGCTCAGTGGGCAGTCACCAGCGAGCGAGTAGAAGCAGCCTGTTAGTAGTGGGAAAACGTGTTCCTGTGCGATGGCCCCTCTGGCCTGCGGCCCTCTAGTTACATATCCCCTGGGATAGCTATTTTGTGACTGCAGGTTAAATTCTAACTGTAGCTTGGCAATATCTCTTCAGATGAATGTAACTGCCACCATTCTTTATTCTGTCAGATGTTAATATTATTATTTGGTTTGTGTTGGTGTGTATTGCTTTGGGGGGCATATAGTGTGATTTTGATTTATCAAGTGAAATTGTATTTGTACAGACTATAAGGCTGAAGTTTATTTGTGAAACCAACTCAATTGATGCAAAGAGCAAGCATATTAATGAAAATTAGTTTGGAAAATACGTTCAAAATTAGTTGAAAAGTTGAAAATTAGTTGGTTATAACTGAAGAAATATTTAACAGTAAATATTTTGACCATGCCTAATCAGAAGAAAGGCTGAAAACGAAGTGTAAAGTTTATGAAGCCAAGCTGGCCTTGAATGTTTCTAGGAAGTCCATTTTTCACAGGTGTCCCGCACCCACAGGGAAAGTGCCCTCTGGATCCTTTTGCGGGTGGTAGGTGTTTTTGCTGAAGCCAAAACCATGATTTTCTCTGCTGTTGGGAAATGCATTTACTGCTGAGCTGCTGTGATGTTTTAGACTATAATTATAGTATAAAACATAGCTCATTAGACTGCAAATAAGAATTTCACAGCAGGGTTGCTAAGATCAGCATGTGAAGTTCTAACAAAGGTCAACCAGTGTTTTTTGATAGAGGCTCTCTCATCTTTACTCCCTCCCATCAGGTATTTATATGCGATTTTCATGCTTGCAAAATCCTCAGCACCTGCCTGATTGGAGAATCCTAAATTCCTCTTGGTCACTTTGACTCTGCCCTCTCAACTCTTGCTCTGCAAGATGAGGTAGAAAGGAAGAAGAAAAGATGAAGGAAGATTTCAGATAGCTATTGAAAGATAAACTGCAGGTTTGTCAAAGCTGTAAGAAAAATCTCTCTCTGAAATGGTGTGTTTGACAACACACCACCACTCAGAATTTCACCGAGAATCATTAAGATCTTCTGTTTCTGTGTGATATCTGCTGGTGCATAGGGAAATGGATATGTGCAAAGGTGTTTTATGGATTGAGGATGACAGAAAACCTGTGGTGACACTGGAATGATGCCGGTCTGTGCAGTATGTACCAGATGTTCTGCAAAACTCCTAATTCATCTTAGTTATAATGGACCGTCTTGTCTTCTACTATTTGGCATCTGTTGTAAATGGAAGTTCTGTGCGTGCTTTGTGCTTTCTGGTTAATTTTTATCCAGATGGGAAAATACTTTGCTTTGCTCTTGGGTTCCTTTTCTCTTATATAAAGATCTGTTTATTTGCACCTGCAAAATAGTCCTGAGACAAAATCAGAGGAGCCGCAGTTTTCATTGTGAAAGTGCACGTTGGGCTAATGACCTTGACAGCGTTTGAGAATTTGTGCTGTTTTGATATCTGGCTAAAACTTGGTGAAACAGAAAATAAATAATGCAAGTTGAAAACATGTCACAAGTAGTACACTTTTTTCAAGGATGCTCTGCATCTTAAAACAGAGGTCATAAATCCATCCCAACCTCTCTGTTTAGAGAAAGAGTAATTGGCTGAAACAGTGCTGCTGTTTCTGCTCCGAGCCTTGATCCAGTTCTGAACTTAATGCTCTTTATTTTACCATGGGGAAAACATGAGGCGGAAATCTGCCTATTGACTTCCCTTTGGAAGTTTCTGATCTCACTATCCTATTCATCCATCACTGTTTTTCCAAAAATCCAGGTTTCTTGTCACGAAGGCAGAAAAAAGCTTTACTTGGCCGGTCCTCTTAGGGATTGCTTTTCAGCAATGGCTACCACTGCATCCTGATTTCCAGAGTCCTCAGTGGCTGAGTATGCAATTCAAAACTTAAAGAACTGCATGCAAAGAATGCAAATGTAAGTAAAGAGAGAAGATATTTTTTTAAAAAAAGGAAAACTCGTGTTTGGTGTACTTGTTGATACTAATCAGTTTTCCTTTAAAATGCTACAGTGATTAAATGGGAATGGTTATGGCAAATGAAGAAAGGGATGTGAAGGCAGGCTACATTCCAGCAGCTTCTGTGAACACTCCTCTTTTCCTACTTGTGTTTCCCAAAATTTGTAATGACAGAATGAGCAACAAACCCCACAAATGGAAATTGCTGAAAAAGCACATAAGGAAAACGTGGTTTTATCGCCTTGTAACTATCGCACAAAGGCAGTTTTGTTTCAAACATGCCATGTAATTTGAAAAAACAGAAAAATGGGACCTGCCATGCGGTTACTGTGAACGCTGATCAGAAAGCTCCTGCTGCAGGTGTGAAGGCTTCGACTGCAGGATTGAGCTGTGTGTGTGCTCAGTGATCTGAGTCTTCATCAAGGCTCTAAAATGTTTCTAAATATTTTTATGGTAAACAAGAATGATTATGAAAGGGTATTTAATGTAGTCTCTGCTTTTCAAATTGTCTAAATATGCATCTGCATCTTTTGCAATGTCTTTGAGACTGAAAACGGCGATTTCTTCTCCAACAGGGTTCTGCATTTGTGCTACGTGTGAGAAGATGTGTCACTGTCACAGGAGCTTGCTTCTACTTAAGGCTCGGGGCCTTGGAAGGAAATTACCAAGCCCTGAGGTTGCCCTTTGAGGGAAAATGAAACATTTTTGAAGAGCAATTATGATCCCAAAACCCTGTAGAGAACATGATCAAATATTTGTATGAGCACAATGACCTATGTTCCTCATGAGCTAATATATAATCTAAATAGTTGGGGATTTCAAAGTTGTTCAAAGAACAACTCTTACTACTTTCATTGCTGAAGAAAGGCTGTGTTTGGGATGTGAGGAGAAGAGAGAGGCAGTACCGGTGTTGCCCTAGTTATATCCTGGCAGCAAATGGGTAGCACAGAGGTTCTGCTCTGTTGCTGCATCTCATCAGGTGGATGATCGCTGAATGTGAAGGGCTTGATTCAAAAATACTGCAGGGGTAATTTAAAGAAAATGTAGAGTGCACTGAATAAACTACTGAGCATATATGAACTGTGTGACAGCATTAGATCATTTAAAGAATCCTAAAGTGGCAATTGCAGAGGGGATGACCTGTGCTTAAGAAAAAGCCGTATATGAGATTATATCTACATGCCAGACTTGTTGTGGTCATGGGATATTAAAATAAAGATAAATATTACTAGCTGTTAGTATTCCAGATTCTGCCCAGATTTATGTTTCGAACAAGGTCCACTGTGTGGATGCTCACTTGTTTTGTATATGAATGTCTTTTTCACAGTATATCTTTAAAGTGTTAATCCATCTTTTAAAGGGAGTGTGGATGCTCATCTGTTGCCTAATATGTCAACATTAATAATAAATGTGAGGGAAACCTGACGTCAATCTTTCTGCTTTGGACACTTGTTCAGTTCATACAAATGTGGCAATATTGAAAGTGACAGAGTGGCTGTCTTTGGATGGGGTGAGTTCTTACGTGTCTTTGATAGAAATCTGCTACAAGCTTCCAGTGAGAACCATAAAGAATCATCAACATATAATTAAAATAATACTGTGTACAGTATTATTTTATCAAATTTTGGGGGTAAACACTTTCATATTCTATTGTTTAACATTGTTCAGGTTGTTAGTGAATTTGAATCTATTATCTGTCTGGAGTCATATAGCCTTGAATTATTTTGCTGTTAGTTGTTTTAAAGTTAAACAAGCTAATGTAATCAAGTTTGTAAAAACAGGAATACCCAAATCATGCCTAAAATCACTTATGTGATGGACTTTTTCCCTTCGGAATTAGAGGACGGAACAGCTAATCAGTGTTTTATACCACACTTACCAACCTCTGATAAAATGCTATCTCTACTTTGCATTTGGGGAAACTGAGATCTGGAGTGTTTGTCTAGGTTGATTCTGTTCTGCACTATCTTCCCTTCCACCTTTCCTGCATACGGAGGATACTTATGCCAGGAGCTTAAAATAAAGAAGTACAGCAAGAGCAGTAAGATTTCATCTCTCTGTTTCCAAGTTCATGTGCCAAAGCTTTGCTTCTGCAAACACCTGCATGCAGCTTTGAAGTTCATTACTGCGCAGGTGTCTGCCCAGCAGTGTCCTCCGTGTCCAGAAAGATTTATTTAATACCTATGTGATAGGGTTGCTCTCTTCTATTATTTTGCAAATCTGTTCTTCATAAACTACGTTGTAATAACTACTTGGAGGTTTTATAGGAAGTTATATAAAGATTCTTTCCATAGCAGCCATATATATACATATATATATATATTTTCATATAAAGTAGGTGGCATTTTTACTGGTCATTCTTTATTTCAGAAGTAAAACTTTATTATAAACCTTCTTCCCAAATTCCCCAGTGAATTTTCCCAGGTTACAGGTTAATGAAGGGGAGAAAAAAAAAAAGTCTTAAATGAGTTAAAATCTATCTTAAAGTAGCTCAATGTATTTTCTTTTGTTTGAATTTTAACATCTTTAACTTTTCAAAAGTTTATACATGTTGCTCTCAACTTTTCCTGCCCCCCTTTCCAAAAGGGAGCACTGAAGTGCTGAAGATAATATTCTAAAATTGCACATTTCTACTCCCCTCTCTTTTTTAACAATTTTACACCAACTGCATGTGTTTTTCTTAATCTCCCCAAATGACAACAGAATGTTACAGCTGTAGGGGATAGACAGAGATTCTTTCCTAATTATGTGAAAAGAGGAATGATTTCAGAAACGCACATTTGAGGTTACCTGAAGTTATCCATTACTGTTTGTGTAACCCCAGAGAATCACAGGATAACACAAGGGAGAAAGGATCTCAAGATTTAAAATAACATGGCACTGGGGTAAGAAAAAGAGTTTGAAACTCTTGAAGGGCTGCTTCTGGTCTCAGAGCTGCCCTACTGCTTCTCTTGTTCAGCAAACCATCGCTTCAGGTATATCCGTTTAAAATAAAGCCTTAACTTTTAATTGTCCAAAGGACTGCAGAGAAACGAGTGGGAAGGCAGGTGTTTTCCTGCTGTAAATGTTTCCTCTGACTGGTGATTGGTTTGTGCTTGTCTCTGTCAGTAATGGATGTTATGCAGAATTCCATGTTCTCCGAGGGACACCTGCCTCTCTGGGCTCATGTAATGTCCTGTAGAGGTGCCTCCATCGCTTGCAGCAAGGCCTCAAGTCACTTGTGGTAGTGTTTATATTTCAAAGAAAAAATGCATATACTCAGTTTAGGGCTCACTAAATAAACGATAAATGAATCCTTAAAAAGTGCCGTTTACAAAAGGCAACAATCTGAATTGAGATTTAGGTCCAAACCCTGTGCTGCTTTGGGCATCTCAGAAGAGTGTGATAAGGACAAGCAGATACACATTGTGCAGTGACTGTTTATAAATTGATGTGGTACTTGAAAATGTATTTTCTATGCCTCAAAGTAGAATTTGATCTCCAAGTTAGGCCCGAATGGAAGATGTTAGCAAAGGTGATCTGCAAGGGGGAGTGGGGGAAAGACCCCAGCGAAGAAGCTGCTTCTCTTGGTGAAGAATGGGGAAGTCACTGTTTTACCCAGGAAGGTTATTTCGTTCAGAGGTCGGGTTTGGCATTGTTGCAGTCCTGATAAATCAGCCTTAAGTATCCACTAAGGTCTTGGCTTGTAGCCATTCAGAAAGGGAAGATTACAGTCCCGATTTCAGTGTTCTTAATTCTTGAATTGGTAGGGCTTTTATGAAAGTATCTGGGCATCCACTTTTTATATATCTCTTATTTTTCTCTGAAGTTGAAGCATCATGTTGCCTTAATTCACAGGCTTGAGATATTTGGTTCTAGACTCATGCTGTTCCTTGCTTTTTGTGCTATGTTCATACATTCACATCTTGCCCTGAATGCTCAGGTCATCTGTGATAGAAAGATCTTGTCTCGGTTTTGAAATCAATGGATTTAAATGAATATGAAAGTGGACTCTAAATACAACCGTTGATCTTTTTGCATGTAAGGACTTTTTTCTTCTGTTTATGACCTTTAATTGCCAGTTGTGCAGCTGGGGTCTTGCTCAGTCTGCAGTGATCAGCTGCACGTTCGTGATTTAGTCTCCCTAGTACCTTCCACGTGACAAAGGCAAAAGTGGTACCGCGCAGTTCAGTGAATGGGCGTTGCTGTCCTTCTAGACCCGCAGGACAGGAGGTTCCTTGTAACTTGCTTTTGGTGTGAGAGAGGCTCTCCGCTTGATGGCAAACGGCACGCTGAGATTCATCCGGCTGACTCCTTATTCCTGAAGGAGGGCAGGCTGGGATGTGAGCCACACGGCACTGGGATCACATTGTCGGAAAATATTCAAGGATAGATGAGTAAGTTTCTGTTAAATATTTGATAGCATTCCTGGAAATCGTTAAGCAAGAAAAGCATAATACAGTAAAACAATTCCGGATTCTAATTTCCTCTCAGTTTCTTCTTGCGTGGCCTTATTGTCCCAGCCGAGAGGAAGCCGGGTCGCGTATTCCGGCCGGCTGCGCTGGCCGGGGCTGCGGCTGCGGCTGGGAGAGGGGAGAGCGTCTCCTGGCAGCCGGGGCTGCACGGCCGGAGGAGCGTTGAACGCTTCCTGGCTCGCAAAGCACGCCCTCTCCCCAGGGAGGCCGTAGCGCTGCTTCACGTCCTCCAGCGTTCCGAGGCTTAAATCCCCCATGTCTGCAGAGTGCGTCTTGCTCCTCCTTGAGAGAACTGCGCAGCTCCCCTGGAGAAGAGCCGAGTTTTGAGAAGCTGTTTAAGGCTCTGGCTGTTGCTGGCGCTGGCGCAGGCCGCGCTGCTGCGGGAGCCGCAAAGCACTTCCCGTTGCCGCCCCGAGTGATTCGCGGCTCTCTGGTCCCTTCCGCAGGAGCACTGGCGTAATTTGGAGTAATGGCTACATTAATGGGATGTAACGAGCAATTAATGAGCAAAATATTATCTGTGGCGGTGGTGGTAACAGCATGCCAGTGCCCTTTGTCTCTTTCTCATCCTCAGAGCCTGACCTGTAATCAGTTTTCTCTTCATGCTTATCTAGTGTTATTACCGTGGGCAAAGCCTCATCGTCCCTTTCATCACAGAGAAAATTGGTGTGAGGAATTGCGTGAGAAAGGCATTAAAATGTGCTTTTTGTGGCATAACTGTTCTCCCTTGGCTCTGCACCTGTGTTGGTGACAGTGACATCCATAACCAGCTTCCTGCTGTCTCCCTTTCCTGGAAGCAGTAGTGCTTGTGAACAAGCATTCCCTATCAACCCGAAACAAGTCCTGAATGCTGCAGGGCCACCTGTAAACACGCAGCCCGGAGTCTCATCCAAGCCCTGCCATCCCAGTGTGTCCCCTGGGGCCCTGGGCGCTTGCTGGCGCTTGGAGAAGCCCTTTGGAGGGGCGCAGCGCTGGGTGGCCGCGCGGAGCCGGGAGGCGGCGCCCGCTCCGCTCCTCGCGCCCTGCCATGGGCCGGCGGCGGGACCCTCGCCCCTCTCTCTGCGGGGTAATGGGGGGATTCGTTTCTTCCGACAGCAGCGAACTGAGGAGAAGGAGACGCTGGGAAGAAATCTGTTGCAGACGCAACTTTGCTTCAATAATTCAAGTTTCTTGGAGCTATTTATTCTCACTCCCCAAATACTGTTTTTCGTTTGGGCTCGGGGGAATCGACTGATTTCGCTTTGGCCTCAGGATGTATTAAGGATGGTATTTCAAAGCAATAACTGCTCTGGAAAGCAGGAAGTAATAAAGCAGTACTTGTTCCAGAATAATTTTCTAAAAATTTACATTTCTATAACATCAGAAGTTTGTTTTTTAACAGGGAGAAAATGATATTCAGCCATGAACTTTATACTTCAGGGAATTCCAGTTTGCTTTAGTAAAAGATGTAAAAGTAGGTTCATTTTGATTACATAGTCTCTGTTTCTGTTCCTCAGGACAAAATACATCATGATCTTTTTCAATTTCATAAGTTTCTTGTGGAGAAATAATATAGTGAAACTTAAATATTCCTTTTCAGTGATGACCAGTGCTACAGTGCTCAGATATTAATATGAAGTAGTCCAGCAGGATGGTGGTATGGTATTCTTCTAAAATTACAAATTGCTTCTAACATCTGGAAGGATTTTTAAAATTACCTTTGTTTTGAAAATTTTTATTTTTTTTTTTTAATTTTTAAAATTTACTCTTGGAAAGTCTTGCAAGAAGCTGAGCCATTTTACCACATCTGGTTTATCCGGTCCCATTCCTGTTCTCGGAGCATCCTGCAACGCTCGCTGTGTTTCCCTGGCAAAGCAGGCAGAGCCCATTTGGAGCCACTGTCTCATCAGTGCAGTCATTTTTCTGGGCTGATGAAATTTTCCCGCTGTGGTGATCTATGGAGCTGCACTGCTGATGTGCTGAGCAGCAATGAAGAAACAATTTGTCTGACTGAACTAAAGGTTAACTGTCTGCCCAAGTTCACTGCTCTCTGCCCACAGAAATATGAATTAAGAGAAATCCAAACGAGTAAAAAGATCTTTTGTGCCTCTTAGCCAAGCCAGTTAAGCCTGTGGCTAACGCAGTTCTCCTAAGTGAGCATGGTTTGGAAGAAGCCGAGGTACCTTTGGCTCGTGGCGAGTCTGGCGCGAGGAGGAACGCGGAGCTGGCGCTGCCCCCCCGATGTGGCCCAGCAGCGGGTGCCACCCGCTGCGCGTCCCGTGCTGGAACTGCCCTGGGGGGACCCCCCTGCTCTGCACAGGGACCTCGGCCACCCTCGGCCCTGGGGCTGCAGGCGCCGTGACCTGCCTGGGGCTCCCGCCCTGCGAGGGCTCCCAGGCCAGGCCTGCAGCTGCAGGGATGGCCCTGGCCCCAGGTGCTGCTGCACGTCCTAAACAGGTTTCTTGAAACCAGCAGCGCTTGGGAGTCGCTCAGAACTTGTTATAGCACCCAATTGGTTCCACGTACGGAAAATACACTTACGGTTCCAGGCAGGGGAGCAGAGTTTAGACATGGTTTATTTTTCCTGATAAACACAGAAAAATAACAGTTCATGATACAGATCCCATTGCAATGGGAACACTAGGGGTGTAGAAATGTTTAGAAACGTATGATTTTAATGTATTTAATGTATTCTTTTTGCTTGCAGGAATAAGTCCTGACATTTAAAATGTTTTAGCACTAATCATACACACAAGCAGTAAAGGTTATACTGGTCAACATAGATAACTTTCAATTCATTACAATTTTAAAGATGGAATAAGAGCAGCCAGTATCTGTCAAATGATTGATTAGTTTCTCAGTGATAAACACGAAGGAAAATCTTTATGGCACAAGCAGTTTTGTCGAGTTGCTTGGAGAGGCTGCGCTTGATAGATAGAGCCTTCAGGGAGGGAGCGAAGAGGAATCGATTCCCGTCCTGGCTCCAGCTTAGCTTTAGTCCAGCGTTAAGCAACTCGGCTCACTGCTGATTCTCAGCCGGTCTCACGTTGCTTTGTGCTCATACGTGCTCGCCTAGGACATGAGTATTTCGCATCCAGAGCACTTGCAGCAGTGATGAGACCTCTAGGTCTCTTCCAGGAGCATACTTGACTTGGTTTTGCCACTCACAAGCAAATAGGTTTTAGAGTGGGAGGGATGGGTAACAACAAGTCACCAATTTTGTCCTCGTGTTGTAGTAGCAGCTTAACCCTTAATAACCTGATTTTGTGTTTTTCTGATGCCCTGGGTTAAGATTCTGATCCAGAAACCCATTGGAGCCTCAGCCAGAAGGACAGTACACAGTGGCCTAGCCTGACAACCAAAGACAAAGTGCATTAAAGGCTATGCAGAGCTGTCTCCATTATAATTACAAGTGAGATAATTATCTGTCTCTTTTGTGACTTTACCTGGCTAGAGATTTGGACTGTGTTTTCTTGTTTGGTTGCCTTTTTTTTTTTTTTTTTTTTTCCCAGGGAGATACAGTGAATTCTACAGTAGCATTTTAATTTTTCTTTTCTAAAAATTATTTTGACTTAGTTTTCAGCTGTCCTTGCCTTCTTTGAGTTGCCAAACTAAGGAAGAACTTACTTCTGCTGGTAATAAAGCTGTAAGATTGGGGTCTCAGATAAAAACAAACTCTCCTTATTTTGAAGTTAGATTTGAAGCTTTTCCTAATCTTCACATTATCATCTGTGTATTAGGAGCCATTGATTTTGTTTCTATAATCCTATTTATAATAACATTTCAAAACATCTTTGGAAGACTCTAAATATTTTCAAAATTCATCAGGGTACTGACAATATTCACCATAGTAACAAATCAAAGTCAACCAGGTGAAAGTGCAGTTTTTCTGAAGAAAAAGGGAGCTGCTGCAGGTAGCCTGGGGATTGTCATTGAATATTTTTAAATATCTTGTGTATTGGGAGGGGGAATTCTCGGAGTACCTTTTTTATAGATCTTGTCATTTCAAGAAGCAGAGCTTTGAGAATTTTATAGATCATCTATATATTTATGCAACCTATTCTTGTGAAATGGCCACATCTGCAGGATGCTTTAGATGATCCGGTCACTCTGGAGCCTCCGATTCCCGTAGGAAGCTACATTCAGAGCACTGTGGAGTGGATATAACTGACCGAACAGAGGCAACTTTCCGCCCCGTGTGCTGGTCAGCAGCAGTGCCGAGCGCGCGCCCGTGTCCCGGCGGAGGCGGCCGGGGCAGGGATGGCGCCGCAGGCCGAGCCCAGCGCGGCGGCAGCGCCGGCGACCGCCGGGTCGCACTGGCTCCTGGCGGCGGCTGTCGCGGCAGGAGGGCCCAGACTCATCTCGCTTGGTTCTGCTGCGGGACTGAGGCTGGCGGTGGCTCTACCTGGGGAGAGCAGAGGAGGTCACGGGTATCCGGGGCAGGGAGAACTTGGAGAAAAAAAATTCTTTCTGAATAAGGTATTTGACTATGGTCTGAGGGGAGCTTACTATTTCCCCATGTTAGCGACAGGCAGGATCTGCAGTGGGGCATCAGCGAAGGTCAACGGATGCCCCTCGCACACCGAAGTGCCTCGCAGTAGTATGTAGCTTGACTGAAGATGATTTCAATTGTGCAGTGAAAAGGAGAATTTCTTACATGGATA
>VZSV01000247.1:502750-550494 GCA_013398735.1 Nothocercus julius | reverse complement strand
GCCTGGAGACAACTGCCAGGAGGAGCTGTTCCCTCACTTTTCCGGGGATGGAGGTGAGGCTCACTGGCCTGCAGTTGCCTGGGTCCTCCCTCTTGCCTTTTTTGAAGACTGGCGTGACATTGGCTTTCTTCCAGCTCTCTGGCACCTCCCCCGTTCTCCAGGACCTTTCAAAGATGATGGAGAGCGGCTTAGCAATAACATCCGCCAGCTCCCGCAGCACTCTGGGGTGCATCCCATCAGGCCCCATGGATTTGTGGGTATCGAGTTTCCTCAGGTGCTCTCTGAACTTGAGTTTCAAAAAAAAAAGTGATCTTCAGGAAGTAGTTAAATGGAAGGTGATGGGGAAAAAATAAAGCATCATCTTTATTTGACCTTCTGAATGTAACTAGGGAGTAATCTTGTATCCAGTTGCACAAAGTACACAAGGTGGTCTCCTGTCCTTAGTTTTATGAGGGAGGGCTGAGGGAAATCCATGGATATAGAGGTAAATGCTAGCATATTTTGGGATTCTTGTGTTTTTCCAGGAGATTACTCTCTCTTTTCTTCTCCTGGCTGTCACTGATTTCTGCAACAGAATATGCAGCTTAAGAGCTGTCAGTTTTCTACTAGCCAAGATTCATTGTGGTCTAATGGACACAGCAGCCTTACAGATTCTTCCCATTCTTGCCCATCTTTAGGAGAGGTCGTTGTTAAAAGGACAGATCATTTAAAATAATAATAATAATAATAACAATAAAAAGCCATCCCCTGAAAGGCCCTCGTGAGCATCCTGAGAAACAAGATTACTTCTCAGTTACAATTGCACGTTTTGTAAATTGAGAACGGTCTTGGGGGAGACGATGCCTGTTCAGAGTGCCGGAGGAAAGGACTTTGGGCTGCAGTGTGGAGCTGGCCTCTGTACATCTCAATTTGTCGTAACTGAGACGTGAAAATGCCCTCAGGGCTCAAGCGAGGCGCGACCTATGTTGCCCTCTCCAACACAGCAGCTGCAGAAGAGAAATCAATAAGTGATACGAGGGCCACTTGGGACCTGAGAAGCCTTGGCAAAGAACTACGGGTGTTTTATATAGATCCCAAATGTACAGGGATGTTGATGAAGCTATTGGGGTCCATTTAATATGCTGGAAACCCGGGCCAAGTTGAACAGAAATGTCCTGGATTGGGAGCTGCAGTAAAAAGCCACAGAAGGGCCTGTTTCTGGCCCTGGCCTGGGCGCAATAGCTTACCAGGAGGCTCCCAACGCCCGCTGCGTTCTGGGGAGCAACTCAGCGCAGACCGGTGCTGGGGGGAGCAGCTCTGGGGGACCACGGCAGCACGACAGAGTTTAGTGGTTCTCCTGCTTTGCCTCCACCAGAAAGAATGAGAACAGGTGGCAGTGATCTAGCTTGGTCAAACTTTCCCTTTAAACACAGGAATGGAGGGAAGACGGCTCGGGTGGGCTGGCTGGCTCTGTGGGGCGGCTCAGCAAGCGCCTTGCAGCACGTCTGCTTGGTGCTCTGCTCCCGGTTTGGTGGGCACGGATGGCAATTGCAAGGCTTACGACAATTCACAAATTGCAGTAATATCTACCTACCCATTTCTTTAGACCTCTCAAACTTATGTGGCTAAGTTCTGTTTTCTTATTTCATTTGCTTTGGGAATGTACATCTGCTCTTGTTCTTCTGGCAACCAAGTGATCAAAAGTGATGAGCAGAAGCTGATAGACTCCTGTTCACGTAGTTGTAGCTGGGCTTCCAACACAAAATGCTGTTTTCCCATTCTCTCTCCTCCCCTCACAACGTAACGCAAGACTGCGTTTTTACAGGCCTGCCAAGCGGGAATCGTGGGGAGCGGAATTACATGCAGCATTAGGTGCAATAGGTAACTAGGAAGTTGTGCAATTAAAAAAAAAAAAAAAAAAAGGCTGAATTTCTTTCAAATTACGCAGTTAACCTGCTCCCTGTGTTGCTCTGGGGAGCATGTGAGGTGATAAATAGTGGTAGATGCCCACGGATCTAAGTGAGGAGTTGGGCTGTTACCACTGAGCACAAAGTGTGTGTGTGTTTTTGTGTTTGGTGTTTGGTTGGTTTTTTACTCCTACTGAAATTGTGCTCATGCTTAAGAGTTAAACTTTACAGAATTAATCACCTTCATTCAGTGCTTGATTCATTGAATTGCGCTAGCTGAGGAATAAGAGGGCATGAGGACTGAAGTATGTGGTTCTTGAAGACACGTGGATATGTTACCTGAATGCCCCCGAGGTTCCATCAAAAGGCCCCTAGATGCCTCAGCATCTTGGATTATGCCTTAATGGAAAAGCTTTACTTTGCTTGTACCCCTTTTTGGAAATGACTACCAAGTTACATTGCAGGACAAGAACGAAAGTGCCCTAAATCTCCTTTTTCTCCATGGTAGATAAATGCATCCATTCATTTCTGTATTTATAGAGTTGAGTCATGTATTAATGAATCTGCTGGAGTAAGACATTAATAGTAGGTTGTGCATGTGTGTGTTCAGTGTGACTTTAATATGCTCGTTTTAAAGACATTTTTAAGGTATATTTGGGCACTATTCAATTTGTCATCATCATTGTAATTTGCATTTAATCTTTGTCATTATAAATATGAAAGGGAATAACAATAACTTCTTTCAGAAAGTTTCAGCAATATCCCAGTCACCAGCTATTGGAAAGTCCAGTCAACCCCTCTCGTGAAATATAATTTCGTCTTCAAGAGGGACTTGTAATTTAGTGACTTCCAGTGATGGTGAGCCTGTCAACTTCATTCCATACTGAAAACTTATAATACTTTAGATTCTGGGAAGTGGTCAGCAAGCTGGCTATCAACTGATCTATAAAGCGTGTTTTCCCAGAATGTTGTTTCCTGCTGCATGTTAGTGGGATTCATTGGACGTTGCCAATAACGAAGAGTTTGCATAAGCCGTTGCCAAAGACAATCCCGTGTTTCCTGTTTTGTTTTGAATCAGCATTGCCGGTCCCGCCTTGGAGGTGAGGGGCCGGTCAGGAGGATGCTGAGGCTGAGGCCTGGCAAGTGTCTACGAACGGCTTCGTGCGGGCCGTTCCTAGCCTGGTTTGAGCTTGGCGCTTACTGTTACTTTAAAGCTTCAGAACTTACACTCATTCTTATGTTAAAGAAAAATAAATTTGGGAAAATGACTTAAACATGTGTGTGCTATATAAAGATGTCAAGAGTGCTATAATTATTTTTCATCAAGTGTAACTTAACATTTTAATAGGTGGTGTCTAGGACTGATCTGACACGGACTGATCTGACATTTTTAAAGTTTTGAAATGGATGCTCAAAATAAGAAAACATGCCACGTGGCAGTATAATAAATCATTTCTGTAAGGCAGGGGCTTGTTGGAAGTGTCCTAGAAGCCTTTTATTTAGAAGGGGCTCTATTGTATCCTGAAATGCTCTAAAGTAGGACAGTTTTAATGTTTTATTTTTGATTTCAAAGAGTAAAAGAAATGTATGAAGAAATGTACACTGCTTTCTATGGCTGCGGCATAAAAAAAGCTAACCATTTGGTTTAAAAGTCTTTGGCAAGATTTTAGGGTGAATCAAAGTGAATTCTCCAAAATATAATTAATTGGATTATGGTAAAGTTATCCAACCAGTCTTTCAAGTATATAATCAACAGCAGTAAGTTGACAAGTTTATCAATCACTTTACACGACAAATCCTGATTAAATAAGAAAGGGACTTAATCTTTATGTTACAACATAAATCATACGTACTGCTTACTAGGAGTTGGGATCAATTTAATTTTCTACAGCTGTGCCACTGACAGCCATTGTTTATAAAGCAACAGAGGATCGCTTGCATTAAATGAAGCACTTGGCTGGAAGCACAACTTGCATATTAGCTTGCCTCAACTGGGAGACCTGCAAAAGACTCTGTCTCTCCCTTCAGTTGACAACCTTTTGCCATCAAGCATGGCCGATTCTTTCCTATATGGAGAGAGGCAGTACAGCAGAGAGTTTATTTTCTTCTATTTTTAAAGGCAATACCAAAATCCTGTCCTGTTGTTGGAGCAATGGGGAAGTTCTGCCTTGTGTGGACTGGGCACTGTGTATTCCCCATGAGTATCAGCAGGGACTTCCATGACTCATATCAGACCCTGTGCATGGCACCTGTACCCGTGTGCGTTTCTGCAGTGTATAATGCATCTATGCCAGATAGGCAGGTAATCTAAAACATGGCTCTATTAAACCCTACTGCAAAAAAAACAAAACAAAACAATGTGTTAAATAGATAGGAAGCTGTAGTTATTGCAGGTATCGGGCTCTTTCCAGCTTCCATGATCTCCCTTTTAGAAGTTGTTTTAATTACCTTCAGTATTTCTAATTTAGTTACTGAATTCTACTGTATTTAATGCCAATGTCCAACATTAAAGCTTAATGACTTCGTTTATTTAGCATTAAAAACTAAAGGAACTTTGAGGTCCCTGACACGTTGCTGGTAAATCCTCCAGGTTTGAATGGCATACCTGCAGAAGATCCTCAGAAGCTCTCTAGTATCTAGTGCACTGAGTCCACAAAAGCAAGATGGGAACACAAAGCCAAGCCCTGTTTTGTGCTCCGGTGCATGCAGGGAACTTCCACTGAAAACAGCCCCCACGGAAGGAAGAGCAGCTGTGCTCCTTAGCCGGGGGCCTGGAAGTGCTGGTGTGCGGCGAGTTTGTAAAGAGGCTCAGGAAGGTGATGGGGAAGACCAGACTGGCAAACTTTGTGCTGCACAGCTACAGTGCGCTCCATAAAGCCCAGCTGTATTTTTTATTACTAAAAGCCATTTTTTAAAGCAGGTTTGTGTTAGCTGTAGCTTTAATATAACGGAGCATTTCTGAGTGTACATGCCATGTACATGAGGCAGTGCTGCCTTGCAGTCCAGGCGTGCCCATGTCCCGTGTCCACGGCGAGCGCGGGGCTGCGGCGCTGCCGGGAGGGCTGCGGGCGCCGCGGCAGGGCGAGCCCGGCTCCGTTCCGCGGGCTGCTGCATCCCCTGCGCCCGAGGCTCCTCGCCGAGGGAAGGAGATGCAGGGCAGAAGGCAACAAAGGGCCTTCGACCGTCTCATACGTGGAAGAAAGAGATGCTCAGATGCTAAAACTGTATTTTGGGTTTTCATTTGGGAGACTACGCTAAGGTTAGATTAATCATTTATTGTCCTGATGTGCAGTGTGAAGCAATATGAGCTGATATATTCATCAGTAGCAGTTGAAAGAAAAATGAAAGCCTGGGGGAGAGTCTTTGTGATCTGCTCCCTTTTATTGCCCCGGGAAGAGCTTTTGATTTCCCAAATCAAAATCTTTTTTTTTCCTTTTTCCCCGTGCTGGCATGACTCAGTGGCAGGGCACCGGCAGCAAGATTGTCCCTGTGCTTCCCGGGGCTGTGTTTAGGTAGGGTACAGCAGCCCGCCCGGGCTCACCTGGAGGCAGAGACCCGAGGACCTTGCTGTCCGCAGCGGGTTTCTGTTCTCTCTAAGTCGGGAATGACAAACTTTAACAGCACAACAGCTGTGCTCTTACATACCAAGTTAGCAGCCTGCCTTTCCTAACCTCCTGCCCCTTGCTCCTGTGGTGTTCCATGCAAGCAAGTGCTAGGGGAGGGAACCAGTCTTTTCGTGTTCCTTAGCTGTTTCCAGATACGCTTGGGGCATTTGGAGCTATCAAGCTGCGATGGGTTGTATTTTCAAGTAGAGCTTATTCTAGAGTTTTGGTGTGGTTGTCAGACAGAGTTGCTTTTTATTTTAAAATGAAAAATGTCAGCTTGAGAGGTGTCGAGTCTCCCGGCTCAGGGATGGGCTGCAGCAGCCGGGTTTTCCGACGCCCGTCCTCCACCGCGCGAGCGCCTGCGGTGCTCTGCTGCGGCCTGCGAGCCTCGTCCATCACCACGGCAGTGTTTCCTGAGGGCAGCAGAGGCGGCGCTTCTGCAGCCCCTCGGTGCTTAGCGGAGGGTTCAGATGTGTGCGTGTGCCAACTTGTGAAACGCGCTATAAATCCTGCTGGTGACTCACTGCACTGTGGCTCAGGAGTGACAGTGACTTTTTAATGAGTATTGAGTGAAAATTGGGTGTGAGAGACTGCACTGGCAACATTAGTTGTTACAGGCATTAGCAGTGACCTGATGATTTTATCACACTTCTGCAAGCCTTGGAAATCAAAAGTCTTATAAAGAGAAACATCCAACCTAGGCAGCATTCACATGTACTTTTAAAAGCGGTGCTGTTGATAATTAATACCTCCTGATCTAGATAGTAGATGCAGAAGTAAATTTGGTGGGGTTCACAGTGGGCTCTGTTTTGAGCGGCAACAGAAATGCCAGTTGGTGCAGAGAGGCTCATTTCCCTGGGCTCAGCTGGTCACTGAAAACTGCTGTCATGGAGCTGCTGGTACCTGCCCAGCTTTGCAGTTGTCTCTGAGTTGGGGCTGGTCTGAAGGACACCCGAACTGTCCCTGCCTGTCCCGCACGGTAGCAGAGCTGCTGCTGCTTCAGCTCCCGCGCTGCTGGTCGCAGAGCGAATCCCTGGGCTGGGCCTGGGGCGGCGCTCTCGAGAGAGATGTCGAGCTTGGACTCGGGCCATAAATTGATGGCAATCTCCAGAAGACTCTTCTGCAACCCTTTTAATAGAGTGTTTCGGGATGAAATATTTATCCAAAGTCAATATAAACATACCTGAACTTCCTCCAAGGTGTTTATGCGTGCAAATCATGTCTGTATGAAGTTGCGGTCTTAGAGCTACCTTCATTCTTGTCACTTGTTTTTGATGTTTTCCATTGCCCCTGACAGTCCATTGCTAAGCCATTAAGCCTCAAAATGAAGGGAGATCTCGTTAGAGCTGTCAGTGCAATGAGCAATGCTTCTGGTGATGATAGTCTCAGGGTTTTAATTGAATAATTCCCAAAATTGTCATTTTTCTTTGAAGGATCTCACAAACGCTGTCCTGGACAAAATGAGAAAGACCATGAAAACCTAGTCTGCTAATGACTATTAGAAGTTGACTTATACTCTTTTTCTGAAAAGAAATATACACAGATGTAATTTCCCAGTACTGTTAGGAATCTGCATTCGGGGTAACTGTATTCCTCAATTTCAGTAAATAAACCTGTTTTATCTAATGCATTTTATTTGTGTATGTATATTTGTCACTTCTAAATGCTACTATTAGGAAAATACACAGCAAAAATATGTGATGTCAACTTTGTGTTGAAGAAGAAATGCTATTCAAGCGGTCTGGCTGCTGGCGTGAAGGGGAGGCGGCTGCCCCGGCGTGGGGGAAACGCGGAGACCTCCCTGGTCTCCGGGCAGGCTCTGCGAAGAGAGAGCGGAGCGAGGGGCGCAGCCGGGGTGCCCAGTACCTGTGGGACCGGCAGGAAGGCTTGGAGGGTCTTGCTGACTCCAAAAAGGAATTCGTCTTTAAAAATAGACTCCTGTAACCACATTTAGGTATACAAAAGATTTCGAGTATAATTAAGTATGCACGTCAAAACCAGTCAGATTTTTTTAGCACTTCTTTTTTAAGTCTTGACAGAGCTATTTTTATTTCATCTGCCAAATTAAATCTTTTACTGTAACTTCCTTCATATTACTAAATCCACATGAATCTACTGGAAGTGTATGTGACACTATTTTATCTATTCATTAGATTTTTCTTTTACTGTCAACAAAAAAAATCTTCAGTTGAGTAAAATGAGCATTTCACATGTCTATGAACTTTGTGTCTTTTATTTTTCTGTAGCATTGTTGTTTCAGAAAGCCTACCAAATTGAAATTTACTTATAGAAATGAAAGGATCAAAATTTTAGATTTTACTTGAAAATTCTGAAGAATTCTGAAAAGACAAAATGCATTTTTGTAAGCATGTTTAAAAAGATCTTCTGAGATACAACCTCTTAACTAAAGTCAACACAATGTTCTAAGTAATTATAGGGATTATATATTAATATGCATAGAATGTGTATTGCATATCTGAATTATATATCAGAATACTGTGTTCCATAAAATATGTTATCAAAAAGTTGAAATAGTAGCCATATCAAATCTTCAAACAAATTACTGATAAAGAGAACAGAAAGTAGACTTAAACTGTAGTTTTGAGGCAGTAGTTACAGACACTGTGAAGAAAACGATCAGGATTCCAGTTAATGAGGAAGCCCTCAGACGTGGTCCCCTCTCAGGAAGACAGAATTGCATGAAGGCAGCGACAGGGTGAAGCACTAAAGGAAGAAAAGCCGTAGGACCGAATGCATGTGGTGGCTTTGCGGCTGGCGCAGGGGAGGCGCTGGCGGGTCGGTGTCGCGTGGGCTGCCCTGCTCCCCACACGGAGGCTGTTTTGCCAGGGCAGATCTCGCTTTGGATGCGCGAGCAGGAGCGTCTCATGGAAGAAGCAGAGGGGAAATAGTCTGTGAGATTTGGCTCGAACGGGGCAAAAATAACACTCAGCTTTTGGGCATCATGTTAAAAAGAAGCCGACAAATTCCGGAGAATCCCAAGTAGCGCAGAAAGAGCAGCAAAAGACTTGGAAATTGTGACGTGCCAGGAGAAGGCTCTGAGTTTTGCCTGGTTTCGTGTGGCCAAAGCAGAGGTGCCGCTGACGTGTGGGAGCCGGCGCGAAGCAGCCGCTTCCCTGCTCGGAAAAATGGGCAGAGAAAATTTCCCTCTCTGTGAGTGGTGCAAACTACCAAACAGTTACGACAGGGCAGGCAGCAGAATATTACCGCGACCTATGTGCATATGCGTATCCTACGTAAAAGGGAAGGAATCCACAGTAGATTTTCCTCAATAAAGAAGATTCTTGAACTTACTAAAATTGTTTTAAAAAATGAAATATTTTCAAAAGGTCATCATGGTTTCAGTTAAGTCCTTTACATGATGTGTTTTTGCGAAAGCTTCCCCAGTATGAATAGTAAAACACCAGAATAGAGTAACTGGAGAAGTTTCAGAGTTACCCTTGTTATTTGTTGTTAGGAGCAGATTTGGTAACATCCACTGGGCATTATGTTGATCAGCTTTAATCCCTAATGCAAAGAGTTTCTTGGTGTCTCTTCTTCTGGACTTTTGTTTCACTAACACTAGGACCAGTGTGCAGAAGGTTCCTGTTGTCAAAGGTTCCCTTCATCTTCCTCCAGCCTCTCCTCTTTTGTTCACTCCATTTTATCATCTTGTATGATCTGTTTTCTGGTCCTGTCTGTTTCCTCAACTAGATAAACACCTCAAGCAGTGAAGAGGAAAGCAGTAAGCAGGAGCAAGAGGTAAAAAGAGGGTTGGAAAGAGGAAGAAAAATTCCTGTCTAACTCCAATAGCGTGTGTTCAGCAAGAGCAAAGGAAACACTGCTGTGATAGAGCAAAATGCTGCGGGAAAGAGGTGTAGTAATGAGGAAAGCAGTGAATATAACAGTCCCAGAGCAGGTAAGGGGGGGATTCGGGAAGACTGTGGGAGTTGAGGGGAATGAGAACAGCCAAGGGAGCTGGAGGAGAAAAGCTGGCACGTGGGACACGAGCTGAAAGGGGGCAGGACAGGGACAGGCCGGGGACAAGGCAGAAGTGAAGCAGCTGAAGAGCTTGGTCAGAGAGACGGCAGCAATGGGAAGACGACTGAGCGAATCCAGGCAGAGCTCAGGGCAGGGCTGGGGCTCCGGGACCAGCTTAAAGGCGGTGAGGGAAGTTGGGAAGGACTCAAGCGGTCAGCGCGGGCAGAGCGGCAGAGCTCGAGCACCGCAGCCGGGGGCTGTCGGCCCAGGGGGGCTTCACGACCGGCTTCTGAGACCCGCAGGCAGCCTCTCCGCAGGGCTCCTCTTGCCGCCGGCCCTCGTGCCCTTCCGACAGCTCCTCTCCCAGGCTCGGGTTGTTCGTTCCTGGCTGACACAACTTTGGCGGCTTCACTTTGTGATCCAGTTTGATCTCATTGGAGATGTCGCTCCTTGCAAATCTAATAACCATCATTACCTCTTCCAAACACAGAAGAGGAGGCTTGTTTACCCTTCATTTCTGGAACAAGCAATTGGGAAGTGTTAGCTGTTCTTTGCAGCACTGCCTCTATTTGTGTGGGACCTTCCTTCCTCGCGATTTCATGTTAAGCTGGTTTACACTTATCTAAATGGGTTAAGAACATTTTAATGCCATTTACGGTTTCAACTGGAATAGATTTTCCGTTGCTTTCCTGCTGCTTAAGTAATTGGGTTCAGCGAGTGAGCGATCTCGCCCCTGTGAACCGTCTTGGCAATAAGGAGGAGGACTAGGGAGCGCATTAGCGAGCAGCAAAGTGTGCCTGGATGCGTCACTGGGCGCGGGGATCACATTACGGGGGGTGAATTACGGCCGGGGCTGACGTACTCGTTCTTGTTAGTAAACACTTGCTCAACATTGCTAGAAAGCAGCTGAATACTGGTCTTGTTTTGCTACTTTGAAATGCTCTGCGGGCTTTCGAAGGATTTGCTAACACAGCAAGATACTAAGCAGCCTAATAGCTCTATGTATTTGTGTGGTGTCTGGGGTGTCAAGCCCCAAAATATTGAGCTTCTTCCACCAGCCGCCTGCTCTTTGGTCTCCTTGGGGCTGTTGGAGTACTGCAAAGCACCGGGCTCAATTCTTGTGGCGCATCCCTCTGCTTGGGGGCGAGTTTTGCCTCTCGTGGCAGGAGCGGGAGAGGAGCCTCCATCCCTCCATCCCGGCTGTCAGGAGCAATAGCTCTTCCGTGCAGCGCCAAGCTCGCTCTTGGGCTGCAGAGGAAGCGTTTGAGAATGGAGCCAGATGGGTAGTGGAGCTGAAAATACACGTGCACGAGACAGAGCAGGTGAAAAGCGTAAGACAGGCAGGTGTAACATGGCTGGCCAGGATCAGCTTGCACATAAATTCCACTCCCATGGCTGTGCTTTTGTCAGGCCCAGAAAGGACTTAGTAGAACTAGAGGGGATTGAGCGAGGTGTCGAAGAGGTGGCGAGGGGGCCGTGGGGCACAGGCTGCTCACGTGAGCTTTGCTCTCGCCGCCAGCTTCCCGCCGCTGCGCAGAGTGCCGCGGGGCAGCGCTCCGGCTGCTCGGCGAGACACCGCGGTGCGGCTCCCCTGCCCGCGGCCTGGGGCCTTCCCGCCGCGTTATTCCGGGTGCCGCCTGCAGGCGCTTCGCTTCTCCCTGCCAAGGCGGGCGCTGCGAATGAGCCTGTCCAAGCCGTCTCCTCGGCATGTGTGTCCCTCTGGGCATTCCAGGGGCTCCTACAGACAAAAACGTCTCTCCCGAACCTTCCTGCAGCCCGCACATTGAGGTGGACACTGCAGAGCTAGGTGCTCACACCTAAGAGAAATCGCTTGAAAAATATTTAAAGGCGTTGGACCAACACATTCAGCAAAACCGAACAGTGGCGAGTTGAATGACTTCTTCCTAAAGTAACTAAAGTTGGGATTTTTTTTTTGTTTTTTGGGTTTTTCTTGCTCTTGTAATTAGTGGCTTGACTTTTAGTCCACACTCAGCTGTGGGCAGAGTTAGTTGTTCAGGGTTATGTGGCTGCAGTTTCTTTCTCAGCTTTGAGGGCTTTTTTTCATTTGGAGCTCACTTGTTGCAGCAGCAACAGTTGTCCCTGCTGGGTTTCAGTTTTCCCCCGTGCTCAGACCTTATCCATACGTGTAGGCTTCTGGCTTAGACATTTTAAGCTTGTGACCTCTATAGATGACTTCTATAGACTCTTATCTGAATGTCTCTTTATAGGACACAGTGGATTTCCAAACTGAAAATTGCTATAAAGACCAATCATCTGCTGCTTCTGTCCATAGGAAAGGCTGCCTTGAGAGGCCCGGGAAAGCTGAGGAGCATTCTCTCTGCCTGGAGTAGAGGAAAACCTGCCTTATCTGCAGTCGTTCTGCCCTGTACAAAAGCAGATGTTGAGGGTTAATTTGATAGAGATTGCCTGATTCATTTCATCTCATTCAAAATCTACGCAGAATCCTATTTTTTTTTCCATTTTATGCTTTGCGGCAATTATGAAAAAAGGAATAGAGAAGGTGAAAATTAAGTGTAAAATTAGCTGAAAATTAGATTGTGGAATAAAGAGAAATACTGCGGTATATATAGAAATGAAATTTGGAAAAATACGACTGAATGATAATTCTGTTCAGACTTCCAGAAGGTGGTGTGTACCCATGTGCATCGTCCAGGATTTTACCTCGGGATGTCGGATGTGTGTGGGAATTCTCCATGCACCAAACTAAGTACAGGATTCTTGTTTGTGCCAGCCAGGTCTGCGCTGATGATGTTTTGCTGTTCCTGTCCGTGCCATGGGGTTCCTCTTCCGTTCCTTTTTAGAGGTACTTTTTATTGAATCATGTGATGGGAAGAGAGGAAAGGCAGATAGTAAGGAAGAGGGGTAGGCAGCTGTTATTAGATGTTCAAACACATGAGTGTCCCTTCATCCTTAAATAATGTCATTTCTGCATAGTGCACACAGATTCTCGCCCCGTAAAATACCCTCTTCTGTACAAATGAGCAATATCTGAGCAGTCTAAACACAGTCAAGCATATAACTTAATAATCTGAGGGTTTTTTATTTATTAATAATTCCTTGTTATGCTTGCTCTGTCAATAATTTGAATGAACACAGGTAGCAGTTAGAAATGTTTTTTGAAAGTGTGCTACTGCTAAGATGAGGTAAAAGTCTTTGCTCTTATGAAAAATACTAATTCTATAGAAGCTAGAAATACATGTCATGGTATAAGGATAGTTCTTCCAGTTATTTTGTTCAGGGATTGAAATACAATATTTAAAAGGATTGAAAATTATGTTGAAAAATTGAAGATGAAGGCCCATCATTTACAGACATTTAAATAAATGGCTTCATTATTTGCTCCTGTATAATTTATTTAGATTGCTTTATAATGTAAATAACTGAGTTTTTTTATGTTTTTTGCGTTAATGTCTTGCACTTTATTAGCAACTTTTTTTTTCCTTGGTAAAGGTTTTCAGATTTATGAGAAAAATAAGAAAATGAGTCAAAATGAAATTGTGGGGTGTTAGGCAAAGAAAAAAAAGATGACAATCATATTGATAGTTTTCTAATGTCTGCAGTGTCAGTAGAAAATCCAGAGTCTTATGGTTCGGTATTTCCACCATGCTCCACCTGGAAATGCAGAGGTCTGGGAGGGGCTGGGTTAAACAACTGGGAATTCCCTGCTGGCAGGTGTGGCTGCGTCGGCCGGGATGCGGCTGAGCCCGGCTGGCCGAAGCGGCTGTAGCGGCCACGCGGTGTTTCGGAAGGAAAAGGAGAAGGGGCCGGGGAGGTGGGGCGGGCAGGCCGGCTGAGCGCCCTGGCGCGCTCTGGGCAACGGGAGGCACGTGCTGCAAGAGAGACGGGCATCGAGGGAGCTCCTTGTACCTGCTTTTCCTCTGTTTGCTTTGCATCCCTTCGATTGCTGTGTTGGGCTTGAGTGACCTTCTGGGGCAGCAGAGGTTCATGGCTGTTCAGATAATATTTGCGTTCATTGAATTAGCTCCTTCGGTGGCCAGGCGGGTGCCGGTGGAGCTCGTGGTCTGCGCAGGCGCTCCGCGCCGCCTCGCTGCGCCGTGCCAGCGGCAGCGCTCCGGCGCTCCGGCTTCCCCTCGCTTTGCAGCTGGAAGCAGAAACTGCCACGACAAATCTCATCATCTCTACAAGAATATTAATAAGATAGATTAAATTCGCAGAGACACCTATTTGGATCCTCTCTGCAGGCATGGAGGCTGTATGCAAACACACTGGAGTGTTTTTCCTTTATCTGACACTTCAGCAGCACAGTTAAAACAGCTCTGTCTGCCATAGCTTCTGTTCTGCTTGCAGCCCCCTGTGCCAACTGGCCGCTGGAACCATCTGCCTCTTTCCTTTTTTTTTAAATCATTTATCATTTTGAACAGGGATATAAATCCAAATCCTTGTAAATGTGTGAAGTATCTATGTATGTATTATAAATGAAATATCTATATAGCATGAGAAACGAACATTTTTGTGCAGTTTGTTGGAGCCATCTCAAAAATCAGAGTCTGGAGACTGACAACTCGTGAAGGCCTGGGTGGGAGGTCAGGAGCGCTGCTGCCCGACCGGGCTCCTCTCATAGGTTATTCCCGGCTTCTTAGCGTGCTGAAACCGTGAGGAGGTGTAGAGCAGAGCCCTTCACTGTTGTAACTGATGCGAAGCATTGAATCACACACTATTGAATATGTATGAATATGGGTATAGTCAATAGTGTGCTGCAGTACGGCGTTCCGGGTAGACTTCCCCAAAGAGTGTATGGAAACGTCGGTGCCCTGGGAGCTGCCTCAGGCGCCGTCCGCGTGGGGAGTCTGTGCACGCGCGTCCTGCTCGCCAGCGAGGTTACGCTCACCTGCCTTCTTGGTAAGGCCGTGGCTGACCGCTTGGCCTACCCTATTTAAATTGAACAGCCCGGCTCTGACCGGAATACACCTTGTCCTCGGCTCGGGAGGAAGGGGAGCATTGGGATGCACCTTGTTGGATCTGCTCCTGGGCCCTGGGCAGCGCCCGCCTGGGTCTCTGCTGGTCTGAGCAGCGCAAAGTGAGGGCCTCACCAGCAGGCAGCGCGTTGTTGCACTTACTGCATTTGTTTCTGGAGCTATAACAGAACTTTATTTGTGCTTGTGATATAAAAATATTGTTAAATTATCCCAGGCAAATGAATTAAATGACCCCCCAGATTTCTCGGTCCAGCCGCTTTGCCCAGCAGAGCGCGGCCGCGCTGCCCGGGGCACGCGGGGCTCTCGATGCCGCCGAGAGGCAGGGAGCGCTGTGCGGCCCCAGGGCAGCCTTCTCGTGAGCTCTGCGTCGGCTGGCGGCTACCGCGAAGCCCTCTGAGAAGATGGATCCCTCTAGGCACGACCTGCTCGGCAGCAACCTAGTCACAACAGGTGAACAAACCCCATGGAAAAAGGTAGACATTTCTACAAGAGTTTGCATGAATTGAGTGACTGGATGAACAGAAACTTCTGAAGTTAGAGAACACGCTATCAAATGAGAGGCATGAGAAAATACCACTTATTTGCGATAGTGTTTCAGCTTAGGAAGAACTTGAATTCAAATGGCACTGGCTACAGCACCAAGCAACTCCAGAACAAATGACTGAACAAGGGAAGAATTGACCTGTAGCTGTAATTAGCACAAATCTACTTTCTAATTTCCTTATGTCACAGGATGCATAAAATTCGGTCTGGAATCTCCTCAACTTCCCTGGTGTTTCCTGGTGCTCGCTGTGTGTTTGGAGCTCTGCGCAGTCCCCCTTGCTCGCGTGGTCGCTGTTCCGAGCCGGCGTGGCCGGAGCTGCAGGAGGAGCTGGGCCCGTCCTTGTGCCATGGAGCACGCGGCCCCTGCTCAGCTCCTGCCTGGCTCAGCACCAGCCTTCCCAGCTGCTTGTGGGGCAGGAAAACAGGCTGCCTCCTTAGGGTCATAGATTTTCTTCTCTGCCTATTTACAGCTTGTTAGTTTTCCATTGCGTTTTGCGTCTTTGAGATCCACTGGTCACGTTTGCAAACTTTCTCTACAGTCATGAGAGTAGAAAAGTTAGTGCAAAATAAAAAGCAGATCTCATAGTTGCATCTTTGCAGAAATGCAAAGACCTTGAGCAAAAGAAGAGCCGGTGGCGTTGGGTGACGGGGCCTTCCCAGGTGCAGGAGTTGCGTTGCCGGAGGTGCTGCTGTCGGACCAGATTCCCCACCGCACAAATGTGGCCAAGGAAACACATGATAATGAAACCCTCAGCCTCTGAATTAAGAGTTAATTTTGCTCCTACGTGGATAAATTAAAGACTTTGTGAGATAGGAAAAAATAAAATTAACATGATAATCTGGGGTTCAAATATAGAACGAAAATCATTTACTGTGCTAATAGTTTTGATCTGCCCAAAACAGGGCTGTTGCAGCACTTTCCTTTTGGCAAAAAGCTCCCCAAGTGGAACAGTGGGGCAATTACTGATGCACAGAGATTTATTACCTGTGCCGAGTGCCGCTGCAGGGCCGCTGCTGAGCGCTGTTGCTGAAGCGTTGGTTAAAGCCAGCTTTGATGCAGTCGTGCTAGAATGTCTCCTCTGGGGTATTTCCATGCATCGGCATCCGCAGGAACAGGCGGTAGCTGCTCCGCGAGCCCACAGCCTCCCTGGGGCCTGGACACCTTGCGGAGCGGCCGCCTCCCTGCGGGGATGGTGCCGGGAACAGCCACGTGCGGCACCTTCCAGGGCGAGCTCCCTGAAATAAGAAGCTTCCCAAGAAATGAGCCACAAACTCAAGGCAAGGCACTTTGCTGCCTGATGACTTTTGCTGTGACTTGGATTTTCACTTTTAATTCTTGCCTCAAAACCTCATGGAAATGCCTATATGTGTATATGTATGCGCGTGTGTGTGCCCAGCACCACGCTGCTCCTGCGGCGAGGCGGCAGGCTGCCCTCTGCCTTGCGTCCTTCTCTCCACGTCATGGTGTTTCTGGAGGTCATTTTCTTGCTTATCTTTTTTCTTTCGGTCATAACAAGGTTTCACTGTGCTCTGCACTGAAACTTGACTGTTTCCCTATGTTTCATAAGGGAAAAAGATGCCTGAGATGAGACAGGACATAGCGCGGAGCCCCGGGGCGCCGCGTGGTGCGGCCGCGGTGCCCTGTGCGCACAGACGTGGAGGTCGGGTTGTCCCCGTCCACCCTTAAGCCACTCGCTGGCGCTGGTGCAGGAGCTCTTGGTTTTGGGGTGATGCAGCAGCAGGACTGCGAGGACACTTTGTTTAATCTACGACTGGGAAGGAGAGTTTGACCTCGTATGAAATTACGATTTGATGCTTAACGCAATTTTCATATTAAGCATCAAGAAGTGATTTTGCCAGTAGTGAATGGAGGTAATAAATCATTTTGGAAATGTACTTCCAAAGTAGCGACCCAGCTTTATTCTTATGGTTCTGCTATTAACAACCAGAGACGAGTTGCTGAGCAGGTCTATAGAGCACTATCACTTTCACCTTTCCTTTTATTAGCAGAAAAAATGTTATTAGAAAATCTTTTATTCTCTGAATGTTTTCTATGGGGCTTGCGTGCTGGGGCGCGTCACAGCAGTGCTGGAGACGTCGTCGTTCCCGAGCCGCGTGGTGCCGGTGACGCTCCCCTTTGCACTACCTGCCGTGTCCTGCTTCCCAAAGCGCGCCGCTGCAGCAAGGGACGAGATGGCTGCGGTTATGTTCGGGAGCCCCCAAATGGCCTCGCTCGCCCGGCTTGACCACTGCTGGCTTCTTCCAAAGCTAATTCTGAAAGCAACAGGCAAGGCTCAGCCGCTGGGGGTGTTCTGTGTTTGCCCCGTGCGCGTTCCTGCGAACGGAGTCAGAGCTTCCCTGGGAATTTGGGTTTTGGGTTGGAAGCGGCCGTGCTTGCCTGCGCTGAATGCCAACCAGCTCCCCCCTCCTGACATCCCTAAAACCACCAAGTGTCTGGAGCCTCTAGTCTTCATTCTAATGCTCATAATTAGCTGCCTGCAACTCGAAATACCTTGAATTTTAAAACAATTTATAACGTTTGTAAACAATAGTTAGCAGGGAAAAGGTAAAATCAAACGTGTCACTCTGTTTTCTACCATGCGCGATCTGCAGTTCAAAGTGACTATATTGAAATGAGCTCCCTGCAGCTACTGTTTACAGTATCCTTCAAAGAGTGCGGAAAGCTTTTAAATAATGCAGACTATTACATGACTTCTCTTTCAAAACACATGCAATGAATGTTTGAGAGCGAAATGTCTGTGGTTCAGATTAGATGGATTGCAGGCAGCTGCTCTGTTTGCTGAGTGCTACAGATGGAAGGGAAAATAAATGCAGGGGGAAGAGTGAGAAATGAAGGATCCTTAGGAGTGCCTTATGTCTTAACAGCGATAACTGAAAGGCGAATCTGATTGAATCAGGAATCATGTTGATAGATGAGCGGGTTGCTGCTTCCCCTGCGCTGCGGCTGTGCTCCTCGGAGCTCCCCTCCTGGGAAAGGTCCCGAGCCTCTGGAAGAGGGATGTGCTGCTGCTCCTGCCCCCTGCCCTGCTCCAGCTCCGTGTCGCCTACAGCCAGTGCTTACCGTGAATGTTACTTTATCACAGGGGCCTTTAGGTATTAATGGAGTTGCTGTGGATTTCAGGGAGGAGATAGACATTTCTCCCATGGATTATGTATTTAATGTGTTCACAAGATATTCTTTCTCTTGGTACTCTTGTAACACACCGACTGCTCTTCTGCGCACGTGTCTTTGCTAGCTGAATGGTAAGTAGTGAGGGCCCCCGCGCAGTGTCACAGACCAGCCGCAGTGTCTGCCCACCCTTCTGGAGGGGTTGAGCGTCTTGCACTGAACCTTCAAAATCACTATCGTCTCTGCTGAAGAAAGGTGAAAGTGGACGCAGTGTGTCTGCACCGACCAGACGCGCTGCTGCCTCCTGCAAGGACGATACAGTCCAATGCAAGTGGTACCTACCAATGGAATGATTTACCCTTTGGAGAATTTATCTAACCTGAGCTTAGCTGGTGCTGAGTTACCCCTAAAAAATGAATCTTTGCCCTCCGTAACTTTTGGAATCTCCTTTTCTCTATATGCAAGTTAGCAGCTTACGTTTTCCACAACATTTTTGCCTGTGCTTTTGTTTGGAGCAGCAGATACCACAATTTTACTATGCATGGTGTAAACTTTTATCAGATTTCCGCTTGTTTTACTCTGTGTGTTTCTCATACCTTCTTTTGAAGGAGAATGTCTGAAAATAGAAACAGTTTTACTTTTTTTTATGTGGTTGGAGCCATTTTATTCCTCTTCTCTCTGAAAGTAACAGCTTGTATCTGCTCCGCTCCCTTTGGAGCACTGTTCTTTTTGTGGATCATTATGATATACATCCATTCCTCACCAAAAGCTACCTGTACTTCTGAGCACTCTTGGTGGAAATGAAATGAAATTCATCTGTGAATAAACTCTATTTTAATTTTGGTGCTTTTTTGTTGTTTTTTTTCTGCTAGCTCGTTGCAATTTATGTCTTCTAGTGATTAAAACAGATTGAGACCCAAGAGCTCCAGACAACGTGCTACATCCCTGAGAAGCAGAGCACAGGATTTCCTCCCCAAGAGGAGCAGGCCTAACAGATTTTGCCTTCCCACCCATAAAAAGTTACAGGTCTTCCCTGAAACACTGCATGTTCTTGAGGGACTAAACCATTCACTGCTGGCAAGAATATCACTTTACACTCAGGTGTTTTGCAACGGCGTATGCTAAAGGTAGTAAAGTGGATGGAAACAGCGTTAATGAGACCCTACATTTATTCCAGCTTGAGCTGCAGATTTTGTTTCTGTAAGACAAGCAGATATGCCACCATCCTCTGTCCAAGAAATATCCCAAAAGATTTCACAACAACATATGCGTGCATGTCATTACAAAATGGGTACGAGGGAACGGCATTCATTGGTGTCTTCACTACAGGCATCGTGAAAGGTGGTTACATTTTAGAAAAGATTTCGAAGATATGTATTCTATTGCCTATATTCCTTATATTTATTTAAAAGCATTCCCTATACTGAGGTCTTGACTCCGTAAATGAAATCAAGATTATGCATGTTTATGCACTTAGCTTTTTGAATTTTCTATTAATCAAGTGCGTTGTGTGAAGGCTGTGCACCCTTGCGAAGCTGCACGCCCTGTTCGCACCGTCCTCCTTGGCAACGGCAAGTGCTCCGGGTCTCTTACGCGGACTGTAGCAGCCGCGATCTCGAGTTGTCATCTGTCCTTTTCAACCATCCTATGAGTATCCCTGAGGAGCAGGAGGGAGGGGAACATGGATCTTAGGGAGTGAAAAAATAGTCATAGAGAATAGGTTTGACATGTGAGCTACAAATTAACATTAACCAAAGAAAAGAGGGTACTGTTAATCTCTTCCATATGTCTTCCTCTGTCTTCCAAGGGGAGACGTTTTCAGCCAACAAAATCGAATAAAAGAAATATGTTTAATTTTATAATTATTTGTGTAATTAAAATATGCTAGTGTACTTGTTCAGCTTGAGTCTTTGTATTTCATGGGCTTTTGTGTCAAATGGAGTTATTTTTAGATAACTATGGCAACACTACAAAAGGCTTTTATTTATTAACTTAATTATTCCAGTTGTCTTTAATAGTCCTTTGCATGTGTGTGTCTTAAAGACAGATGAGACTTCGTGGTTATAAAGTCAACAATGTTATGAAATCTGTGATAGGAAAGGTTGGCAGCTTAAATTATTTTGGTGTGTAAGAGATTTTGAGGGAGCTGAGTGATGATGCAGTGAAATATGCTCTGAGCTGAAATGAAAGGCGGCAGGACAAAATTAATAGTGCCACATAGCCAGGAGAGAGGATGTGTGGAGCTCGTACAGAGTTTTCTTCATTGGTTTTCAAATATTTTTGCATTACATTTCTTGTTAAGGATGTTAAATCAGTATTGATTGCTATTGCCATATATCTATGTGTTTTCTCCTGTTGAAATTATCAACCTCCCTACAGACAAGACGCTTTGTTGGGTGCATCTGAGTAGCCTCCCAGGAGTACAGATTTTCATCTTGGAATAGGAAAAATAATTTTTGCTTTTGAATATAGGTCTATGATAAGAATTTTGCTTTGAGTCCTTTTTTACATAAGTATGAGGAAGTTTTGGGTAGCTTTTATGCATGCAGCTTCTTGACTGAATCAGGCTATGTTTGCTCTTACTTTTTAGTGAGTAATTCTTGTATGCTACTACTTGGGAACAATTTTCAGAAAAAAAAATAATAGTAATGCGTGTTATGCTCATATGAGGCTTTGTCTTGTAAAGGGGCAAATAATGTCATGAAAATGCATGACAAAGCCACTTTGGACTAAATACTTATTCTCTGTCAGCATTATCTTTCCTGATTTCCATGACTATGAAACCTTTCTAGCTAATTGGAAAGTCTTCCTTTATTCAGTGCTCTCTGTCAAATACTAGTAGAAATGAATTCTTTAACACAAATGGGTATTATGAATAAACATATTCACACTTCATTGAAAAAAAATGTTTGAAGGATCTATAAATACATCAAAACACAGACTATATTAGGAAAACACAGTACATGAGACTGAAAAGAACAATATGTTTTTTATGGCAAGAAAATTGCCCTTGAAGCGTATTATTAATCTGACATTACAGTGCCTAAAGATCTTCCTTCATTGAGCAATTGCTCTGGGCTTTTATCCAGGTTTTGAACCTGCTCTTGTGCAAGTATGTGCATATGTATACGCGTGTATATGTATGTACGCATATGTATGTGCCTATGCATGCGCACGCCTCCACATGCTGTTTTCCCTTTAGAGAGAGGCAACTAAGTCAACCCCAGGCTGGGGCTCACAGGAGGACGCCTTTGAGGGCCTATTCCTGAGCTTTTTCCTATCTCATTCCCCTCTCTCCCACTGCCTCTCTGATCACTAGGATGTCTGCTTGCACGGTGGTCTTTAATCTGGAGGACATTTCTCTCGTGGGACCCCATTCCAACTGCCTGCCAATTGATTTCATTTCCTAGGCATGTTATTACTGAGTCTTGCTCTGGATTAACTGCAACCCTGGAGTTAATCATGTGGTGTTAATTTGAAATAATGTCTTAACATTGTGGCTACTGTGGCAATTGAGTGAGAAACAGAAGACCACAAGAAAATGGGGAAAAGGAGTTATTTTGTTCTGTTAATATTTTTAAAACTACGTTGTAAAGTGTAGCTGTGATTGATTGTTAAGATTAATTAATTTGATTTCATGTGAGCAGCCAGATCTTAGTGAGTGTAACCCAGTGCAAATTGGAAGGAAAATGGACTACAAGAATTCAGATTTTTCTTTTTTTTTTTAATACTGGGAAAATGTACAAGAAATGTATATCAAAATATCATCACTACAGCTTTTTAACACACCGTATTATGCTTGAGGAGACTCAGATCTGCGATCTGTTCTCATCCATTTAATGAAGCTTGAGTAGCAAGGTGCTCGTGGGCTGGAGCGAGGCCGTTGCCAGCATCTTGTTCTCCCTCGGTATCAAACTTGCACTGTCACTTTCCGTTGTGATTACCCCATCACATTTTATACGAAAATATCAAGGTGAATAGACTGCTACAATTTACACTGTACAATTTAGCATTGTATCTGGGTTGTCCTCACCTGAATAATGGAGCAGCTAGACATATCCTAGACTTTCTGCAAATCTAATCCTGTTACAGGCTTGGGTTCAATCACTAAGTTCTCACCACTGTTGTGTATCTAATCCCAAAGAAAAACTGTGGATACCGAGCAAAGTCCAGCAAAGGGGCTGAGAGGTGTGAGGCCAACACAGCCTGCTCGGAGCTGGACCGTCCACGTCTGGGAACATTCCATTGCAGTCACAAGTTCATTAAGGCTTTGCAAGGAAGGACTGAAAACAGATCAAAATAGAAAATCCAAAATACCAAGAAACCCTAGTTAAGTCTTATATGCCATAATTTAGCTATTTTCTTATAATATTGTCTCTCATTTAATGGGGAAGAAGGGAAGCTAACTGCATGCCTGGGATTGTTCACTTGGGAAAGAATTGACCGTTTCTGCTCTGCAAACTACAGCCGTTCAATTAGGAAGGGTGCTGACAATTTGTAATCACAAATAGCTCACTTACTGCAAATTGCAGGAATAATTAAGGCCAATAATAAGAAAAACAGGACTGCCACTTTATGCCTTGACTTTTCCACACACTTTGCTTGTTCTTGCTTCTTGATGTTTCAGCTGAAGAAGTAAAATGTTTATTTTTTTTCATAAACCTTTTTTTGCTATTATGTATCTTCATTACAGAATTTTGGTTTTGTTCAAAAGTGCAAAAAATTTGAAAAAAGAATCTTTTGATCCTTATAGCCTTCCAACACATTTTTTTTTTTTACTTTCAGTGTATGTGTGGGAAAGTACCATTTAGTTTTTAAAGTACAAACATAAATTCATATTTGTATTTTGTATTTCTTTTGCAAAGGCTTCTCGACAGAGATGAGTGGTAGGCTCCTGCAGAGAACAGTCTTTGTAATGAAAGATCTTTATATCTTTCTTGCTCCTAGCTTGAAAGCCAATCTGTAAAGTAGAAGCAGCTATAAGCCCCAAACCACTCACTGTGTCTCAAGCACGCCGTTGAGTTGTCATCCGAGCGGAGTGTGCGGCCTGAGGAAACCCCTGCTGAAGTGAGCTGTGGGGCTGGTTCTGTTTTGTTTTGTTTTTTCCCTTCCCTGGGACTAACATGAGAAGGTGGCCAAAACTCATGTGTTTGAGACTTCGGTTGCTCCTTTGTAAAATGCAATTTGATTGTATACCAGAGGGTGAGGAAAATATTTCACCGGGAAATGGTTGTGGACTTCCAGCTGAACGGATAACTGCAATCCCTTGGCACGTGCTCTAGACGTGTGCAGCCACGGGAGGCTGATGCAATAACGAGTTTTGCTGTCCAGTATGTTCTGTGGTCTTGCTGCAGAGATGCTGTCATGGACCTCAGATGGCTTAAGGTCCACATTTGGAAATTATTTTCTTATAGTCATCTTACAAATTGATTTTGAAAATTGTAAAGTATAAAGATAACTGATGAAAGCCCTGGCCCTACAGTGCTTGTCCTTTGTCATTCTGGGCATATTTTTATCTGTTCTTTAACATCTAATTTATGACCTTCATTAATCTCCTATGGAAGGCTCATGTTTTGACTCAAAGCCTCGCAGACCTCTTGGAAATCGTCGCTAAACCTCTTGCCTTTACCTAGCAGCTATCTGAGAGATGCTGGAGGAGCAAACTTCCAGCACACCATGACTTCTGTGGCCTTTCACTGTCGGTGCTTGCTAAATATTTTGTTTTTAAAAGATTGTTTCTTGCTTTTACATCAATTAAGGTGAAATATCAAGGTAAGGAAGTGGTAGGCAATACATCTACTTTTCTTGTGAGCCCAGCAAAGGGAGAGCCTTCGGAGTGCTGCATCACAGGTGACATATTTTAACCAGTGCTCATTACATTATGATCAGGCTGAAACGCTGCAGCTCCCGTGTGCTCTCGGTGTCACTGCAGCGACACGTGAACAAACTCTGGCCGTTACGGTAAACAGGGAGCAGGGCTTCTGTTTCGGAGCGTTAGGGTGGTGTCAGACAGACAAGATTACAGACCCAAGCAGCTTTTTATTATCAGGACCTTCCTAGCCACTCTCCTGGTAACGCTGTCTCCTTCCATTGTGTTCAGTTACTAACATAAGCCCAGGTTTTTAGCGTCTGAATGTCATGCAAATGTTATCTAGCTTATCTTCAAAATAACTACATATGTTGGGGGAGTATTATTCCATTTTCTTTATTACTTCTGACAGCTCAGAAAGATTATGACTTGCTGAAGGTCGCAGGCAGTGGCAGATGAAGGCGCAGAATGAAGCTCTCCGAAGTCTCCATCAGTCCCTGTGCAGCCAATGTCTGCTTAAAGTTGCGCAGGTGCTGCTTCTGTTTGGCAAGCAGTCTGCCCCATTTTAGAAGCAAAGTTAGGGCTTAGAAAATTGCTCCTGTAATATGTGATGAATCTTTCCAAGGTTTAATCCTGAAAAGCAGCAAATTGCTATTTCATATGAGAACATGTAAAACAAACTTCATGTTTAAAATGCTGATGAAAAATGTTAAAATTTCAGAGAAGTGATTCTGATTTTCATTGCAGTTAATGCAGACAAAATAAATACTGGGAAAATACGACAAAAGGATCAAAAGTAATGCTGCAGAAAATGATACAGCGAAGTATGTAACCATTAGCAAGTTATTTGAGAGAAGTGTGAGCTGTTAAATGCTGATGCGAGGTTGCCCAGGGAGGTTATGGAAATCCTTGTGGATGTTCAGAACTAGAATAGCAAGGCCATGAGCCATCAGAGCTCACCGTGTGCCCACTTCTGCTTTGCTCAGGTGCTAGATTGCTTCTAGAGATGATTTGCCACCAAAATTTTCTATGATTCTAAGGAAAAAAACCTGTTATTCTTACCTTGAAGATCTTAATTTTAAGATTAAGGTCTTACTTTTAAGATTAATAGTGCCACATAAAGAACCTAGAGCCACCTTAGTTTTTCCAGCACAAGCACTGAGAGCTCTCATGTGCAGAGGAGTGCGCGCCGCGCTGGAGGGTGTGGGATGCCTGGGGACGAACCAGCACATCCGTCCTCTGGAGGCTGGTGGCAGTAAAGCGGCAGCGCAGTCACCTGCTCATGACCCACTTGTGCACCCTGCAAGGAGAAATGCATTAAATACTCCTCATTAGCCAGCGTGCACGTCATGATCCCGTTCGCTTTTTGCTTAGAGTTGGCATCGGAGATGCCGGCTTTGAGGAACGGCAGCAGCCACTTAACACCAGCGGAGATTTGTTAGTGTTTTGCTAATTGGCATCCGTAAGTTTAAGGATCAAGAAAAAGAGACCGGAAACTAACGTTTCTGAACTAGATTTCTGACCTCATTCCTGCTACTAGGTAACATTAGACTCTGAAAATGTTGGTATCAAGCTAAATAGTAAATAGCCACTAGCTGTTAATTGCCAGTGGAGAAATGAGGTAGTGAACTTTTAATGTCTTCAATCTTACCATTAAAAAAGTCAAATTCTCTTATCAGGAAAACCAATCCAGTGAGTCTCCGTATTGCTGTTAAGTAAAAGGTTTTGAAAGGTTTTGACCAAAGGTTTTGAGCAAGATTTCCTAGGGATTTTTCTGATCTATCAGCAACTCAAGGTGACTAATAACTTTTCCTATCCAGCCTTGAAGGCTGTCCATATTCAGTGAGACAGTGATCTTCAAAACACTTTTTGAATAAAAATACCTAGTTTCTCCAGTGATGTTTCTGTTTCTCGGTTTTCTTAAGTTTTTCATCTGGCCAGAAAATGAGAAATAAGAAGTATGCTGAGAGTCAGCGTGTTTCAGATGCCCTGTCTTAGGGGCTCCCAAAAAGCCTCTGCGGTTGTGGCAGCTGCCGCTCTGGGCCCCTGCCGGGGACACGGATGCAGAGCTCGGCCTCTGCCGCAATTTCTCCAACATCCATGCAGAAAGCAAGCTGCAGAATCCTCTAATTTGGCAGCATCTTGTTAACTCTTATCCTTTCTCATGGGTTCTTGGCCCCTTCTCTCTTATATAGACTATATTAGTTGATGTGTGTGCATTCTTTTGTATTTTCTAACTTTTTATTTTATTAGAAAAAAAAATGAGAACGAATAAAAGTGTAGTTTTGGAGATCCCTGGCAGAATGCTAAGTGGCAAAAGTGACTCAGCAGAAGAATAGAAAAGGGGAAAAAATGGCAAGATTTTCTACAAATAGTTTAGAATATGAAGAAGTGTGTATTTAATTACCAAAGAATGAGGTTTATGCCCAAATAAGATAAAATTACAGGTGATACAGGTATGGGAGATTTTAAAAGAGATTATGAAATACTCTTTCTGCAGTTTAGGAGCTTAAAAAAGGTAACGTTCTAAAGAGCAGGTTTCTAAAGAGTGTCCTGCTCTATGCCCAGATATCTAGCGTTCTGCTATTTGAATGAGTAAAATAGAATAATTACTAAGGATGTGAACTGGCTTCTTCGAAAGCATTAACCTGCGAGCCTTGCATTGCTTGATGCATGGAGTTGTGTGCAGACTGTAGGCAAGCATCTCGCTTTTTGTGCTTTTAACTCAGTTTCCTTATGCCTTTTCTGCTAAACAGCCCCTCGAGACTGGCATTTGGAGTCCAGCGTAACCTCAGAAGAGAAAAGGTGTTTCAAGAGTAAAGCATGAATGGTGAGGGTGGGGTGAAACGTGCTCTATTTAAAAGACACCGATTCTCTGTGCTCCTCCATTTCCCCCATGTGTAGGTCACTCATCGGCTGTCTCTGGAGTCAAAGATGCCACTTTCGAGTTTTGTTTTTTTTTTCCTTTTTTTCCCTTCTATGTTTGATAGTAGTCGCAGTCCTCCAAGATGAAAACACTTAGTTTGTGGTCAGAGTTCACATTCCCACCTATAAAGGTCAGAAGGCTTTTCAGAAAACTCATGCTGAATTCTTCCTTTTTTAATTACTGGTGTTACATTATCCTCAGCAGGTACATTGCCTAAAGTTGCCAGTAGTACGTTAGCTGTCCTGCAGCTGTTGAGAGCAGCAGGCCAAGTACCATCTTACAATAAATCAGACCTTTTACAGTTTGATTTTTTTTTTGTCAGTGTTTGATATGCATCAAAATAAGTTAAAGCATCATGAAGAACTACTGCGAATTAAAAAGGACAAGTCATTTCATATCTTCAAGGTCTGCAAATCTTAAAGTAGTTCTTGCTTTTGCTGAAAGCTTTGCAGAAGGCTACTCATGTGGCTATCTTTTTGTGCCTCAAGAGCAAAACACCTCAACTACCGTTTCCATCTACTTTATTACTATGTGCTTTATGTGCTTTGTTTCCTGTCTTCGCTCTCTTATAAGTGTTTTTTTCTTTAAGTAAGAGAAAGCAAAGATGTAGAAAACTTGGTGTCATTAAAGAGCACAGGTTATCAGGGGTATCCCTTTTTTATGGTGGGATTCACAGTCTTTGCTATGTTCACAAGTAGTCTGCAAGATAAAGGTGGGAAATGATGCAGATCTAAACTTGATTGCAGAGAGTCTTAGAAAGATATCCTACTATGAAGTAAAATGGCAGGTGACATTCAGTGTGGAAAGAACAATCCAAGCTGTCCTTTCCTGAATGATTGATGGTATTCAGGAAGGAAATCTTGGCAGCAGTGCTCAGTGGCAGCCTAACCAGGTAAAAAGTGTTAGGAAACAAAATGTTGTGTCCCTGTGCAAAATAAATCATGGTGCATCTGCATCTTGCATACTGGATGCAATTTAGTTATTACTTCTCCCACAGGATGCGGTACATACGAACATCTGATGGATGGAATAGATTCTGTAAGAAGACAAGCTAGAGCAACCTGATCTGCTTTGAGCAATGGGTAGTCTAGATCTTGAGGTCCCTATTTTCTTGAGGACTCCAGCTTGAAAAATAAGGATATTTCAGAATACAGAAAAACATGCAGTTATGAATAATATTGAAAATTTTTGGTAATGTTACCTAATGAAATTATTCAACAGATGTTTTAAAACAGGCAAAGGGCAATATTGTTGTCGGGATCATTCTAGAAAGAATTTCCTATAGATGGATGAAAGCTATAAACGGCTTTCAAAAAGGTCATTAAGCCGGATGACCCACATGCAACATTCACTTCTGAAAGTCACTGAAATCCCGGCTGCTGGAAAGGGCAGTTACCTGGCGGGCTTCTCCCGAGAGCTCCTTTTCTGCTGCTCAGCAGTCGCTGTCAGGAGGAGCGCGCTGGGCCGGGGAGGGCTTTGCTTGCCGGCAGCGTGGAGCTCCAGTCCACGTTCAACACCCAGCCTAGATTCACCTCTTTTGTTATCAGTCTTTCTGTCAGAATCTTATTCTTTGTATTTGTCTTTCAATCCTTTAAAAAGGACTTTGGGGTTGAAAACTGGAATTGACTGGAGGTTAAATTAGGTATTATGTAACTTTTATCTGTCCTAGGATGAGCTTTGGCAGTTGGCCTTACCAATTTCAGCTTCAAATATTTGCATATATTTGGAGTGGCAAGTGTTTGACATCAGGTCAGCTTTTTATGATTTTGGTTGTCCGTGTAATTTAGATGAAATTAACATTTAGAAGCAAATTAAAAATGTCAAACTGTATCAAGAGGCGTCTATATGAATAGTTAGTATGTATGAAGAAGACAGGATAGCAGAAGATTCTTACAGAGACAGAATAGACGAGACTGATGGCAACAGACATGTTAGCAAATACTCAGTGATACGGTACAACGAAGCAGGTCCTGCTCAGGCCTTGAAACCCCCCAGACAGAAACAGCTCTTTCTGCGGGCTGCAAGAGGACCCAGTGCTGAAGCAAATGCATGCAGTGCTGCGGAGGCCTGTGCGGTGCAGCACCCCAGGGAAGGGGCTGCAGCGATGCCGTTACGGCGTGGGTTCGCACGGAGGGAGCGGTTGTTGTCCTTGATAGTGCTTCTTTTGTGCCTCCTCCTGCTGCTCCGTGATTTCTGTTCTCTCCAAACATCTGGCATACTGTTTGATGATAAAATTCACTTTGCTTTTACTCTAAAATCACACAGAATATGATATTTGAACACACAAGGAAAAGATAACACTCTAAAAAAAAAATTGAAGCTAGAGTAGATAAAGTATATATTTTGTCAAATGTAACCGACTGAATCATGCCTCTGAAACAGGTTGCCTTGAAGTGTGTTTATTCCTGTGATTCCATTTAAATGGACAATGCCAGAGGTATTTATTGTGACCTACATAGGAAGTGTTCTTTCTTAAGGAAAAAAACAACACAAGAGTCAGCAAGCATGTTACATAAATGCAGTTTATTATTTAGGGTTCTTTTTTTTTTTCAGAAGCTGCTGCAGTTGCATATTCATAGGTCTCATATGCAAATGAGATGATAATACTTGATTAAGGTTGTCAAATTTCGTTCTCACGGGTTTTTGTTTTTTTTAGGGTGTCTCGTAGAGCTTTCTTTTCTTCTGTTATGGCCCCAGTGATAGGGAATAGGGAATGAATATCTCTCCACAATTTAAGAAGATGCTAACTCTCAGAGTTTGGTGGTTTCTTGGTTCTTGTATGTGTTTCTACCACTGGCAAACTGCTTTGGGGGATATTTAGTAATCTTGGTATCTAAAGCTTCTGGGTAAACACTCTCAAAGATTTCCAGAACTGCAAAGAGATTTTGCAGATATAAGAGAATGTTGTTAAGTCTGGCTCTTACAGCCCATTAAAGCAACGTGAGAGATACAAGCACACTTGTTTAAGTAGAAGGTGTGTACACCTGCGAATTGAAAATGTATGCAAGTCAACATTAAACCATCCCCAGTAGCAAATATGAATAAAGATTTGCCAGCTGGGGACCTGGCCAGATTTTGGAGCTCTTGAGTAATGCGCTAAGTGCTCGGGCAAGCGTCTCCTGTGCGAAGGCTCATAGCAGAACACGCTGAGGAAGAGCTGGAGCCAAAGAGCACTGGGTGTATTTGTAACACCTTTCTTTGGGTAAGGAGGCTTAGCAACCCCAGCTATTTCATCAGGTGGAGTAACTGCATGAAGTGTATATGCTGCCCATTTTGTAGACAGAGAAACAGGAGAGAGGTATAAATGAACTGGCAGGAGACTTGCAGTTGATAATCTTGGTGGTTTTGCTCCCAGGCCCTTAATCCTGAAGGTCGAGGTGTCCGCACGCTTTAGTGGAGGTTCTCTGGAAATTAAAGTGTATACAAGGTTATACTATAATATAAATATCTTAGCTGGTTTAAATTAGGAAAAAGAAAAGCTTTTCTAATATTTCACACCAGTATTAAATATCAATGTGGCACAAAGGAGCACTGTGCTGTGCAAAAGCAGCTGAGGAAGATGAGGCTGCTCTGAGGAGTGCAGCTGCTGCCAGGCAAGCAAAGCAGTGCAGTCTTGGACGTGGCCTGCGTGGGCCCGCGGATTAGCGAGAAAGTGTTAGTGATACGGTTCAATGGAATAGTTGCTGTGAACAGATCTGCACTTGCCCTCACACTTATCGCGTTACACATCAACCAGGAAGGGCTGCTGTGACATGATAGCATTACAGAGATGGGCCCTGTGAAGTTGCACCAAAACACACCGAGCCCAAGCAGCAACGTAGCTGGTCCTCGCTGCCCGATGGCAGTAAAGCTACCAGGGTTTAAGCTACTGAGAGAAGGGTGGGAGGGAATTTCTGCGGATGAGGCAGCTCAGCTTAAACACAGCTTAGTCTCTAGGATGCAGTGAACTGAGCTGTCCTGGCTCTCCTGGTCATGTCACCCCGCACAAAGAACAGCTGTAATACAAACTCTTACAAGAAAACCTCTAAAACCCCTCATTGCCCTTAATGTTGGAAAGGGTGTGATAACGTTGTATCCAATGTCTTGATTCCACATAGTTTACTCTTTGCATAATTCTGTAGTGGATGTATCCTGATTTTGAAAAGCATTAGCAAATCAGCCTGATAGTCCTTGGATATCTAGACAGGGTCAAGGTGAGCCTGTCATTTGGGAAAATTAACAGTGTAAACAAACATTAAGATGAAAATTTATCTCGCGATCTCAGAAATTTCTTAGATTCGTAGACTGCTTGGCTGGTTGGTGTGTATAGGGAGGCTCAGTTTACAGTATCTGGTTGTGGTCACAGTTTTAAAGGACTCAGATTGATGAACTGGTCCTAAATTCAGGGGCCTGGTTTTAGGAAGACACTGGTGTCCCTTTCGAGGCTTCACCTCCACCCCTGGAAAGGTGATGGAGCAGCTCATCCTAGAGACCATCTCTAGGCATGTGAAGGAAAAGAAGGTGTTCAGGAGTAGTCAGCATGGATTCACCATGGGGAAGTCACGTTTGACCAGCCTGATAGCCTTCTACGATGGGATAACTGGCTGGACAGACGATGGGAGAGCTGTGGATGTTGTCTACCTTGACTTCAGCAAGGCTGTCGACACCATCTCCCATAATATCCTCATGGGGAGGCTCCAGAAGTGTGGGTTGGATGAGACTGTATGGCAGAGCTCAGAGGGTGGTGATAAATGGGGCCGAGTCTAGTTGGAGGCCTATGGGGAGTGGTGTCCTGCAGCGGTCAGTACCGGGCCCTGTTTAACTTGTTCCTCCGTGACTTGGGCGAGGGCACAGAGGGCACCCTGAGCAAGTTTGCGGGCGATACCAAACTGGGTGCAGTGGCCGGCACTGCAGAGGGCTGGGCTGCCATCCAGAGGGACCTGGGCAGGCTGGAGAGTTGGGCAGAGAGGAACCTCATGAGGTTCAACAAGGACAAGTGCAGGGTCCTGCAGCGGGGGATCAATAACCCCAGGCACCAGCACAGATCGGGGCTGACCTGCTGGAAATCAGCTCCATGGAGAGGGATTTGGAAGTCCTGGTTGACAACAGGTTAACCATGAGGCAGCAATGTGCGCTTGTGGCCAAGAAGGCCAACGGGATCCTGGCTGCATCAGGAGGAGAGTTGCCAGCAGGGTGAGGGAGGGGATCCTGCCCCTCTGCTCAGCTCTGGGGAGGCCCCACCTGGAGTACTGGGTGCAGTTCTGGGCTCCCCAGGACAAGAGGGACGTGGAGCTGCTGGAGAGGGTCCAGCGGAGAGCGACAAAGATGACTAAGGGCCTGGAGCATCTATCGTGTGAGGAAAGACTAAGCGAGCTGGGCCCGTTCAGCCTGGAGAAGAGAAGACTGAGAGGGGATCTGATCGACACGTACAAGTACCTGAGGGGAGAGTGTAGGGAGGATGGGGCCAAACTCTTCTTGGTGGTGGCCATCGACAGGACAAGGGATAATGGGTACAAATTGAAACATGTGAGGAAGGACTTCTTTCCTTGTGAGGGTGACAGAGCCCTGGAACAGGCTCCTTCTCTGCAGATCTTCCAAACCCGCCTGGATGCCGCCCTGTGCCCCGTGCTCTGGGTGTCCCTGCTGGAGCAGGGGGTTGGATGGGATGATGTCTAGAGGTCCCTTCCAGCCTCAACCATTCTGGGATTCAACTACCTGAAGACTTCAGCCCTGCCTGGGAGACACATGTGCAGTGGGTGAAGCGACACCCGAGCACTGCGGCTGTACGGTGCCCTTGCAGCAGTGTGACACCACCCTGTCCCTGTGGGGTTAATGCTCGTTAGCAGCGTTAACAGCCTTTCTAGAGCCACCAGGGTTCAACTCCCTTCCTGCAAGCTTAGAAATGGTCTTCTGTCTTTGGGCTGATTATTCCCCTTAACTTCTGGGTCGTTATGTCCTCACTGGCACAGCAGCGCTCCCATAAACCTCCTGAACTTTCTTTATTCTCAGCTTGTAGGTTGAATGGAGCATAAATAGTTCTTAGTCAGGACCATGGGGAGAAGGTTTATCAAACAGCTCTGCGCACCATCTGTGCTGCTGTGCAGGAATGCATTAGGGTTTAAAATGCCACCAATACATTAGGCCAGGTGCTCTGATATAAAAGGTTTACTGCTGTTCTCTCCTGAGGAGTGTAATCAGCATGTCTTAGCTGGTGAGTGGTAGATGCTCACATACAGAGTGCCTTTCTTCTGCTTCCTTAGCAATCAAATACCATCTTCTCGCCCACGGTTTGACATGGAAAGCTAATTTTCCCTCTGTTTGTCTTGCAAGTGCAACAGTTGCCCATGTTGATCTTTGTGTTGTCTTGGCCCTGCAGCCCGTGACCTTCATGAGTCCCATGTCAAATTTAAGGCATTAAGATTATCTTCTGATTATCACCTTGGAGCTGCCCTGTTCCCCAGCAGCCCGGCCCCTGTGGTTTTGTCTGCGGGCACAGGCTGTTCCAAGAGCTGGCTGCGAGTCAGTCTGCCCCATCTGAGAGTGTGTGGACGATGTCTTCGGAGGAGGAGTTTACTTATGTGAAAGGGCTCACAGTGCAGGTACACCTGAGGTGCTAGAGACTGAAAGAGTAGGAAGAAAAGATGTAAAAAAGAGAGCTGAGGAGGTAGAACTGGATCGCAGTTGTGATTTTTATATCCACTAAGTATGTAAAGTAAATGAAAGATTAAATAAAAAAGTGGAAAGATATAGTAAGGGCAGTTAATTAGAGGTTGCTACTAGTGCTATCCCTACTAGTAAGTGGAGATAAACTGAGTGTTATCATATTTCTGGAATGTACTTGTGACCAAATAGCTCTGTTGACTGCCAAGTAAGTCTGAATCTCTCTAGTATTGTATTGGTCTATGTATATGTAGTGGTCTGATGGTCTTTCTCAAACTTTGCTTAGTTGCAGTTGAGATTTATTTTTAGACCAATGGTTGCAAGGAAAAAGCAGTCAACTGCTAACGTTTTACTGCTTTGACAGTAAGCTCGCATATATATATATATATATACACATATATATGTATCTGATGGTTACAGGATGAGTTCGTTAGAATGAAGACTGAAGTGAAAATGGTCCAAAGGGTTCTCATTTTATGTTTTGGTGAGGAATCAGCTAGCAAATACATTAAGTTGCTGTTGAACACAGAGAATGAGAAGTCTTTCATGACAACTTGCAACAATCCAAAAGTGACTGCTGCAGGGCCCGAAAATACAAGTTTGGGGTTTTTTTTGTTCATTTTTAATGTTTTTTTTTTTTTTTGACCGAGTTTAAGTGTTGCAAGTGGTCCTCTAAAGATGTGATCATCTCTAACCGAGTAATTGTAACAAAACCCCAAACCTATAGTATATTAACTATACATGAAACCCCTTACGGGGTTTTGCAGAAGCCGACTCACTCCTGAAGCCTGGCAGCTGTCACACCAACATGAACTTGGTGTGGGCTGTTTTTTCATTTTGAAATTGTTAATATTTTATATCTGAGAGGCTGCTTTATATTAGCATAACAGAAAGTCACTTCAATTTTTCTGTAAAATACAAGTTATACTTAGTGTAAATTTGCTTTTTGTGGAACCTTTGGACTTCTTAACAGAGCGAACGTGCAGGCTGATAGATGGGGAGTGTAGTACTCAACGTCTGAGGAGCAAGACTGGAATACAAAAGAGATTTTGCACTCTAACATGGTTAAAGTTGTGTATTGAGTTGATTACTAATCCAGTTAACCATAGGCCCTTTCATAAGTGGCATAAAAAAGATGGTGTATATCCAAGACGCAAAACTATTGTTGTAAAATGTCTCTTTGTTTAGAACCCAAGCCCAAGGCAGGTCCTTGCTACTGCAAGTATTTCATCTTAGTCCTTGTCCTGGTCCCCTGCTCTTTGGTCTTGTCTGAAGTAGTTGATAACTAAGAAACTAGAGGTGGTAAAAAGTGTATTTGAGAAGCAGATGTTTCGTTTTGTACGGGCAGTGCTATTTTGCATTAGACATCTACCTCTACCTCCATGGTCATGCCAAATAGGCACAGACAAAAGCTGCCTGGCTGTTTGTACGAAGCTCCCCGTTGGCTCCCGCCCCAGACAAACGGGCCTTGGGCTTTCGCGTTCTTTAGCTATGTTTATTATGCGAGGTCCAGTTAATCTGACCTTCCCTTCTTGATAGGGCTAGACAAACTTTACCTCTTATTCTTACTCCTGGTGGTGGTGTTAGGTGAGCAATATAGTGACCTTGTGAAATATTTGATCCAGAAAACCTCATTGAGAGCACCGGAGACGGCCTTCACAAGCCAGAAGCAAAACCGTGGAAATCTCAGATTACTTCCTGAAATGCCCAATTCCTGTCTCACTTCTGCTCTACGTTTTTAACCCCTGATGATCTTAGGGAAACACTGTGTTCCGGTAAAAGCAGCATTTCCCTAGCAGTTGCATCTGGCATGGTAAGCTTCCAAAATTACAATCTAAACAGGAGAGAAATACTAACTGAAAGTGGCCAAGTGCCCATTTCTAATTTTAACTACAACCAAGTTTTAGAGCTTATTTAAATCTACTCAAGCTTACCTGCTTTCATTTTCTTACTTGCCTAAGCCTGTTAAACACTCGTAGCATCAATGCGAGTTTAGACACCGAGCAGAAAATAGATCCCACTGGAGTTACTGGTCCAAATTTTTAGCTAATATCTAATAGATTTTATTTCTATTTCTTCTTTTGTGAAACTTTTTATTAATAGTGTTCTCAAAAGAAGCTAATGAGCTGTAATAGATTTGCACGGTTATGAAGCCTGATGATTTATTCATGGCGCCAGTGCACAGGCTGAAGGACTGGTGTTAATTCTGCTAGAAGGGAGCGCAGAATACGGGCTGCTCCCCTGCCTTGGTCTGCGGCCTCTTCACTGAAGTTTTCAACTAAAAAATACAGGAAAAATTCTACTTGCCAAAAGTTTCCTGCTTGTAATATTCTCCAAAGTGATAAATAGTTCAGAAATAATTGTGCCATTGGAATCATCAAAGCTTTGTTTAAAAATTGTTGAAATACAAGAAGTAGTATTGAAACCTCCTGCACAGAGTAACTGCTTGCTTGTGTCCTGGATGCAGGTGAGCAGAGCAGGTGTGATTTTTTTATTATTATTATTATTATTATCACTAGCAGATACATTTTCACCCGGTTCAGAGCACGTGTGTCTGTAGCTCTGTGAGTGTGGGCAGACAAATGAGCCCCTCACTGCATGATCTGTAAAACATGCAACCTGCAACTGCATGCACTCGTCTGGTTTTGCAGTAGTCACAGTAAGTGAGACGGAGCCCTGTCTAGGCCATCGTGACGCACCATATTGCAGCGTGTCACCCGGCATAAACGGGTGGGTTTCGTAGCACTGAGCAGAGAGCTATTTTGCACTTTTTATCACTTTGCTCCGGAACCGCCGCAGATGCCGTGGCGGGGGGTGCGTGTCCCGGGGCCCGGCAGGCAGCTCGAATCCCGGTGCTGCTGGGAGCACCGCCCGCGGTGCCGCTGCCGCTCCTGCAGATTGACTTTCTCCAACAGCCCACGGGCCGCCCCTCTTCTGGACGTGTGCCCTGGTGAAGCTGTGAAACGTTTCCTTTCCCCAGCTCTGGTGCTTGAAACGTGTAACCTGTGGTCAGGATTGAGTGCTCGGCTGGTGCTTGGGAGGAACTGCATCCATTGCAAATCACTTTGCATGGATCAGCATGAAACGAGGACTGTTTTGGGCTTTGAATGAATCTCTGCTTGGGGCCTGCTGTTTACATCTCTCGTTTTTTTTTTTGCTCATGCATCTTTGACAATAGCAAATAGAAAAGGGTAAGGACTGATAATATTCAGAGTCACTGAGTTCGGCACTGGCATTTACTCAGCAATAAAGGATTAAACCTGTGCAAATTGAAATAGAGATGCTAGGTGCATCCTGATAAAAAGGGTTGGTGCGTAGGGAACTTTGCCCTTGGTACCACCTGGAAATGTGTGGGGAAGAAGCAATCCATGGTATCCTTTCGTATGTTGCATTATTTAATAGGGAAAATGAAGCTGCAATTTAAGATCTGAAATGCAAGTGGATTATCTGGGAGATACTCAGAGGCAAAATTTTTGTTTAGGGCAGCAGGGACAGCAGTGCAGCGCTTTGATTTGCAGCAGCTCTTGATACTACCCTGCTCTCAAGAAGTAGTGAAAAGCTTTCATAGTTTTGCACAGTCGATAGTGCCAGATGGTAACTGATATTCTGCAAGGCTGGAGACAGAAAACTGGATTAGTTTTTAAGATGATATGTTATAGATAACCAGTGGAGACCGTGTTTATAGTTCTGCTATATCTCCACACACTGAAACAACCATTAAATTCATTCATAAATTCATATGTGGGAAATTCAAACCATACAAGCAACAGCTATAGCTTTGACGGAGAGTCAGATGAAACTGTCCCTTCTCAGTTTGGCAGTCTTGGCCTCTACCTGAAAAGGATTCTTTCAGTTATTTCTATTCTCCTATTTCTATTTCTATTCTCCTATTTCTCCTTACTCCTTCAGTTGCCAGTGCTTTGGGCACCCAGGTAGCTGCTGTATGGGCTGGCACATCTGCAATAGCTCCTGAAGAAGCAGAAATGGGCCCCAGAGACCAAAGCAAAGCAGGGGGGAGTGGTGCTCTTTCTTTTCTGCCTCCCATGTGCTGCTCCTTCCCCTCAGGAGGATGGAGCCCCTCTCTGGGGCTGGCCACAGGCCTCCAAGTTGCCACAGTAAGCACTTGTTTTGTTGAATAAGACTGTGCAGCACCGGGTCCCTTCTCTCCATCTCGTAACGAGGTTCACAAGCTCCAAAGCGCATCAAGTCGCGAGGCCGCGTGAGCTGGCCCAGCCGATGGAGTTGGCACCAGCGCCGCTGCGGCGCCGGGAGCGGGCGCTGCTCCGAATGCTGGAACTGCAGCTAACCGGGCACCCCGTGACAGCTACTGGAAAGACGTTTAACGGAAATGGCAGCCTCACTTCCGTATGCGGAAAACTGGCCTTGCCAGTCTCACTTTAACATGCTGCAAGCAGTTATGTTTTTCAGTGTTATTTTTAATGTATAAGAAGGGGAAAAAACCTCTGAAAAACAAGATTTTGAAGCTAATTAATAATGTAATATAAAATATTTCTGTTTAGTTCCCAGTACAATTGCTATCAGTGTGTGTAGACCCACATAATGTTCTTGGGGATGATGTTTTCAGTGGGAATGGCTCATTTCACCAGAAGGGGATCACAGACCAGGGGGAATCGCGCGCCGCAGGCGGAGCCGCACGTGTGCACGTGTTCCCCTGCTCCAGCAGCTCACACGGATCTGGATCCTGGAGGAACAAGCACTTGCAGTGCTAAGTGCGTTTCTGTCCTGAAATGGTCTTGAAATGGTGTCTTTTTACCAGTAGCTATGATCTTCTGGGTGACATTTCTAAAAATAACTGTGTGTTTGTGCATGTGTCTCCTGAGGGTAATAAATGTGTCAGTCGCTTTTCCAAAGTTTGTGTTCACCAGCTGCTGTCATTGCCTCACGTGAACGTGTAGTTGTTTAAATGCTAGTTCCTTGTTATCCAGGTAGGAAAGGGAGGTGGAAAAGCATAGCAAGGCTTCATCTAGGAAGGATCTTTCTACGGGAGGCAGAAGTGCCACATTGCAATGAGGAGAGAATTTAATTTGGAAAGGATTAGATGGTTTTCCATATTGCAGGGAATATCCCTGAGCCTTAAGGAGTAAATTACAGATAACCTACCTTAGTAGTAATGGACCTATCTTCCTTTAGATTGTTTTTATTTTTTTTTCCCCTCTGTGGCTGACTAGTAGATCTACCCATCGTATCTACTTGAGTTGCTCTTCCCTTCCCAAAGTGCTCCCGAAGAACAAATTAACAAAAGGATTAAAAGTGAGTCTTCAAATTGTGCTCTGCCTGCACCTGTGGGCAAGCAGCAGTGCGGCCATCGCGACGCTGGTTTTTGTCTGCAGATTAAGTCTCAAGGCAGCTGCCAAAAAAAGCAGCTGCTTGGCCTGATCTTTCCTCATGTTCTGTCTGGGGAGAGCAGTTTAGCAATGGATACGCCTTACCTAAAGCAAAGTGTGAATGTTTTCAGAAAAGCTGGAATTGCTATGCTTTTAACTAATTTTCCCTTGGGTTTCTACAGCTTACCAGAATTTGAAGGTCGGGGGGGGGAAAAAAAAGGCATTCAAAATAACCTCTAGAGAAGTAAAGGCATCCCATAAATGTCAGGTATTCTCAGGAATGCCCAGTAAATAATGGATATTAATTCCTTTTTTTCCTGTGATAAATTTGAGAAATGAAATAATGAACTATCAAATGTGTTGGCTTGTGCAGTGGGTGGTTGACCTGAGTGCTAAGACTGACAATAAGAGCAAACACTGTTACTACTTGTTTAATCACATTAATGTTCTCATACCCTTTGACTGTGATAAAGATTGTCCATAGCAAATACTCACATCCGCCTTTTACATAGCAGTCATCAATAAAATGGTTTAAAGTGCAAAATGGCCCAAAGCTCTCTCTCAGCTTTAATATGAGAGATCTTTTGACGTAAAACTTTGTATTACAGATTCTGAAACTGAAAATATTTTTCATGAATTTTTTCTCTTTAGATGACAGTTGCATCTTCAATTGCTATGTAAATGCCTCATGTAACTCACTTATTTTAATAATATTTCAATAAGGAAATAACTAATTTTATTTATTAAAGCTTGTTTTATTTACTGCTTCCTTCCTAAATGAAAGGAATGCTCAGTTCTGTTTCCTCTGTGCTGCTTTTCAAGCACTAGTTTTCTGTGAAGCCCATTCTGACTGGTGCATCTCCCTCTTGCTTTTGGTACCCTGTATGCAGCTTCATGGTGCCAGGAACCCTTTTTTGTTCCCCCTTTATGTAGACAGTCACCAAACTGTAGTTCACATTTCTGGTTTCTGTGTGTGCTACCTCAACAGCAAACTGATGACTGAAAATCAGAAAGCAAGCAGAGTTCCTGATGAACGAACAGCACCCAGAAGAGCCGAGCATTTCATTCGGGAGAAAAATGAGGACCAAGCTCTGTGCTTGGTCCTCTGCTGTCTCCTCTGCTGCAGGAAATTAAATTTCATTGGTATTTACCCATACTGTCAACATGGAGGATATTACCACAATGCAGATGCCTGCTGTGAAATGATGGTAGATTAGAAAAAAAAAAAATATATATATATATGGATGAAAATGTGTGATGACTATGTAGAATAAGCACCTAGTAACATGGGAGAGCACGTGCAGGTCGCAGCGGGGCCACGGGCGCTCGTGCTGCCCGCTGGGCCCGGAGCGTCACCATCAGCACCCAGCTCCGGCAGCCCGGCAGGCCGATGCTTCCTGATGGATTTGACTCCTTGTTAAAGCAAGGGATAGGGAGATTTAGGTGAGGCTCAGCTATCTTTAAGCTTAAGCACCTATGTGTAAGTCAGTCATCTCAACTCCTTTCATAGTTAATGGACCGACTTTCTTTCATCTCATCCAAAGACTGGTGTCTAAAACGGCTTGGGGAATACTGAGTTTCTCTTTGTGGACTTCAAAACGCATGGAGATGACTAGCCTACCTGGAGGTGCCTGAATAGATGGGAAAAGCTTGCACCAAGGGTCTAAAATCAGAAAGGATTCGGCAATAAACTAACTCTTAAGGACTGTTGGGAGCTGGGACAGTACCCGGGCCGGCAGGTCCATTTCCAGGCAGGATCACTAATCTAAAGTTTAAGGATAACATTTAGAATAGCTTGTAAAGGGGTAAAGTACGAAGTGCAGTTGCCTATCGTTCGTTCCTGCTCCTAAAGTGCCCTCGCTATAAAGTGTTATTTTAGAAGACGGCTTTGTAGCCTAAGGCAGTATTTGCTTTGAAATCTTATGGGTAGTGAGTGATTCCAGCAGTTATTGCAAACAAGCAAGAAGTCCCCATAATTCTGACACAAGCTTGCAGCGTCAGTTATCTTCCTTACAGGTAGTCAGGGTGATTTAAATTTACTCCTCCTCTGAGTGAAACACACAGTATTTAATGGCCTTAAGTCAGCGGGCTAAACTCCCACCGAATTAGGGTTCACGACGATCCTGTTGCTGCGAGGAGAACAAACCTGCCGTGCGTCCAGAGCCAGAATTGCTTCACCTTGTGGCTTGGGTAATGAGATATTGATCTGCACAGAGCAGGGCATGGTGAAGAAAAATGAGGGACTCAGCTGCAATTATGAAAGCTATTTGCAATTGAGAGTGGGAAAGATTTCCTTTCTGGCCAGCAGGTAATATTCTTCAGCTAAGCATCTCCCACAGGAGGGTGACGATTCAAAACCAAAGAGATAGATGTAAAACTGCTAGTAAAACTCAGTTAAACATGCATGTGTTTATTTTCCCACGTCAGGGCTATTTGTGATAAAGTGCTGCTTAAAAGATGTCCTCAAAATATTTTGCAGGAATGAAATGCACAGTTTGTTACCTACTTAATGTTCCCAAACTACAGCCCCGAGTCAGAGGGACTTTGTGCCCTGATCTGCAGAGGCTCCCAGGGCCAGGCGCTCCCGAGCAATCCTTTCAGGTCTCCTCCGGCCGCTGCTCCCGCAGAAACCCTCACCCTGGGGAAACTCTCCTCTTTTTGCTTGCGCTTGGCCAAGTTTGATCATTCTCCACTTGAAAAATTGCCTTGATTTCCACATGTGACTGCAGGTGTTACAGTTAATTTATAAAATCGAGTTTTTCCACCACCAAGGGGCTGATTGCTAAGCTAACCTGAAGCGTTCTTGCAGGACAATTTCCTCTCCAGTCCTTTTTGGAGAAACTGTGGTATTATTACATCTCTTCTACTGAACTCAATTACTGTGTGCCTAACACGTGATGTTTTTGGGTTAGGAAAAGAGAAACAAACAGCTCCTTCAGGGTTTTCTTCACAGCGTTTCCTTTCAGACACGGTGTTTGCTTGGTGTCCCCAGGAATCCTCCCTCCCTGTGAGAGGTGACATGTGCCTCACGGCTTGCTCATGTTTGAACGACCATCTGCGGCACAGGACAAGTAGAGGAAACTCCTGTTGTTCCACACTACGTGCCTGGAGTGGGTGGTGGGGTTTGGGGCAGGGAAGAAGTCAGGTTTCTGCTAGGTCCCTTCCTCCCGCTTCCTCCCAGCTTGGAGCAGAGCTTTGAACGCTCACAAACTGCCCTGCAGTAGCTGCACACAATAAAACGAACTAAAAATGCGACAGTGAAAGCATTATATTGAAGACAAGTAAAAAAAGGAGCATGGAAAGTGCTGTAATAAATTACTTAATAAATTAAGGTACACTGTAGAACTTCAACCACCGCCGAAGCCCATCCATTCCCCGAGTTACAGGACATGAACCTTTCCGATGGCGTCTCTTGCCTTGCGAGACCAGCGAGGGCAGGCGGGCGCCAGCTCTGCGCCCACTGCCCCCGGCCGCGGGCCGAGGAGGGGGACAGGGAAACCAGGGAGACGCAAAGCGACGCTCTGAGGCTGCCAGGTGCCCTGGACCTTTTCTGTGCTCTGTGCGACGTCTGGTGAGTAACTTAGTGCAGCAGCGGTGTGGGACGCTGGGCGGGCGCTATACGTGTGTTTCTGTCCGCATGTGCGCAGCCTGTAGGCAGGGGACAGCGAGGACGGCGTTTCGCTCTTGCACAGCGGCTTCTGCACGAGATGAACTGAACTCTCCGTAACTTTATGGTCAGTGTCGTCTGATCAGATCCTACCCGCCTACAACTGCAGGCTTTGAAGCAGAGGCTGGATGTGTCTTTTCTTGGGAAAAATCCAAATTGAACTACTCCCAGTGGTGAATCCCAGCACATCCCAAGCCGCCTTTGTGCTCCCGAGCTGAGTGCCAGGTGGCTAAAGGGGAGCAGGTCCCTTGCGGTAGTGGTGCTCAACAGGAGAAAGAAAGCAGCCTGAGCGGGCACAAGGCCTTGGGAAGTGTTGGCGGCTGTAACCCCAACCGCCAGATAGGGAGCTGGGTAGAGCAGCGATTTCTGTGCAGTCCTGGGCACAAGGGCGCTCCGGGTTCCATGACCCCCCTGGAGAAGCGGGGAGCCGATTCCTGTCCCCCCCGCAGCGCTCGGCGCGGCAGAGCCCCGGGCGGGCAGCCTGCGCAGCGCGAGGGTTTGCAGCGGGAGCAGCCGTGCCGACAGGTTGGCTCTTAGAGCTGTGACGCTACCAGACCTCACCGTTTGGGGACTAGAGTCAGTACCTAGTGCTTTGGCAAGAAGTCAAATTTCTCTTGATGCCCCTGACATTCTGTGGACTTGAGCAAACGTTTATGTCTCCGTATAGTCACTTAGGAGTCAAGTTTGCCTGGTAGGGCCAGGGGAAGAAAAGAATGCGAGGCAGGTAGCTGCGAGGCTGAATGTTTCGGAGTTCCTAAGATTCTTGTTACAGGCTTTCTTCCATTTCTTATATGGCCTGTTAGATGTGAGCCCTTTCAGAAAGGGATTTCATTTTGGTGACAGAGTGTGGCAGCATATCTGAGCCCTGGCTTGCGTGGTTATGTGTTGCAAAGAAGAAAAGCTGTATCAAAATCTAATGCAAACTGCAGAAAATAACAGGCTATCCCGGAGAGGCAAATGCAGTGTATGCAGTGTGCTAGTAAACGCACGAAGCAAGAAAAACAAAAAGAAATGTAATCTCATTGGCTTAGTGCGGACGGTGCTCAGGGCTGCACCTCTGCTTCGTGCCTGGGAACGCGGTAGTGGTTGAATGTGTTTGTTTGCATTGCAGCCGATAAAGGTTATGTTTGATCAAACACGTCCTCTCGAGACAGTATTTTACAAGGTATTTTCTTTTTATCCCAGTAAACGGCCTTTCCTTTTGTTGTGTTTTTAGACCTCTGTCTCTGCCTGCATGGATTGAACTTAGAAGTATTGATGTATTTTTAACTACTATCAAAACAAGGCAGCTTTTCCATTTTTGCCTTTGGATTTTATGTTAACGTCTTCCTTTCCTTCCCCTGGTAACACCAGCTTTCTGAGCTCCATGTCGTCTTCATGCAGTCCGAGTTCAAGAACGTTCTCCTAGGGCTGGGACTGCTCCCAGGGCTGGCGTTGCTAGAGATTTTAAATTAACCCTTCAGAGAGAAAAAGTCTTTTGTTTAAATATCCTTTTCACTTTCTTTTGAAATAATAAATATGGTAATATAAATATTATCTACAAGATAGTCAGTGTGTTTACTTTAGAAAAACAGGCAGGAGCAGAGCCTGTTCTATTATAGTCAGATTGCTGCTTTTTGAAGAAATTTCAGAATACATGAAACGTTCAGACATGAAAATTATACAGACATCTGTGCTTCCTACATCACAGTTGCATAGTTATTTGTTTAAAATCATTACTTCCCATTAAAATGTCATGAGGATGCTTTAAGACTAGACAACACAAGATGCTTCAACATCTTAAATGCCTGGATGAGTTGTCCTGGGTTTAGTCCTAAGAGTTTGCACATAATTCTGGTTTAGATGACAATTTTAAAGTGCATCAGTTTATCAGTGTAATCTCTTTCTGTGTTACATGCTCTGCTTGATTTATCTCTGAGAATTGCTTGGATATGGAATATGGACTAAGAAGTTGGCAAAAGCTTTAACAGCTTGGCATCGCTTGCAGAAGAACATGAATAAACTTGCAGAGCAGCTGTTAAAGCTGAGAGTTTTTCCACACAGAGAAGTTAATGCACTGCAAGTTATGTTACAAATCTACATTTACAAGGCTGTTTTGCACCAACTCTCTATATGGACACACTCAGAGTTGCATTAATAATTAATGTTAAGTAAATCAGGTGTGAATTCGGAGCGTACTGTTTTAAAGTGACTCCTGCAGCAATATTTAATTAGCGTAGTCTCAAGTTGTTGCAAAACCCACAGCATTATCTTGGACAGTTTAAATGGATGCTGTGGTTGGTGGGCACCAACAGGAACGTCTCCCTGCGGAGCAGTGGGGATGGCAGCTGCTGGCAGGGGTGACCAGTGGCCTTTTCCATGGGCACAGCAAGACCCCAGTGCTCACGGTCAAAGTGCTTCTGAGAAGTAACTTGCTCTACATTTAAAACAATAAATTCATATCCTGGCTTATTAGGCACTAGTTGCCCACAAATCTGAACTCTCAGGCTTTTAGGAGGAGGATTGGAATGCAATCTTTTAAGCAAAACAGTTCCCAGCACAGATACGGCTTATTTCAAATTCCATGTACTTTGAAACTGTCAACATTTGGTTTAGAAAATACTGAGCAATCATGTCAAAATACAATTTCTACATTTTCAGAACATGGCATTCTGGTTTTTGTACTATACTGAATTTGAAAAGCAAGCAAACATACCTAAACCTTTAGTTGTATGTAAGAAGTTAAAGATGTCGAGAGCAGAGAGAGGAGTTTCAGTGTTTGCTCAGCTGGGCTCTTCGCACTGGTGGTACCAGCTGCACGGGTGTCACCTCTTGCCACTGCTGACTTTTGGTCTAGTTGCTCTGGTATCCACAGCATACCTGGACAATTCCTGCTTACTTCCGTTCTTGGCAGAATATTGTGGGATTGTGGATTTAATTCCACAAACTGCTTGTAGGAGTCTTCCTTGATTGCGCTGCCCTTGCTGGGAGCCTCGCCAGCATCCCCCTGCGTTTCGGCTGCGCGCGGGGGCACTAAGGATGCCGCTCTGCCCCTGCTCGTGGATCCGTGCCTGGGACCATCCCGAAGGGCTGCGCTCCTCCAGCCGGGAGACTTCCGTGTCCCCTGCGGCTGCCAGAACGGCCGCCGGCTCGGGAGCAGATCCTGCAAAGACCCGGGGGCCGCTCGCCCTGCTTTGCTGGCTCATGCTGTCTGGCATCCTCTCCAACACGGATCCGTGCTTGCCGGCAGCACCGGGAGCGAGGTGCCGTCCGGGTGGCCGGTTTGGGGCTGCCTGCCAGGCCGGGTGCCGGGGGCTGGCTGCTTCTGGGGGCGGCCAAGCACCAGCAACTAAATTCACCCGAGCCTTTATGGAACACAACTCATTCCAAACCTCAATCCCTATGGCAGAAGTTGCTACACCGGAGCGCAGCGTGGCTGTTGGGAGCGCCGGGCCGGCTGCTGACGTCCACTGTGGAGTGGAGCAGGAGGCCGATGGCCGGCGGCGCCGCCCCTCGCGAGCCAGCCAGGAGCAACTCGGAGGAGACCCCAGCACAGGGAGGCCCCTTTGAACAGGAGCGTCGCGGTGAGCCCGCCTGCCGCGCAGCCTCTGGAAGCTCTGCTCTGCTTTTGAAGGACGTGGAAAGCTTTAATCATTCTTGTTTTTTCCTGCACGAGTAGAAGTTCAGTGTCAAAGTGCCAAAGGTTGTGGAGCATGGAAGGGTTTGTGAGAAAAAGGGGCAGGGGAAAGCCAGAGGAGCCTCGAAGGAGAAAAGCCTCTGTCCTCCACTGCCTGCCTTGAATTTCTCCTTGAATTTCCCTCCAGCCGGCATCTCGGTCTGCGATGCTGAAACTGCCGAAGTGCAGAAGCTCTGGGTTCCCGGTGTTGCTGCAGGAGGTGCCGGGAGCAGGGGGCCTCCTTGGTGTCCTCCTTGGTGTCCTCCTTGGTGTTCCTCCCAGTGTTCCAACGTGCCTCAGCCGCGGCAGCGAGATGCACAAAGATGAGAGAACCTCGTCCCATGCCGAGGGGCTGGCGTGGGCACAGCGAGTGGCCCTGGCCAAGTGCAGGGTTTGGCAGTCCCTAGGGGTCCTCCCTGGGGGCTTTTTACATCTCCTGCACGACGGCAGTGCGGTGAAAATGAGAGCTAATTTCAAGTCTCCTAATGCTAATGGAGAAAGAATGAATCAAATTGGCTCTAGTTATAAAATAAGCCCCTAGAAGAAAATTATAATCAAATTCCTGAGTGATGATGATTGCCGAGGAATGGAGAAAAAGTCTGTTCAAATAGCGTGCAGGCAAGGGGAACCCTTTCCCAAGCCTGAGATTGCCTTGCAGATTTTCTCACGTTCACTATTGTAGAGTGAACGACAACATTAAAAAAAAAAAAAAAAAAGACATAAGTTGTGTGACAAGAACAGTCTACTTTCTTTAATCCTGATGGTAGATTTCTGGCTACAGTATCACAAAGAGGTGTGTGATGTTTATGCAAAGATCTTCAGCTTTGTTTCAGAATGAAGGTGTGCGAAGTGTTGGGTTGTGCTCATTTAGTTAAGACATTTTTCAGGTTGTAACATCTCAGTTTTTGAAAATGCATCCATGAAGACCATGTAATCGCACCAGCCGGGACTCTGGGGGCAGGACGTTCGCTTCTCCAGGAGTCCTGTCTCCAGTCTTCTCTACCGGCGCAGCACTGAGGCTGCAGTGGGGTCAGTGGGTTGCGGTTTGATGCCGGGGGGCAAATCTGATAAGGGATGAATCCCCTTGTGTTCCAGCCGATCCTCAAAGGTTAGAGGGACTGAGGGCGGCTGGAGTCATCTCCTAATAGGGATACCAAGCACTGTGGTAACTATAGGCCCCACTCTGGCAATACCGGATTCTTGAACAGTCTCTTGACTGTAGGTCCCATCACCTTCAAAACAGTGAATCGAGTTTACAAATAGTAGGATCAGCTATGGGCCCGATGCTGGCGGTATCGGGTTCACGAACAGTCTGTCGACTGTAGGTCCGATTGCCTTCAAAACAAGTAGTCAAGTTCACGAATAGCACGATTTATTCAAATGCAACATTCAGAGAACAGGTTTTGGATGCCAGTACGGGAATTTCTCTACTGCAGTGTGGGGTTCTTAGCTAGTGCCTGTCTACAAAGGCACAATCATCACTCATCCAGGAGATGGGAGAGGACTCTCAACCTCGAGGAGTCTCCTCAGGCGGCGTCCCGACCGGAGGGGAGGAAAAGGGTTCAGCCCGTCGACTGATCCACAAGTTGGGATGGAGTCTTCC